>JAJOZX010001142.1:137500-382500 GCA_023014485.1 Bathynomus jamesi | reverse complement strand
TAAATTTGCCGTACAACGGGTCTTTTAGACTCTTACATAAATTACCCCCCGAGATGCTCAGTTTCGCAAATGTTTGCTACCCGCAATGTCCCGAGCTTCCCGGAGGTAACAAGACGCGCTCAACACAGTCTAATGCTAAGAATTAAAAAAACAATCAACCCGATCATCCAAGCTATCCATGAGTCCTGCCTTTATCCTCTAAGCTATGGACTTCTTGGTACGAAAACGTCTGTCTGTAGCTCTACTTAACTTCGACATTACAGTATTTATTTCTAATCAATTGTATATATTTCTATCCTTAGTATATGAACTGTCATTGTATTAATAATATTTCTCATATGGACTATAGTCTGCCAATAAACATTTTCATTTTCATTTCATTTTCATTTTTAAAAAGCTCCGAGTTCACGCATCCGACTAAACACATTCTATAGATGAAGTCATCAGTGGTAGAAAAATTACCAATATCAATTACTTCTTTTCGAAGTAATTGATAGATAAAAAAAAAAGCCCCATAAATGTTACCTACTAATAAATGTCGCCGACTTTATCCCTAATTCTCATTCGCAGTCAGTAATTGAGGATGCGCAAAGTGAAAAATACAGATTTGAGAAGAGTTTCTCGATTTAAAAACGTAACTCCGATCCGCATTCGCTATAAAGGAGCCAAATGAGAATGGCTAATATTTCCTAATCCGAGTAAACTTAACTCAACCTAATACGTATTAGCCTAACCTAATGTGAACAAAAATGGAAAGCCCTGGTTGAGAATGAGAATGTCATGAAGTGGAGACAAATCACCGCCGCCTCACTCACGGACGCGGAATGAAGTGGGAACAGCAGGAGAAGGAGCAGGAGGAGGAGGAGGAGGTCCGGTGCTAGTGTCACTGAGGAACTGATACAATGAGAAAACGGACGAACGGACAACATTGAATGGGAGATACGTACAAAAAAAAAACCCATCAGTTCCCTCGAACAGACAAAAAAGGACACTACATTCGTTGTAACAAATAAAAATAATAATAATATCCTTTTCGACTTTACGTAAATATATTAAATTAAACTATGAAATCTTATTTTATCTCCACCTTTAGTTCATTCTCGCGCATTAAATTTTCAATTACGAACCAATAAATTCGGACAACGTAAATAACTCGCGCTGACGACTTAGGGAGGAAGGTATCATTCAATACCTATCCTTATAACTGCAACAAATTATAAACTAAGAGTATTGTCCATTTCCGCCTCTTACTGAAAACGCGAGATTCGAACGCGTATCCCGTGCTTCAATATTACGAAGGCAACTGAGGAACAAAAAAAAGAATTAACTAAATTTTGAAGCTGAGACAATCATTAAACTTCATTTCTCGACAAACTCTGGATGAATTTTGTAATTACTGCATGAACAGGTTTTGCAAAATTTGTAAGAAAAAGGAAAGTGTATATATATATATATATATATATAAAGCAAGGACAAGATAGTAATGATTCCCCTGTTAAAAACACTGATCATACCAAAACGTGAATACTGCTCAGTCTTGACGTTCCCATATGAAAAGGAAGAAATTAATAAACTACAAGAAATTTCCACAGCTAAAATTGATGGCTCCAAAGAACTCAACTACTGGGAAAACTTCGCAAATTAAATCTATATTCGCTGGAAAGAAGAAGAGAGAGAGAGAGATACACCATAACTTACATATGGAAAATTATCGAAAAACTGGTACCTAACCTCAAGCTGAACCCGGTAACCACCCAAACAACAGTAGAAAATACGAAAGGCAGAATGTGTTGTGTTCTCAAACTAAAGGCCCGACGAGGAACACCCTCAACTCTAATGGAAAATAGCTTGGTTGTCAGGGGCCAAGACGATTCAACCAGCTTTCGAAGATCAGGAACATTAGTGGTGTCAACGCAAAATTTTTGAAAAGAAGACTAGACGCCTGGCGCAGGAGGGTACCAGATGAGCCGGCTACGTCTGGCTATGTACGATGGAGATCCCAAGAGAACAACTCGCTCCTCCATTAAGCCAGGCCGAGAGGTGGGGCCACCAGCTTGACCTTCGTGTGAAGAGAGATCGACGCAAGGAACTGCTACGAATTGAGATTATATATATATATACCTTTCCTTTCAACCTTTCAAATGTTCCGCGCGATGATTCCTCATTTCACAGAGGTCAGGCTGGTTGCCCCTCCTTTTGAGTTGGTCTGGTGAAGTAGAGTTGGCTCCTTGCGCTCTCCACTTCACATAGCCAAGTACGCCCGGCTCATCTGGAATTGTTCCGAGCCAGGAGTAAAGTTTTCTTTTGAAGACACCCACAACTACACCACTCCTGTTCCTTAGTTCCTTGGGCAGCTGGTTGAACAGTTTTGGTCCTTTCACAATAGAACTATTTTCCTTAATGGTTGAGGATGGTCCGTCTAACCTTTAATTTGGAAACACGACACAGTCTTCCTTTCCTACATTCCACTGTTGTTTGAGTGGTTATAGGGTTCAAAGTAAGATTAGGGACTAGTTCCTCCATTACTTTCCAAGTGTAAATACTGGTGTACCTCTTTCTTCTTCTCTCCAGTGAATATAAGTTTAATTCATGTAACCTTTCCCAGTAATTTAGTTCTTTGCATCCACTGATATTGGCTGTGAAGCTTCTCTGAATCCCTTCTAGTTGACTAATGTCTTCTTATATATATAAATTTAGGGTGTCCCAGCCTCACGTGTGAAAATAAAAATTTGCAAGAGTCAAATCGCACACCCCTTTAATTAATTACACTTGAAGAAAGGAAAAAATGGGCGAAATTTCATTGGCCTATTAGGAGGGGAAGGGTCCCCTCATTGACCTTGTTTATTCGACTCTATATGAACAAACGTAAATGCTCAGCATTAATCATTCTAGAATGGAAGAATGAAATGTAAATTCTTTCTAATGACTAAATTAAAGGAAATGGAAATTCTTCCTAATGGCACATTTCATTTCGGGGGACAGAGGATCTTTTTGTCTGCTGAGGGGAACTGCTGGCGGTGGTATTTGACGACTTGGTACACGAGCTGCCGTTCCTCCTCGGTTTTTGTCAGGCCCTCGTTGAAATCTTCCGCCAGTTTCACTGCCCGTTCTGCCGCGTCGTTCACAGACTTCAACGATGGTGCACATCCTTCGAGATCTTTGGGGGTTTTTGGAACCGGCAGCTTCAGGCAATGAAAAAGGTTTTGAGTCCTTTTCGTGACCAAGGTGCTCAAATCTGACCGTCTCACGGTCAAGACACTCTTTCCCTCCAGCCGACGCAGATCTTTTGGGTTTTCGGTCTTCTTGTGCAGGTTTTGGAGCATGGCCGTCTTCTCTGCATCGGTGGTTTTGGAGGAGAACATAGCGAGTCCGGCTAAATCTTTGCTTAGGTACCAGAGGTGGCCCCGGAATTTCGTCAATGCGGCGGTATCTACATCATGATCCACCGCCTTGTACCGCTCTAGGTCCTCCAACAGCTCCAGGTCATTGACGGGCGCGTCCGCCGTCAATGGAGCCTCGAACCACCTCTGGAGGTAGATGGTGACGGCAAAGACGTTTATATCCTGCGTAGTGACCAGACCTCGTGAGCGTCAGGTGGAATTGGCTTCGGAAGATGAACATCTTAAGACAGTAAATGCCTTTGGCCATCCACCTGGCCCGTGGTATGCTCCAGGACGATTGTACCGGAGATCTCGTTTGCCATGACCATCGAGGAAGACCAGAGCGAGGATCAGGAACTCCCGGTAATCGTCTCTTGGGTGGCCAACTTCAGTTGGTCTCAATGAAGTGGACAATCTGCTCTTTTTTCAACGCCACCATTCCGAAAGGATGTCGCTTGGGACATCGCCGTTGAACGGAGAAGCCTGCTTCTAGTCGATGAAATCCCATTGGGATTTGAAGCGAGCGAACAGCGCAATTTCGGGGCCAGAAGACCTGAAGAACAGGTCAAAGACTGAGGTGATTACCAATTCCATCATGTGGTGTCTGCAAGCCAGGAAAAGAACGCGGCGGTCCATTTGGTCCTGGATAATCGTACAAGCGCCGCTGTGAATACCGGTATTCGCCGCTGTTGTGTCGAAGCAGAGACCGGCAATCCATGGTTTGAACTTGCGGCCAATCGTCCAGCACCTTCAGAACAGCTCCAGCCATCCACTGTCCCGTGCTGTCAGGGATTTTTGGGATCGCCAACAACTTCTCAGATTCTTCCCGCTGACCAGCACTGGTATGCGATCCGATTTCCCTCCATCCGAATCAGGGAGGAGTTTGCCATCAAAGTGGACGACAAGCGCGTATCAGGATTGAACTCGGTCTTGATTCCGGCTGCCAAGTTCTTCCTGGACTTCTGCCATGACGGTGAAGACTTGATTTGGACAAGGTGACCGAGGATAACTCAACTCCCGCGGCAGCGAGTGCTGGAGCCACAATGTGCATCGCTTGGCGTACTGAGGTTCTAGTTCGATCCAGGGCTGCAGCAAAATTGGGATATTGGATGATCCTCCTTGCCGACACTTGGCCGTCCTTGGGAGCGGATCGAGGAGCCGAAGGACCAGGAGAGGAATATTGGCCATCATCATTGATGCTTCGGCCATGGACTCCGAAGAAGAAGAAGACCCACTTTTCACCATTCCTTTTGCTTGCAGTGATCCATCTCTTCGCGGCTTTTCTTCTTCCTCTTCTCTTCAGCTGCTCGGCGTTTCTCCCGCTCCGCTGCCTGCGAGCAAACTCCAGGTCCTCTCCTCCGATGTACATCTTCCGCACGGTTCGCTGGTCATTCAGAAAGTCTCGATCTTCGGGGACTTTGATGAGTTTCATTGCGTTGGCATGAGCTGTTTCGAACAGTGTATTCAGGTTGGCTTGGAATCCCTTTTCCGCTCCAGTTGCTTCTCTCCCCCACGGTTTCGGTTTCTGGCAACCTTCTCGTAGTCCGTGGAGAGGCCTTGATCCTCTCGACGCACTTGGGCTTGTGGGAGGTCGGAATAGATGCCCGAGCCCACACCGCCATAACCTCATCAGCACCACATTGGCAGCTTCCGCCGTGGACGTTTTTTTCTTCCGAGTGAAGAACAACAGACGTCGAAGACATCTCCCACTGTCGGGAGTTGACACAGCGTTTCCAGGGTTCATTTCGCAACACCCCCACCAACCACACAGTCTCCTGCTTTCTTGTATCCATAACCTGAAAAGAATATGCTACAATTAGTATAAGGTAGAAAGTAGCCGTTCAGCAATAGTACACATGGTTTGAGGGGACCCTTAAAATTAAGAACACGAATGAAATTCATCTTGCTGGCATGTTTTCACGAGTGGAAGAAATTAGGGTGGTGTGCATGACAACTTCAGGAACAAAAAAAATTGGGACACTCTAAATTATATATATATATATATATATATATATACACACAGGGTGTCCGAGAATTATCTGTACAATTTTTGGCTGTTATTAAAAGTCAACCATGAAGTGTAGAAATTCCAGTGTTGTCCCATTTTACAGAGAATCTCATTAAGTTTTTTCTGATACCAAGTTTTGACAAGTTTTTTAGAAATTCCAGTGTGTCCGAACATTATCTGTCGTTGCCAATTTACCGGCAGTTTTTAAATAAGTTTCTTATGTTCTTGTGGTTCGGAACCCACGTAAAATTGTAGGTCCCTCCGCCACCACGGAGGACATACACAATACACGATTACGAACACAGTTAGGTAGACACCATGAGTGGATCCTAGGGTCTTTGTTGGTCTGAAACATTATAACATTATAACACTGGAATTTCTACACTTCATGGTTGACTTTTAATAACAGCCAAAAAGTGTAGATAATTCTCGGACACCCGGTATATATATATATATGTATATATATATGTATATATATATAAACTAAGAATGGTCCCCTGAGAAACTTATATGTTAAACACAGACCGTGCACGGAACAAGGAACTCTTCTGGGAAATTACATCCACTATAGTTCGAATAAGTAATGAAAAATTACAAATACTATAGTTTTTCTTTTTCATGATGGAAAGCCCAACGTGGGCACCGGGTTACTCGCAAAGAGGCCTCAAAATATAGCTTCCCTCACCAGCTATCTGCAAAGCAGACAGGATCTAGGGTTTACAGCTTACACCTAGCCTGCTACATTCAGAACCTCAATATACGCAAGAAACTCATTGCATTTACGTCGGATTGAATACATCAAAGAAAAAGGGGTAACTATTGTATTTTTAGCCAAAAAACAAAATTTAAACCTCAACCGGGACATTGAGCGTCCACTTTTCAGGGCACATAACACGTCCGTTTAATATACAGTATAGTCCGGTAGCACAGACCCTGATTTTACTGGAACCCTGGATTGTTTGTTATAAAGCAAATTTTTACATATTTTGAAAGTTTATACCACCCAATTCAAGAATCCATCGGGTGCATACCTGACCCCCGCTTGGCTTTTTCAGTATGGCCGCCATTTTCCAAGATGGCTGGCGAAACTGAAAAATCCCATATCCTAGTCAATACTTGATGGATTTTGATGATCTTGGTGTCATTTCTAGGGGTTTTTAGGATGATGAGTCGATCTGGAGGCGTTGCAGATACTTTGGGAGTCATTTTGACCCACATTCGTCAATACTCAATGTCATTGGAGGTCAAACGCCCCCCGAAATAAGGAATATCCCATATCCCGGGCAGTCGTGGAGATATTTTGGTGATCTTACTGTCGTTTTTATGGTTTTGGGCGAGACTGAGTAGTTCTATAGGATTTAAAATGAAATATGGAGAATATACCAGATGAGCATTGTTTAGTTTTCATTTGCTGAGGATAAATTATTTCAATGCGATTTGTACTCTGAAGACTGGGTAAACAAAATTCTTATTTTTCAGGTTCTACAAAAGCTGCAGACGAATGTTTCTTCAAGGATTTCCTGCGTAGCTGTCCTGGAGGTCAGAAAGGTCTTTCAAATTGCGAGAGGATTCAGAAAATCATAGAGAGCAGCGACATCAGAGGGCAGCCAGATGTTTGAGCGAGACTAGAGCCTCTCTTGGAAGATTGAGCAAAAATCCTTTGTTGTTGTTGTTGTTGTCACAACTGTAACCCAAGACCATGAGCTAGTACTTGCAGGATGGCAGACCATACCAACTTCCATTGTGCGAGGCAGGAGTCGAGCAGCATTGGAATTCTCATCATCTCATGAAGGGGCTGACGTGATAATAACACAACACGCTATCGCACAAGCTGAGAAAGATTCTGATGCCCGCATCTCCATCATTTGTGATGACACAGACGTGTTTGCCATGCTGACTCACTTCTATGAATTTAAGAAACTAGGTTGTCCCATGATTATGGAGTCCAGTGCGTGGCAGAAAATCAGTGGACATCCGAGCAACTGTAACCAGCACAAAGACATCATCCCACAAATCCTCAAACTACACGCTTTGAGTGGTTGTGACACAGTTGCAGCAATACATGGCATCGGCAAAGCCACTGCCATTGTCACAGCCAAGAAGAGTCGGAAGCTAGACAAGCTGGGGTCCCTTGATGCATGCTTTGACCATATCGAGAAAGAGGCAACAGCGTTCAGTGTTGCATGCTATGGGGATAAGAAATCCTCATCTCTTACTGAGTGTCGTCAGCGAGTATGGGCTCAGAAGACAGGGAAGTCGGGAACTGCTGCACCCAAACTATGTTCTCTACCACCAACAGCTGAAGCTTTCCATCAAAATGGGCTCAGAGCCCGCTACACTGTAGCGAACTGGCTCGATGCACTAAAGTGTGACCCACCACCACTTGATCCTGTGCATTATGGGTGGGAGAGAGACGAAACAAACAGAGTTCTCATCCCAAAAACAGTTGGTGAAGGAGTGTGCTTAGCACCAGATGAAGTTCTGAAGCTAATCAGATGTGGGTGTGAATCACAATCAGCATGCAGGGGGAGTCGCTGCGGCTGTATGGGACGCGGAATCCCTTGCACAATGTTCTGTGCATGTGGCAGCGGCTTGGATTGCAACAATCCATTGACCCAAAACGCAAACGAAGAGCAGACTGATGATCCTGACGATCCTGACACAACCATGTCTTTTGACATTTGCCCCCAATAAATGGTTACCTAATGTGAATAACTGCATCAAAGTTGTCAATGCCAATCCCCCAGCTAGGCGTGAGCTTTGTTTTGCTTACGAGGTCATATCTTGTAGCTTTGCAACTTTCCATAGAATGCATGTGGCCTGCACTTCAGCATAAATTGTGGTTTATATCCGAATATCCATATCCATATAATGTGGGTTATGTCATTTAAGTATTATGATCTGGTTTTATCTGCAGAAACGATGTTAAGTGCTCAGCAGTCAGCTAGATTGTAGAAATTGTCACTGAAATAAAGCAAATACAGTAATGTCAACTGTGGCATTATCATATTTCAAGGCCAAACTTTAACCTCAAATGACCTTGACTTGACCCATGGAGTTGCAAAATGATATCCTACTGTTATCATGTGCCTATAGAACTACTCAGTCTGCCCCAAAACCATAAAAACGACAGTAAGATCACCAAAATATCTCCACGACTGCCCGGGATATGGGATATTCCTTATTTCGGGGGGCGTTTGACCTCCAATGACATTGAGTATTGACGAATGTGGGTCAAAATGACTCCCAAAGTATCTGCAACGCCTCCAGATCGACTCATCATCCTAAAAAACCCTAGAAATGACACCAAGATCATCCAAATCCATCAAGTATTGACCAGGATATGGGATTTTTCAGTTTCGCCGGCCATCTTGGAAAATGGCGGCCATATTGAAAAAGCCAAGCGGGGGTCAGGTGTACACCCGATGGATTCTTGAATGGGGTGGTATAAGCTTTCAAAATATGTTAAGATTTGCTTTATAACGAACAATGCAGGGTTCCCACCCCGTGCAACCGGACTATTTACCTTTTAAAATTGGCACTGGGCGTCCATTCTTAATAATTTGTTTTTGCTCTGCAACGTTTCTTCTTCTAAAAGGTTTTTCTTTTAAAGAAACCACTTTGTCCTCCATGGGTAATAAAGTAATAAAATGTAAGGAGTAATTTAATAAAAAAAAACTAGTCACACGTATACAGTTACACAATGAAAAAAAATATAGGTCTGCACCGTCAACTTTGCATTCGATGGCTACTGTTCGATCCTCGTAGTTTGACGTGCATGGAAGCAGTAGACATGCGCAAATGCAATATATCACCAGAATAATAATTTGATTTTATCAAGCATTTCGCTTTGAGACAGAGTTGAAATGTTTTTTCTCAATAATTAAGACATTATAAGAGACATTATGGCATGCAATTTATGCATATTTAGGAGAGTGAAAAAAAAAAAAAATATATATATATATATATATTATATATATATAATATATATTATATATATATATATATATATATATATATATGCCTCACAGAAACTCATCTTAAAGATTGCCAAGGAAACTGCGATAACTACGAACACTGTATCGATAAGAAAGAACTGCATAGCGATGGATTCAACTTACTAGGTGTGGATAGAACAGTGAGACATAAAGGTGGCTGTGCTATTTATATACATGAGAGTCATATGACAGAGACGGTAATAAGTAAAGCCAACAGCTTCGTGGAAACCCTTGCAGTGAAAATAGAGAAACTAAACGTGGTACTGATAATCATCTATAGACCTCCAAACTCTCCAAATGAAAAGTTTTCGGATACCATTGATGATATCGGAACCCTAATAAAGTCCGTAAACTCTCCATCTCCTAATATAATACATTGCGGCGATTTTAATTTTCCATTTATAAAATACAAAAGGCTCTCACAGACGAGTTTATGTTGACACAGGAGATAACAGAAAATACCAGGAAAAAATAAATGCCTAGATCTGGTATTCACAAATAACACGAACTTGATTGCCGATATAAAAATATCCCCAACTATTATCTCAGACCACAACATAATCGAGTTATCAACAAATATGGTGATAACTTTAAAAGACAAATACACATACGGAAGGAAGAAGCAAATCTGGGGCTTTTAACTTAAACTCCAAGACCATAAATTGGGAAGAAATCAGATCACACATGGCCCAAATAGAGTGGAGAGCCATTTCAGAGAATAAAACAATTGAGGAAATGCTAACAACCTTGAAAGAAAAGACGCTGAGAATTTTGGAAAAATATGCTCCAAAAGCACAACTAAAAGGAAAGAGTAACTGGCCAGAGGGGCAAAAGAGAAGAATATTCCGCAAAAGAAAGAGAGCAGCGGCGAAGTTAGCTAATTGCGGAGACAACAATGCCAGGAAAGTAATACAAGAAAAACTGGAGAGTATCGATAGGGAAATACAAACTCTGATAAAGGGTCATAGAGAGAGGGAAGAGGAAAAGGCGGTAGAAACAATAAAGGAAAATCCGAAATACTTCTACAGCTATGCGAAAAGGAAAACAAAAACGCGTGCTACTATCGGGCCCTTAAGGAAAGGAAATAATGAACTAACAGACGATCTAAAAGAAATATCTGAAACATTGAGAGCCCAGTATGAATCGGTCTTCAGTACCCCAAAAAGTGACAAAGCGATACGTGACAAGATGCATCCTTCGAAGAGAAATTGCAAGGAGAATGTATAACAGTCTTTCATTTTACCCCAGAAGATGTATCGAGAGCTATAGGACAAATGAAATCACATTCAGCTGCAGGTCCGGACAAATGGAACGCACTATTAATTAAAAACTGTAAAAATGAAATAGCTACACCTTTATACTGGATATGGAGAACATCCCTAGACACTGGGGAAATACCGAGCATTTTGAAAAGAGCAAACATTGTCCCTATATATGAAGGATGGGATAGATCTCAAGCAAAGAACTATAGACCAGTGTCAATGACGTCCCACCTCACCAAAATATTTGGAAGAATAATTTCAGACAGAAAATCTATGACTTCTTGGAGACACTGGAAAGATTCAATGAAAATCAACACGAATTCCGATCATGAAGCTCATGCCTATCACAACTTATAGAGCATTATAACAATATCCTAGATGTACTTGAAGGCAATGAAAACTATGATGTCATATACACGGATTTTGCTAAAGCTTTCGACAAATGCGATCATGGTATAATAGCACATAAAATGAAACATATGGGAATAACAGACAAAGTGGGAAAATGGATCTACAACTTCTTCAGAGAACGACTACAGGTCGTCAAAATTCAAGGCGTATCATCATCAGAATCAGAAGTACGCAGCTCAGTACCACAAGGTACAGTGCTGCCCCACTCCTGTTCATTATCATGCTAACAGACATGGACAGCGGAGTAACCAGCAACAGTATAGTAACATCCTTTACGGACGATACAAAGATCAGCAGAAAAATCAGCTATGCAAATGAAGTGGAGGCCTTGCAGAGAGACACGAACAAAATATACACATGGTCAGAAGACAACAATATGACATTTAACACTGAGAAATTTCAGCTCTTGAGATATGGTAGAAATTAGGAACTTAAACAGACTGCATATTACGCTCCAGATATACAGGAAATTCAGAGAAGCATGAAAGTGGTCGACTTGGCGGTAATAATGACCGAGGATGCCAAATTCGAGACACAAAATCAGATAGCAATAAACAAAGCAAAAAGAGTCGCGGGACAGGTACTAAGAACGTTCAAAAAGAGGGACAAGACAGTAATGATTCCCCTGCTGAGAACACTGATCATACCAAAACCTGAATACTGCTCAGTTTTGACATCCCCATATAAAAAGGAAGAAATTAATAAACTAGAAGAAACGCAGAGACATTTCACAGCAAGCAAAGACTGATGGCTGCAAAGAACTCAATTACTGGGAGTGACTATGTAAACTAAATCTGTACTCCCTGGAAAGAAGAAGAGAGGTACACCATAATCTACATATGGCAAATGATCGAAAAACTGGTACCAAACCTCAAACTAAACCCAATTACCATCCAAACAACGTTGGAAAATACGAAAGGCAGAATGTGTAGTATTCCCAAATTAAAGGCCCGACAAAGGACCTAAGGGACCTCCTCAACACTGAAGGAAAATAGCTTGGTTGTCAGGGGGCCAAGACTTTTTAACCAGCTTCCAAAGGACCTCAGAAACGTTACAGGGGTCAAAGTTGAAGTGTTCAAGAGAAGACTAGATGCCTGGCTCAGGACGGTACCAGATGAGTCGGGTGTACCTGGCTATGTGCGGTGGAGAGCTCAAAAGAGCAACTCGCTCCTCCACCAAGCCAGGACTAGAGGCGGGCGACCAACTTGACCTTCGTGTGAAGAGAGACCGACGCATGGAACCCAAACGAGGTTAACGGTATATATATATATATATAGTGCTTAATTTGTGACGGAACGCTCCGGAACGCCGTTCCGGTACTTTTATTTTAAAACCTAATTAAAAAAAAGGTTTTTATTTTAATAAAAAGGTCAGCAACGTAATTTCGTAATTTAAAATCCAACGAAATACAGACAGTAGAAAGCGAAAACTAGTCGATCAAGCAGAAAGAAGTTTGGAGTGTGTGTGGAAATTAATGTGATCATTCTATCAACTTCCTATATATAGCAATAGCATGTAAGTAAAGCAATTTTATTTTGTTTCAAATACATATAATATTTTGTTTCACTTAGATGAAATAACATTTCACTTAGATGTTGCAATCACAGTCTAACTTTTTCTTTAAAATAATACTGTATTCGAAGAACTTTCATTTGCATGTTGCGCAGTTTTCGCAGAAAAAGCGCTTAAAATGCGTTGGTTTCCAGGCGCCACCCCGGACCCCGCTGGGGAGCTTACAGCGCTCCCCCAGACCCCCTAACTGTGAGGGCTTCACCTGCGTTCCACTTCTTTTTCATTTACAAATTAAACACTATATATATATATATATATATATATATATATATATATATATATATATAGCGGAAATGCTACAAAAAGGCTAGCTTTAGCCTTCGGTCATTTCACAAAAATCAATTACACGAGTTCACAGAGAGTATCACATTTTAAATAGGCCACACTTAACACTGGAATAAAAAAAATTCTCGAAATATTTACTCGATTTTTGCTATCTGGTAGCTTAGAATAGATCAAATATGGTTAGGTTAGATTGAATCATTTTATGTTCCGTAGTCTAAATTTATTACTGCACGATCAAACCAAACACTTCCGTCAAAGCATTCCAAATTTTTTTTTTTTTCTTCGTTTGGAGAATTCGACCGACCGATCGGTAAAAAATGTTTTGTCTTTCAATAGATGGTATCGCCATTTCATATATTTACGGGTGTAATTTGTCTTATTAGGAGTTGTGCTCGAATGCAAATTATCCTTTCGTCGACATGTTGAATTTTTTTTAAGCAGGCAGTAGGGGCCATAGGCGAATGCCAGCAACCCCCCCCCCCTACCACCATAGAGGAAGAAGAACGCCAAAATCAAGGTCCAGGATTTTAAAGATGCCGGGCCTGGACACTCTGCGTTTAAAAGAGTGGAGGTCATAGACGGGGGAAGAAAAAAAAAAGAGTTCACCAGTCGAGTAGAAGAAAGATTGAAAATACCGATTAACTCTTGAGTTAGAGAGTTGGACAGAAAAGAGATGAGAATGTGTTGAAAGTCTAGTTCTACATACTCTCCTTAAAGGAGGAAGCGAGCAGGTAGAGAGTTCAGAAGAGCAGTGTCCGTTATAAGAGCGATAGTAAAGAAAGCGTGAGGCAACATTACGGCGAAGAAAGAGGGATTGAAGATGGTCAGTAAGAGGCGGAGAATTAATGAGTCCAAAAGTCTTTGATTCCGCCAGGTTAAGTAGAGCTGTGTGGGTTGAGCCACCCGACACGTGAGAAGCGTACTTCATACAGGGGCGGACAAGACCTCTGTACAGAGACAGCAACTGAGTGGAAGTGAAGAAAGTGCGGAGGCGGTAGTACATCACGTCTAACCTCTTACAATCTTAGAAGCTGTTTTAGAAAGAGTATATGTGATCTTTCCAGGAAAGCTCACGAGAAAAGGAAACGCCAAGAATGCTAAGAGAAGAGGAAGGATTGAGTTGGGTAATGTTGAAGATAAGGGTATAGTCGTGTGGAAGATTGTGACGAATAGACATGAAGGAACCGGGTTTTTCAGGCATTAAAAATCACGGGTTTTCTCTGTCCCAGTCAGAGATAGTAGAAAGATCAGAAATCAGGTGTATCATAGCTGTCCGACGCGAAGCAATGAGTGTCCGTTGAGAGGGACACTTTGTGAAACGGGTGAAGTGAAGTGGAATCATCGGCATTGGAGGGGATAGGACAGGAAGTGCGACTTATAGATCATTGATAAATAAAAAGAAAAGGGTGGATGGCAATACAGAGCTCTGACGAACACCACTATTAATAGCTTTCGAAGAACAGCGGTCGTCTCCAAACGCAGCTATAGATCGGCCAGAAAGGAAATCAGAGATGAAGACACGCATAGAAGGATAGAAACCGAAGGAGGGTAGTTTGGAAATTAAAGATTTGTGCCTGACTCTATCAAAAGATTTTGATATGTCTAGCGCAATAGGAAAGGTTTCACCGAAGTCCCAAAAGGAGGATGACCTAGAATCAGAGATATGCAAGAAGATCGCCAGTAGAGCGTCCCTTGCGGAACCCATACTCTAACGATCTGAAAGAAGATTGTGAGAAGAGAGGTGTTTAAGAATCTTCCTATTAAGGATAGATTCAAAAACCTTAGAAAGGAAAATCAAAGCAATTGAACGATAGTTAGAGGGTTCAGAGTGGTCATCCTTTTCTGGGACAGGCTGAATGAAAGCAAACTTACTACAGAAAGGAAAAGTACCAGATGAAAGCCAAAGACGACGAAAGAGTTTGCCTAGGTAGGGTGTCAGCACAGAAGCACAGTTCTTAAGAACAACAGGAGGGACACACTCAGAACCGCAACCCTTCCTGAAGTTGAGCTCATATTGAGTGGAAAAAAACATTTTTGGAAGAGATTCTATTTTCAGACATAATTAAGTCAGAGGGAGGAGGAGGTGGAGGAACAACACCGGAATCGTCCAAGGTTGAGTTGGAGGTGAAAGTTTGAACGAAGGGTTCAACTTTATCAGTAGAAGAGACGGCAACTGAACCGTCCGAATGGGAAAGAAGAAGTAAATCTGTTGGAGAGGTTCTTGGCTAGGTGTCAGAAACAGCGAGAATTAGAATTGGATAGGTTTTCAAATTTTGTCTGATGAAGGAATTTTTGGCGAGTCGAAGAACAGATTTTGCACGATTCTGGGAAGAAATATAAGCCGAGTGAGAGTCAGGAGTTGGATGGCGACAGTACCTTCTGAAAGCCTCCTCTCTGTTGCGGAAAGCACTAAAACAAAGTTAAACCAAGGGTTTTTTTTTGCATTAGTAGTAGGAATAGAATATGGAATTCACGCCTCCATGCCCGAGAGAATCATTGGCGTGATGCGCTCAGCGCACTCGGAAGGGCCCCGGTCATTGAAGCAGTAATCATTCCATGGGAAATCAGAGAAGTACTCCCTAAGGGCCTCCCAATCAGCGGTGCCAAAGTGTCAAAGGCGTCTTCTCTTGAGAGGATCCAAATGCCGAATTAGTGCGATAGGATAGGAAACAGATACAAGATTGTGGTCGGAGGAGCCCAACAGAAAAAAGTTTCACAGATTAAGAAGGATGAGTAGTAAAAAATAAATCCAGAATGTTGGGCCGATCTCAAGGCGATCGGGTATACGAGTAGGGTGTTGCATAATTTGCTGTAGGTCATTCAGGATAAAGAAATTATAAGCTAGTTCACC
The DNA here is from genome assembly GCA_023014485.1 of Bathynomus jamesi. NCBI lineage: Eukaryota > Metazoa > Arthropoda > Malacostraca > Isopoda > Cirolanidae > Bathynomus > Bathynomus jamesi. The sequence goes on along the minus strand of JAJOZX010001142.1, from coordinate 366,733 downwards.
AAGGATGTCAGTGAAATGGGGGTAAAGTCAAAGGTAGTGGTGAAGATTGAAATCGTCTAAAATAGAGATTTCAGCAAAAGGAGAGTGGGATAGAATATATTCCACTTCAGAAGTGAGGTAGTCAAAGAGTTTTGGATAGTCAGTAGAATTAAGAGAAAGGTAGCAGGCGCAGATGTATTTAGTTTGAGAATGGCATGGAAGTCGAAGCCAGAGGGTGTAAAATTCGGAGGATTCTAGTTCGGGAATAGAGAGCAAGTTCCATATTTGGAACGAAATTGAGTATAGTGGAAGTAGGAGAGCACAGAAAAGGGGTTCCTCTTCAGTGAGGAAGAGAACGTGAGGTTTAGAGGAGGAAAGGTGGTGTTCAACAGATTGAAAATTTGAGGAGAGGCCACAAATGTTGCAAAAGTTCATGGAAAGTGAATCAGGCATAGGCCCATAACATCTCGAATGGGCAATAGCAGAACCAGCTCCGGTTTACATTAACAAAATTACATTTTCTTTCCACAAATACACTTAAAACGCTATACTTTTCTCTCGTCTATCCACGTCTCACGTACAATATTATTGATATGGTAGTGCGTGTGATTGCATCATGAACCTTTTTAATTATAAACCAGAAGAGAATTATTAGAAAAATAAATAGGAGCGATTATTATGTTCATACATCAGAAATGTTTAAGCAACTGCGTATATTAAAATTTAAGCATATACGAGTATTTGAAGTACTGTACTGTACAGATGTACTCCCTAATGTTCAGAGTTACAAAACAACATGCTCCGACTATACTATTAATCGAGAATATAACCTTGGTTTTGCTTCCGCCGAATTGTTCATTCTGACGAAGGTCAAGTTGTCACTCCACCTTAGACCTACAGTTTAACGTGGAATCCAAACCACGCCCTACCAGCAGCACCCCAGCGTCCTAACCACTAGGCTACCAATGGTACCCATTTATCTACCAACCAATTATTTTATTACGTGCAAGGGTGAAGAACTGGGTTTTGCCGCGCCCCACCTGCCGTCACCGGGTCTCGATCCCGGGGCCGATGGATTCGTAGTCCGCGACGCTAACCACTACACCACCGAGGCGCATCAGTGAAACGCGTCACGAACACCAAACAAAGTCTACGGAGAGTGATATATGCGAAAAGCAAACTATACTCTGGAGTGCATTAGAAATTCTTACACTTATTTGGCGGTGGAATTAGGGAACAATCTAGCGAATGAATTAAAATTAATTAATGCTCTTTCATCTTTTATAAAGCGATTAAAACTTAATAAATTCAGAAGTTACTGAAGGCACTTCTTTCTTTATTACTGCTATTATTTATTATTAACTTGCTGCTGACATCATTAAAATTCTCATTATCCTTCCAAATATTTCTACAACCATTTCTTACCTCGCATTCACATTGGCTTCATCAATGTTTGTATTAAACTTCTAACATAAATATATGTCCTATTGTCCTAGTTTGTAAGTTCCCTTTAGTTTTTTTAAGTATAATATAAAAATCTCGTATTTATATCTATTATATAATTAGCTATATCTAACTAGTAGATTTCAGCCTATATGGTATGCAAGCTTGCTAAAGGCAGTTTACAGCTGTATACACCACCTGAAATTATACTCAATTATACTCATCTATGTAAACTGTGTGTGTGTGTGTGTGTGTGTGTGTGTGTGTGTGTGTGTGTGTAAGTAACTTTGTAGTTTATAACTTTGCAGCAAGTACCCTGTCTTTTCTCCTAAATGTGACTGAGCATATATCGCTCAAATGTTATCTTATACTCTTTCCCGCTGATTTGCAAACATAATTCTCATATTTAGTTATATAATATATAGTTATATTATATATATCATATATATTTAGTTGTATAATATATAGTTATATTATATAAGGGGTTCCAAAAAACCTTAGCCCCCCCCATTTGCAGCTTACGTGTTTACTTATATCGAAATAGTTTTTAGTGATTATAAAAATATATAAAATTCTTTATTTATTGCGGGTATTAAAATTACTCTAGCTGATAAAGTGATAATATAATGGCTTCTCAATTAATTGGTGATTCGGAGAGGCAACGTGTGATAGATCGCGTACGAGCAATAACATTTCGGGAAGCTCGTGATGCTGGAGCCACCTTTATAACACGTTCATGGGTTGCCAAAAAGTTGCGAAAAAGTGAGGACTTCGTCAAAAGAAATTGGAATAAAACTTTGGATGAATGTGAAATGGATACAACCAAATCTGGGCGCCCAAATTTGCCACTCTCTCAGGAAACAAAGGACATCACTGAAAGCGGTACGCGTAAGCGAAAAAACAGCTGTGCTAAACTTTCTAGAGAGATCGAAGTGTTGAGAGGAAAGATCGTTAGTGGTGAGATCATTCGACTGTACCGTCATAGGCAAGGTTTAAAGCCTTGGCATGAACTTCCAAAGCCAAGAAAAACTCAACTTAACATCGATGACAGAATGTGGTTTACCCATTATCTTGAAGATTGGGATGTGGATGATTTCATGCATTTAGCTGTCTCCGATGAATTTTTTTGTTTACGTAACACGTCGGCCTAACTACCAAAATGATCGAGTGTGGCCACAACACCAGATGAAATCGATGACAATGAACATTATCGCGAATTATTAAAAAGTCCAGACTGTGTTGGTGTGTTTGTTTTGTTCACTGCAAAGAAGCTCATGTGGGTGCTGAAGCCGAATGGTCGGAGTTGGGATGGACAGTATTTTCGTGATATTATTCTATCTCAGCATGTCATTCCTTTTCTAAGAAACCCAAACAATGTTATGGATGTCGATCAGGTCACACTTCGGCATGATAAGGCCCCCTGCTTTAAGGCATTAGCCACTCAACAGTTGTTGCGGAACCATGAGATCGATTTCTTTGGAAATGAAGAATGGCCAGGAAATTCTCATGACCCGAACGTCTGTGAACACATTGGATCAGTTATAAAGGACAAGGTTGAATGTCTCTTGTTTCAAGAACCTGCAGCAAATCGATTTTCGAGGGATACAATGACGCAACACATTGAAACTGTTTTAGCAAATTTGCGTAACGATCAAGATCTATTCACGTCACTTTTGGCAAGCTACCCAAAGCGAATTCAGGCTGTCTTGGAAGCCAATGGCGGGAACACCAAGTTTTAATTGTTTTCATTAAATGCAGGATTAAATTCTCTTTTGTAAAGTATGCTTAGTTTTACTGTACCTCTAATGGTTTAGGCCATGGGCGGGGGGGGCTAAGGTTTATTGGAGCCCCGTATATCCAGAGCTGTGCCTAGCGGCGCTAATTAGCGCATCCATTAGCGGCCCTATTTTTCAAAATAGTTAGCGAAACAGATAGCGCCGCTACATTTTTAGGCAATGTTAGGCGTTAACCGCTAATATAAATTAAAATGAATAGAGTCTTCGAATGGTATTCTCTATATTACGTTGCTTTTTGTGCGTAACACTCGAACGCAGAATGTATAATAATAAACAGTTACCTGAACTAAGTATGTAAAGGAGGACAATGTCTTTCCAATAAATAAGTTTAATTATAATTATCAAATTACCAATTTTCTTGAATACCCACTAATCAATTTAAAGATATAATTTTGTTCCCATTTGACACTATAAAAGATAATAACAAACAGCGAACGCGTATAAATATATATAAATGCAATATTATTATTAAAAAATAGTACTTAGCTATACAGTTCATAAAAATTAGCGCCAAAATTAGCGTTAACGGCGCTAATTTTAAAAACTGTTAGCGTTAGCGGCGCTAGAATTTATTTGCATTAGCGTTAGCTGCGCTATATTTATCAATTAGCGCGCACAGCTCCGTATATATCATATATAATTATATTATATATACTGTAACTAAATATGAGAATTACGTTGGCAAATAAACAGGAAAGAGTATAAGATAACATTTGAGCGATATACACTCCGTCACATTTAGGAGAGAAGATGGAGTACTTGCTCCAAAGTTATAAACTACAGGGTGTGTGCATAAAGTAACGCGAGTGAAGAGACAAATCCGATTTGAACCGCTTTAAACTAGTTTAAACTCGTTTTTAACTCGTAAACAGCAGTTATAAAGTACGTGTAATAAATATCACTCGTCCATGTTCAATCGCGTTAATATAATTCAAATCGGATTGGTTTCTTCAGTCGCGTTACTTTATACGCACCCTGTATGTGTAGAAGAGGATTTTGCGAGGGACTCGCTTTATCAATACCAGCATAAGCGAGTCACCGGATTCCAGCGGCTTAATAATAAATCATTCAGTGCTGCAAGGGTGGCTGCGGGGGTGGAATCATCGTAGAAACCCCGTAGGAAGGGAAAGAAATAAGGGAAACGGGTGAGATAATGGCACCCTTGACCTTGTTTTCACTTATATTTTGTTAATTAACTTATTTCAAAGTTAGTTAATTGCGAGATATTATTTCATTCAGTCAAATTTAAATTTACACTTTTCTTTGCCTAACCAACGTCAGGCTAGCTTCCGTAGCTCAGCGGTTAACGCGTTTCCCTATAAGCAAAGTGAAGCAACTGAGATCGAAGCTTCGAATCCCGATTGCGCTGGTTAACAATAATCGAGGAATTAAAGATACGGACGGCATTAGTTAGCTTAACCGGTGTGCCAGTTTTTGGCACTCCGGTCTCATTATTACTGCGTACGCCGAAAATATGATATATTCTATCATCAGATTATTTTGAAATAATGTTTCTACAGTTCCTGAAGAAATATTCAAACCACTATTTTTTATTTTTTTATTTATTTATTTATTTATTTTTTTATGTATGAACGCTCCTTTTTAATTAATATTGTTTGGTAAAATAGGGATTGTCAACCATTATATAAATTTAGCATTTATTTTACCCAGACTTTTAAACTGTTTCTTGTATAATGACCATGAATCGGGCAGCAAAAATATTTCGTGCACGTAAAATCTAATTCTACCAATCTGCCGCGATACAGTTTCGGAAAAAAGTTCGCCTAAAACAAAATTTCTTAAAAAAAAAAAAAAAAAAAAAAAATTACTAAATGGTAGTTTTACGTCTTCTTTGAATATTTTATCATGTTTGGTGCCAATAATAAAATTAAAAAAAAAAAACATTAATTTATCAATTATTAATTTTGTTTTAGTGTTTTTAGAAATGTTATATTTCTAAGCTGTTTTCTTATCGAAAATGTAGCTCCCGAAGTATGTAAAAAATTCTGACAAGCTTTTGGTCTCTCTCTTTTATACATTTGGTTTCAACGCTTTTTCTAAATTATGTAAAAAAAACAATAAATAACAATAATAATAATAAAAAAAAAAAAATTAAAATGGAAAACATGTTTTCGTCGCACCGGAATTGGCAGATCCTGAAATTAGTGCCATTCTTGCAAGGAATAAAATGCTTTTGGTAATTCTGGTCATTTATTTTTTATACTTTATTCCTAAACTTTGTCAGGCTTTCTCTACTTTTAATAGTTACATATATTATTAATAATAATAATAATAATAATTACATATATCCGTAATAATAATAGTAATATTAGTTACATATATCTGTAATTATACGTAATTTGTAACATAAATACTTACTGGTATGTACGTTTATTACTTTAAAAACTAAAGCCCACACACAAAATGCTCCCAGAAAATTCTCCTTCCCTTCTCAATTCCCCACCCCCGCTCAAAAAAAAAAAGAAGTTTTACGCGACTCTGACTATCTTCCTAACTATGATTTTAAAGTTTCATTTATTAACTATTATTTTACTCTTTCTTTTAATTTCTTAAATGGCTGCGAGCATAAAGTCAATGTAATTTAGCCTACAAAATAAAGCCTACTATTACCGCGGCCTATTCCATCCCTGAAGCGTATTACCGAAAAAAAATATTACCCAACGGAACCCCGACGCAACTACTTGGATATAAAAGTTCTTTCGTTTATACGCATTGCGCGCGTCCTGATAAATTTTAATAATGAACGAGTTTCGCGGTCTTCCAACGGTTTCGCGCGAACTTCCCTTTCTAACTGCGGGGGTGGGGGGGGGGTCGGGGGGTCATGTCCCATCCCTGTAGATGGTCTAAACTTCTAAAGTGTAAGTCGCATCTAAAATTGCCGACATGGTCATATAAAATGCGTACACACGCTACGTCCGTTTTCCTAATTCGTCATCTCCATTTCTTCCACTTAATTCGGGCTTCGTAGACTGGGGAAGGCTACCGCCGTGGCCACGTGACAACGCCGCTTCCCATTAGATCAACGAGGTTAAGCGACGCTGGGTCCGCTCAGTAGATGGATGGGGGACCCAGTCCTTCGCCGTTCACATGATGTAGTAGTGACCCTTAGTTGACCTTTGCCGAAGAGGTCAACGAAAAATAAGAAATACGAGCCGGGAAAAAATTCGTCTAGAAAACTAATATTTCTTTAAAAAAATTACTTATTAGTGATAATTGCGTGTTGTTATTTAAGTTTTATTACTGTGACCTAAAAGGAAAAATATCAAAGGAAAACGCAATAGGTATTACCAATTAGTAATTTTTTGTTGCTTTATAAAAATTGTTTGTAGGAAAACTTTTTTCTGAAACTGTACCTTAAAGCCTATTATTATTATTATTATTATTATTATTATTATTATTATTATTATCGCTTACCTGTTCAGAATCGGAGTCGTGCGAGAACTCGTCCTGTGTGGGCGGATGCACGTCTTGACTGCCGCCCTGTCCGCCCGTGTTCTCCGTCGTCTCTGTGTTCTCATCACCCGAATCGAGGGGGCGGCTCACCGCTCCGACGATGTTCCCCAAACGAGGGAGGTCCCTCATCCCACCCGCGTCTGGGAGGCGACCCACCCTCGGAAGAACGCCCGCGGGCAGCAGCAGCGCCACGGGGTTGTTGTTGTTTCTCGGGGTTCGAGGATGAACCGCTCGAAAGGCTCCGCGAGGCACTTCGTGGATATAGGCCCTCGTGGGGGAGCATCTGACCAGATTGGTTTCGGAAGCGTGTAAAAGACGAGCGAGACCGTGATCGCTCTCCGACCCATCTCTGAAGCTTCCTCCGCCCACGCCCATCGAGCCGCTCACGCCGTCGCTCGTAGAGGAATCGCGGAGGTCCTCCAAAGAACGGGTGAAGGAATGCTCTGACGGGGCACTCGATCTGAAAGGAACACCAAACACTTTCGGGGAGAGCTTCAGGGACAAGTCGATGTTTTGTTGGTGGTCTTGAGAAGTGTTCTGTGACGGAGTGGGAGTGCGTTTTCCCGTGGCAGGGGAAAAGGCCCTCACGCTTAAAGGATGAGGAACACTCCCAGAATCGGACTCCCTTCGATTTATTTTCTGCGACACCTTCACGAGATGCTCTTGTTTGTGTTGCAGATACTTGTGCATCGAATGACGCATGGAAGACACCTGAGTAGGAAGCTCAGTGCCCAGAAAATACCCAGACGACCGTTCGAAGCTCACGGGGTCCGGCATCGCTCGGACAGTCAAGCGATTGCCGCCGTCTTGAGGAGACGTACATTCTCTGCCTGGAGTCAAGGTTTTATCGTTCAAATTACTTTCGACCGCTCGTAGTTCCTCGGTGACACTCGTCCGTCCGTCATTTAAAGATATTTTCCCTTCCGACAGACTTGTTCTTAACTCTTTCAACTTTTTCGGATCGCTGACGCTCACACGTAAGTTCTCATCCACTTCCTGATTTGAGATATCGATGGGCCGACCATTTGTTTTGAGGTTCGTACGCTGGAAGTCGTTTCCTTTGGGAGGTCTTTCGTGATTATTATTTAAGCGACAATTATTAGCGTTTACTGGTCTATTGTTTAAAGTGTTTAAAGGTATTGAACTCTTTTCTGCCGCGCTTCTGATGGCAGAAGATGGTAAATTGCTGTCGGATGTTTCTCCAGCGAATGTGTTGATATTATTTGGAACTGTATTATTAAGATTAGGTCTTTGATTTTCCAGAGTGACTCGAGAACCGTCCGTGACACCTACTCGTAAGTTGCCCACGATTTGCACATTCTGAAGACGCGTTCTTTGATTGTCATCGAACTCTACCACGAAGACACGATCCGAGTTATGGTAATGATGACCGCCCTCATCTCTGAAACCAATTCCAGAATCGGAATTGGATGAATTGGAGGAGGTGTTAGAATGTTGGGGAGACATTTGAGCGTCCACATCGATGAGTCCAGGAGCTCCAGTGTCCAGGTGAAACCCAACTCTGTTGCGATAAAGGCTCATAATTGAATGAAGTATCGGATCTGCGGAGTCTGGAAATTCGAGGCAGTACGAAGTGCCATCCTCTTGCGCCGGTCCAGGAGTGCAATCGATGCGAAAATGTTTGGCACGACGACAATGATCGGCGTGTTGAACGGCATTTGGGTCCACCATGAATACATGACAAGATGATGAAACAGATATGGAAGGATCGTTACCCTCGTCTTGACTTCCATCACTTAGTTCGTCTCCAGAACTACCATGAACAGTAACGAGGCCAAAAAACTTTTTATCGTCAGCATAAACTCCGCAGAAAGTAATCCTTTCGGCGGGATATTCGGCTAAGGTAAGGCCGTGAGGGTTAGTTAGGACTACCTGCTCACTGAAAATAGACATCAACACTAATGTATGAACTTTCTTCTCTATTCTTAGTCTTCTTATACAGTTTCTGATAGCAGTAAGTCGTGACCCTCCCTGAGGTTCCTTTGGCATTTCAATTGTGCCTAAATAACCGACAACGGCTCTATAGATTACATCTCCCATATCCTCTGGAGGTATCTGGTTTTGCTGAATTTCAGCGAGTGTAGGATAAAGAAAATTATTTATTTCCTGTTCAGTTATACCATTGCAAGCTGGATCCGGAGGGTGTGCGTGAGTTTGTTGTCCATTGTATAATTCTGATTGTTGAAGTTTTGTCGGTACTTGCTTGATCAAGTGGCGATTGAGTTGCTGTTGTCTTAAGTACTGTGTCATTTGCGATAAAGGTTGTTGAGGGTACGACTTAATTATGTGATTATTTTCAAGCTGAATTGGACGATGTTGAAGATTTTGATGTTGATGCGGCGGAAGGTTTTCTTGAAATTGTTGTTTGTGAGAATGAATTATATTTTGAGGTGAAACTGGTTTTTGAAAATGTTTATGGGAATGTTGTCTATTATTGTGGATGTGCTGATGCTGAAAATTTTGTTTCTGTTGCAGAGGCTGTTGGGGAGGAAGCATTTGGTGGTGCTGCGGTTTCACAGAAATCTTTAAAATTTCCTGCTGTTGTTGATGATGGTGGTGTTGTGGTGGTTGTTTTTGCTGTTGTTGTTGTTGTTGATGATGGTGTTGCTGTTGTTGATGGTGTTGCTGTTGTTGTTGATGGTGTTGCTGCTGCTGCTGTTGTTGATGGTGCTGCTGTTGATGGTGCTGCTGCTGTTGTTGAAGGTGCTGCTGCTGTTGTTGATGGTGCTGCTGCTGCTGCTGTTGTTGATGGTGCTGCTGCTGTTGTTGTTGATGGTGCTGCTGCTGTTGTGTTGATGGTGCTGCTGCTGTTGTTTTTGTTGTTGCTGTAGCTGTTGCTTCTGGTGATGCTGCTGCTGATGTTGCGGCTGTTGCTGCTGCTGTTGTCTTTGTTGTGGATGTTGATGTTGTTGCTGTTGTTGGTGTTGATGTTGTTGTGGTTGCAGTTGTTGAAGTTGTTGTATTGGCTGTGGTTGTAGTTGTTGTATTGGCTGTGGTTGTAGTTGTTGTATTGGCTGCGGTTGTAGTTGTTGTATTGGCTGCGGTTGCAGTTGTTGTATTGGCTGCGGTTGCAGTTGTTGTATTGGCTGCGGTTGCAGTTGTTGTATTGGCTGCGGTTGCAGTTGTTGTATTGGCTGCGGTTGCAGTTGTATTGGCTGCGGTTGCAATTGTTGTAGTGGCTGCGGTTGCAGTTGTTGTAGTGGCTGCGGTTGCAGCTGTTGTAGTGGCTGCGGTTGCAGCTGTTGTAGTGGCTGCGGTTGCAGCTGTTGTAGTGGCTGCGGTTGCAGCTGTTGTATTGGCTGCGGTTGCAGCTGTTGTAGTGGCTGCGGTTGCAGCTGTTGTATTGGCTGCGGTTGCAGCTGTTGTAGTGGCTGTGGTTGCAGCTGTTGTAGTGGCTGTGGTTGTAGAAGTGGCTGTGGTTGCAGTTGCTGTAGTGGCGGTGGTTGAAGTTGCTGTATTGGCTGTGGTTGCAATTGTTGTATTGGCTGTGGTTGCAATTGTTGAATTGGCTGTGGTTGCAGTTGTTGTATTGGCTGTGGTTGCAGTTGCTGTAGTTGTTGCAATTGCAGTTGTTGTAGTTGCAATTGTTGCAGTTGCTGCTGTTGCAGTTGTTGTAGTTGCTGCTGCTGTTTTTGTTGTTGTTGTTGTTCCTGCTCCTGCTGTTGTTGGTTTTGTTGCTGCTGCTCTTGCTGTTTTTTTTGCTGCTTCTGTTCCTGCTCTTCTTGTTGTTGTTGTTGCTGCTGCTGTTGTTGTTGTTGTTGCTGCTGTTGTTTTTGATGTTGCTGTAGATCATGTTTTTGTTGTTTCAGCTGTTGTTCATACTGTTGTTGCAGCTGTTGTTCATATTGTTGCTGTTGTTGTGCATGCTGTTGCTGCTGTTCAAAATCTTGTTGTTGCTGATGCTGCTGTTGTTCATGCTCTAGTTCTTCTTCTTCCTCCCCTTCCTCATCCTCCTCCTCGTCTTCTTCCTCTTCCTCGTCTTCTTCTTCTTCCTCGTCGTCTTCTTCTTCTTCCTCCTCCTCCTCCTCTTCATCCTCTTCCTCTTCTTGCTGCTGTTGTTCATGTTCTAATTCTTGCTGCTGCTGCTGCTGTTGATGATGATGATGATGATGGTGATGATGATGTTGAGGATTACTGTGAATTTTGCCTTTAAGTATTTTGTCTCTCTTTTTGAGAACTTGTCTAACCCGAGGTGGATGCATTGGAGCCTCTTCTCTTAAAGGAGGAGAATTCCTAGGAACTTGACGAGCCTCGGCCATTACAATGCGAATCTGGTCGGGCCTTAATCTGGTGGGGGAGGTAGAGGTTTTCGGAGGGTTGAGAAGGTTCCCTGGTCCACTGATTGGGGTAGGAACGGAAGTTGGAGGAGCGGGTAAAAAGGGGTCGGCAGGAGGATAAGAATTCGCCCAATCTCTGTTACAATGAGGAGCATTTTCACTGTTATGAATAGCCGCATGCTCGCTGAATATGGCACCGCTTTGAAGGTCTCTAACTACTTTCTCCGCCCTCGTTTGCTGCTGTTTGTGTCTTAAACGATTGGGATATTTTGGCTTAGGGCGATTCACGGTAAATTCATCATCGGAGCTGTCGGAATAGTAGTTTTCAGCTATTTGAAGTTTGAGCAATTTGGATTGGCCGATAAGCCTCACAACATCGTCGTGAGGTGCCTTACTTACATTCTGACCATTAACAGCGATGAGATAATCCCCAGGCCGAAGTCCTGCTTTTTCGGCGGGGGAACCTGGTACTATGCACGAGAGAATGCACGGTGCTTGTCCTCTGATTGTGAATCCGAATCCATTGTGACCTTTCGTGATTTCCACAGTACGAACCCCATAGCTTGGACGCTTTTTCCGTCGGCGATTCCCGTGCATTGCAGTGAAGCACCACAAACCACCTGCCGAAAAGGAATATTCTGTACAAAAAACTCGCCTCTCATCACATTAGCTTACATATATGGCCTAATAATTATAATTTATAAGTAAAGTACAACTCAGTTGTAACAATTGTCAACTACAACTCTACAACTGGGGATTACGCTGTATTTGCATAGGCCTACTACTGAACTTACCCAAGTGAAGTTATAAATAGGTTAGAAAAATAAATAAATACTAAACACCATTTTAAATAGGAACACGCATAGCCTATTGTCAATGTAAAAATCTGAACCCTACGCATACAACACAGGATCGAAAGACCCATTGGTCTACTCTCTACTGTATGATTTAAAACTTGGAGAATGAAATAGGCCTCATGCTACAATTATGTATAAACCTACAAGTTACAAACTAAGCCTATTTTTCTCTCTAATGACAGTAGGTCCAGTATTAGTTTCTTTGCAGGGATTATTGTGAAAACGACCGTTTAATCATTTGAAGACCAAATTAAAGTTATAGGCTCATTGTGTTCACCAACTGTCAAGTCAGTCTACTGCCTAAACTAAGTAAGGCCAAGACCCATTTTTTTGGAAGGCACCACACTTAGATCTTGTTATCATATCTGTGACTTTGTACGGATATTAATGTTTTCATGATGGTAGTACGCAGAATAAACATAAGAGAAGATTAACCAGTGGCTAATGTCCAAGTCTGTTTGATTTCATAAGCATGGTAGACTAAAGGCCCAACCTCATATTCCAACTGAGAAAGCAAAGTAGAAATATTGTTTATACAAATAAACTACTTATAAAAATAATATGAATAAAAACACTAAGTATAAAATTCGTTATTATTACAAAAAAATATACATATACTGTATATACACCGTATATATAAAAGTTAGGCCTACAAACACAGCCACTTTAATGAAATTATTTTAGACAGGCATATTACAACATCAGCTAGGCTACAGTACGTGGGGTGTTCAATAAATAAAGTAACACCGCTTATATTGAGATTCCGTTATGCTATTCATGTCCATGGAGTCAAAAGAGCACAGCATCTTTCATTTCATTGTCGTTGACGCTGGGACAAGAGTATAAACAGATTTGGAGACTATGTGGAGGAATAGTGTACTGGGAACCTGTGACTTGTATATCAATATTTTTGTCAATACATGGAATCTCAATATGTCTCATTACCTTATTTACTGAACATGCTTCGTACATTGAAGTTCAAAATAACAGGTTATTTTATGCCTTTTAAACAGTTCCCTGGTGGTACAGGAACTTATCAAGTCCAGGATTTAATGATAGGATGACTAATACAGATTAGACCTAGCCCTTAAGTTAATAATAACGGCTGGATTGTTTCTTAACATATAAATAAAAAAGCCACATTTAAATGAATTTTAATTACACTGACTTAATTCCTCAAAAATTGAAAAGGCCCCTTTTCTAAGGTACGGCATGCCTAGGCCTACATAATAAAAGTTTTATTTTATTTAAACCTAATAATTTGGGTACAGTACCGATATTGTTAGCAGTGCCAAAACATGCCTCCATAGCCACTCTCAGCCCATAATTTTCCATGAAGGGCCATAATAACTATACCTAAGTTTGTGTGTCCTACTCCTAGACCACAAGTTCCCAACTGGTGGGAATAAGAAGTCAGATATATTACAAAAAATATCCTTTTATATATATATGGGCCACCAACATTTATGACCATCAAAACTGGGCCACCATAGTAAAAAGGTTGGGAATCACTGTCCTAGACTATGCACCATTTTTTAAAATCTTGGAATAGCCTAAGAGTCATTTATCACAAAGCTCCATAGCCTAACATAAGGCTCTAGTAAGCCTACTGTAATAAACAAGCCTACAGAAAGCAGGTATATTTCTGCTCATTACTGAAGACCATGGTAGGCCTTATGCTTAAACTGAGAAGACGAAAATTGGTAGGCCCTGGGTGTGTAACATGCATATGATGTATTGAGGTTTTATGATTGGTAACAGACCACATGATGTACCTTACATTCAAGTTATGTAATGCAAAGATAAAAGTAAATTAATTAATAGAAGTCTCTAAGCACAGAAGATCTGTTCATTATTCTAAACAACAATGAATAGGACTTTATAGGCTTACAGAGGGTTGACAAAAATAAATAGACATTTTCAATTTTTCCATAGTTTTTGATTTGATAATAAAAGTCAACAAATTGTTGAATCGATATATTTAGAATCGTGTTGCTTTTCCCTTTCCATTATCTAAAATTGACACGTTTTGGCATTCCATTGATGAGTTTTGCCATTTGTTCTTGAGGACAATCATCTTGGTGTCTATTTAATTTTGTTAACCCTCTGTAGAAGATACAAATTAGGGACTTCAGCCTAATCTTTAGCATGAACAACAATACTGAGGTCGATTGTCTCTGGTTTATAAACCTAGGCTTTTTATTATATATCTAAATTAGACTTGTCGAATGGCTCGTGAACATTGTGGCCTACTGAAAGTTTTAATCAGATTTAAGAGTAATCCTGCAAAACAAAAAAGTTACTGAACTCTCCATATCACCAGCTGGAAAAAAATAGATTTCGGTAGCTATGGTATATAGGCCTACTATTGGGTTCCTATTAGAATTTTTGTTGTAAATGGCTTCCTGAATATCCGAAGTTTATTTTTGTGAACAAACTATATATATGCTAATAAACATATACAGTGGACAGTAATTCAACACAAGTGTTTTGTATGAATATACCTAACCTACATTTAAGCTTTAGAACTGCTTTGTTGAGCAGCCAGAAACAACTTATGATTTCAACTATCCATATCAGGCCCAATCTTAGAAAATGATACAAACTAAGATAACCCCTACTTATTGGATTGATTCATGATTCGCTGATTTCTAGGCCTGGGCATAAATATATGTGTATTATATTCCTATTATCGTGTATTATTACCATAAATTAAGTGTTTATAGTAGGCTTACTTTATGTAGAATAGACTTAAGCGCACTATTAACCTCTAAGAGTCTACTTAAAATCATACAAGTTCAGATCTCAATCCTATTCCTAAACTTCTACTTAACTTGGGAGTAAGAAGGCCTACTGGAACTGACAAAAAAGTTAAGCCCGTGATAGGATAATACAGGCCTATTATAGGACATACGAGGGTATAGAGAATTAGTATCTAACAACAGAAGCGTGTTTTAATATAAAGGGTCTAATAAAGGCTCCAGTCTACTTCCAAATCATTCATAGGCTTATAGCCTACATCTACATCCAAAGTCTGACTATACGGTACCTAGTCAGGCCACTTTTCCATAAAAATTTATGAGAAAGTGAGGAAAAGCCTGCGAGACAATTAAATCTACAAAATAACACAAGCATCAATTTTTTTAGCTCACATCCAAAGTCAGAGACCAAATTTGTGAAGCTACATTCAAAATCTAAGTGCCTCGTGAGCTTAAAATAAATGCTAAGATCTACCAACTTAAAGTTTTCTGTTTAGAATCTTGTGTGTGTGAGAAATTATTTACATGTTATCACGCAAATTGTCAAATAAGTGAGAGAAAGTATAGAGTCTAAGCCGAAAGCTTATATAGTTATCAGCCTCCTACAATATTGTTATTTTAAGGATTGGCTTACATTACATTTTATTTGGAAAACATGAAGCTACTCGGGCCTATCGAGGTAATCCAAGTCATAAGCTACATTTTTTAAATGGGTCTACCACACCTTAATCATGAAAAGCCTACTATAATAAAGCTAGCCCATTTGAAGCCAGTGTTCAAAGCTCAGTGGGTAACACCGTTTCCCTATAAATCGAGATAGATGTCGAACCCGATCATGTTAGTTATAATATGGGAGTATACAGTTTCTGGTCCACCTCACTAATTATTATTAACCCATTTGAACCACGAAAGAGCATACTAAAAGAGAAAACTCTATTAACATTGCTACGAACCCCATGGTCTTTCGATTCCTAACAGTTAGAGGGTTATTCAACTTTTGTTTTACTACCCCAAGCACCAGACTAGAAAAGATGGATTATTTTCGTTTCATAGACCCGCGTTTAATTCTCTAAGCATCGCCATATTTTTTAAAACAAAACTGCATAGTCGATATTCACACAGTTTTAATATCTGAATAATAATTCCCCTACAATTATATTTTAATTAAAAAGTTAATGAAATAAATAACGATGTATTTATTTACAAGAACTCTAAATGCCCTGAGGAAAAAATCTTTCGGGTAACCTGACTGTGGTGGTTCATACAAAAACAGAAAATGCCATATTTCTAACTTATTTATCTTACCTCAGCGAGGCTGGTTTCCAAACCAAGGCATTAACAATGCTTATATTATTCCCAGCATCACTACTGTCATAATATATATAATACATCAACACAATTTTATACACTAGAATGACACCATTTCACATTACAACCTGATTTTTTAATACACGAACTGCTCCAACAGAAAACAATGTAAACACTCTTCAGCGCATTCCAAAGGCGACTCGAACGCCATCTAGTGGAGGAAAAAATCACTATTTGTACGTTGAGCTGTTCCTGCAACGCATTTGCCCACCAGATGGGGTATTTTGGCATCAAATAAGGGGGGGAGAGGAGGGGGAAGGGAGTAGTAACGAAAATCGCTTGGCATTTAAAAATGGAAAAAATGTACCGCCCTCAAATAATGATTTGCTTTTAATATTTACACATTTTTAATGATTACTTAACCGCTTTCAACATCCCCGTAATATTAAAATATGACGTATATCTATAATTATTTTCTTTCGCTTTAACGCTATCACTAACGTACAACATAAATGGAAAACAATTGTCAAGATATATAAAAATTGCACTGTATTTTTAAATTTCATTGTTACCGGATCATCATGCTAAAAAAGTTTGGCACGTAAAGGAAATATCGTTGGGTATTCATTTTCACAATGTGAAATATAATACGTATGGGTATAATCTTTCGATATTTTGGGGTATTAAGAGTCAACACTAATATAATATGCCCTTGAGGAGTAATCATTTACTTAATATCAACATCATCTAAGGTTAAATAATACATATTTAATAAACTATTAAATATATTTTGTTAGTCTGTACAGTAAGGGATTGCGTATTCATATGTAACTTATCTCGTATGATTTGTAAAGTATATATATATATATACACACGGTCTTACAACATCTGATCGACTTCACATTCTATCGACAAGTTAATTAGGTTAGATTATATATATATATATATATATGCCAATCAACGCTCAAGGCAATTGAAATCACAGCTTTGGTGTAAGCTCGTAATCATCATTCAGGAGGGTCAGAAGCTGGCATAGCGCTCAGGCCAACTAATGCGACTCATTTCTCTAACTCCTGTATTATTATTACCAGCATCATCAGGAGTCGAACCCCCGACCTCAGTGTTTTCACTTCGCTTATAGTGAACCGGTGTTCACCCTTTTCCCTGTAAATGAAGTTGAAAACACTTAAGTTGGGGATTCGACTCTAGGAGTTAACTTAATGGGCCTGAGCACTGTGCCAGTTTCTGGCTCTCCTCACTGATTATATATATATATATATATATATAATTTTTTTATTAGGGTTGTTTAACCTCCTTCGCAACATCTAAGGTCATATGACGGAGGGGACCTACAGCTTTACGTGGGATCCGAACCACGGGTCGCTACATAATCTGGGCGCGGAATATAATATATATATATATATATATATATATATATATATATATATATATATATATATATATACAGGGTGTCCCATAAGTCCGGTGTCATAGAAAAATTTATTTTAAATTAAACTTACAAAAGTAATAACATTGTAACTAAAACAAATGTTCAAATTGATGTCTTGTTTTGGGACCTTTTTTCGGTTGCAGGTAGAATAACACGCAAGGACTAATATGTAAACGAGTTACACTCCTGAGGAAAGGGCTTCGTCTTTAGTTCTAATGTATTACTTTTGTAAATTTAATTTAAAATATATTTTCCTATGAGACCGGATTTATGGGACACCCTGTATATCGCCTACGAAGTCATCAGATCCTTAGTTCCGATAAATATCAAGAATTTGGTTGAGCCTATGTATGCGTAAAATAAAAAGAAACGTATGCCAAAAGGCTACAATACACAGTCCGATTTAAAAAATAATGAACTTGTAAACCTTGACCAATTTACCTACTAAAAAAATAAAGATTTCCTTCATAAACCAAACTATAATAATAATAATAATAATAATAATAAATGAATTTTAAGGAAACTAAATATTTGTTAAAGAAACGTACAAGATTTAGTGTATCGCACGCATCTTTCTTTACTCTATTGGAAATCGGAGTAACGCAAAATAAACTAGTTTTATATATATATATATATATATATAATAGGCATTTTTTTTTATTTGAGAAAATCTATAAGAAATGACAATTTCTTTAGCATAAATAAGTTAACGCCCATTTGCGTAAATTTATATATTAATTATGTATGAATGAGCGAATCATTTTTATGTTTGAAGAGAATGAAATATTTTTAGGTTCTTTTAATGTCTGCAAATATAGAATGTTTTAGAGGAAACATTTTGATATGAGAAACAGTTATTTCTTCAGAACTCTGACTGGTTTCTCTTTCATACACAATATACAGGGTGACCCAAAAAGGTACCTATCAAGTTTAAGTCTTTATTTCACCAAAACTATTGAGAGTACAAAGATAGTTCAAACGCCATTCAAATCAGCATCTCGAGCCATTTCTATGACAATGTGTTCGATGTGCTGTCCCTTCACTTCGACGATTTTTCGCAACCTCATCCCAAAATTCGATACCACGCTGTGGAGAACCTCTGTCAGATAGAGCGGGTCATACTATGCATTTTTTTTAAATCAATGGAGAGGGGTGTTCAAATGACATATTTTGGTGTATAGAACACAATTCTGAAGAAAATATTTAATTCTGATAACCCTAACCTACATCATTTTGCAGTTGATTATTATTAAATTGTTGATTATTTTACTATTGTAGTTACCCCAGAATATGTCTTCTCACGTTTTCTATCATGGCTGCTCACGTTATCTCTCATAGAGCATTGTTCTAACTAATTCATATAAACACATATAATGTAATTCATATAATAATAATAATATTTAAATACTCAAATAAAAAGGTGTGCCATTCCACTTAATTGTAATTATCATACAGTTTGGTATATGAAATATTTTGACGGTTTTCTGGCGCGCATAAGGCCATTTTCTGAGCCCTCAAACTGACCCTGAGCCAGCAGCTTCGGCAAAGGTACAGAAAAACTATGATGAGATTCAAAACATTGCCCTTGCTAGTGTAAGGTATGGCATAGGGCTGAGGCCAACTGCAGCGATAGCAACAGCAGCTCTGATTGACGCAGGAATCATCACAGAAGACAATACAAGTAAAGTGATTGATAAGAGCAAGGTCAAGAGAGCACAGGAGAAGTTGATGAGAGAGCTGGGGGAACAGTTCGAGAAGAAGTGCAGGGAGGAGGGGGGGATCTCTTGCATCCTCTTTGATGGGCGGATTGACCTGACCAATGTGATGATGGAAGCTGAGGGCAGTGACCAATCTTTTCCCGCAAAGATCAAGGAAGAACACTATAGTGTTGTTAGTGAGCCTGGCAGCTACTATCTGTTCCACTTTACCCCAGAGAAAGCAACTAAAGAGGAGTCACATGCGGAGAAGATTGCTAAGGTCCTGTTTGTCTGGCTGAAAGAGAGGGGTTATGATAAGACCTTGTTGGCCATTGGAGGAGACTCAACAAATGTCAACACTGGTGTGAAAGCTGGAGTAATGCGGAAGCTGGAGCTGCACCTGGGGAGAAAGCTGGTCTGGTTGGTGTGCAACCTTCACACTGTTGAACTTCCACTGCGCCATCTCATTGTTGACCTTGATGGCCCTACTTTGTCAGACAAAAAATTATCCGGGCCAATAGGAAAGCTCCTTGATTCTGCTACAGACTTTGATATCAATCCAAACTTCACCCGAATCTCTGTTGGCCCTCCACTGATCAAGCTTCCTGACAAGGTCATTCAAGATCTCTCAACTGATCAATACTATGGCTATAAAATTGTCTGTGCAGTCAGGGATGGAGTACTTCCTGCAGGGCTGGCTCTGTTAGAGATAGGACCAGTAAACCACAGCCGCTGGCTCACCACAGCGAACAGACTTCTCAGGCTCTGGGTGTCAAAGCACGGACTTAAAGGAAAGAACCTGAAGATTCTGCAATTCATTGTGGAATTCATCATTGGAGTGTATTACCCATGTTGGTTCAACGTGAAGGTCAAGCACTCCTGGATCGAAGGGCCTAGGCACATCCTCTTTCAGCTGGACTGCCTCAAGTCCCAGAGAAAGGAGGTGCTGGATATTGTGATGCCAACTGTGAGAAGATCTGCTTGGTATGCCCACAGTGAAGTCATCCTCCAAACACTACTCTGCTCTGAGGATCAGAAGGAGAGGATTGAAGGGGTGGAGAGAATCCTGGCCATCAAGGGAGAGGGGACCCGGACACTCAGCTGGGGGACTCCTCTGTTAGGAGCAGAAGGACACCTGACATCAATTGTGATGCTTCCAGCATCGGTGACTTGATCAGCTGGTCAGAAGGTGTGTCAGAGCCACCTCTCACCTGCTCTCTAAGCACCTCAGAGGTGAAAAACTTCATCAACACCCCCATGGAGGTGCGCAACTGGCCTTGCCACACACAAAGCATTGAGAGGGTTGTTAAAATGGTGACTGAGGCTTCTGCTAAGTACTTCTCACAGGAAAAGAGGGATGGAGGGATCAGGGCTCAGGAGACCAGCAGGAAGCTGATGTCCAAGTCTGAGTCAAAGCAGGATTTGTGCAACCTGGCAAAGTTCAAGATGTCAGGAGAATGATCTTTGTAATTATATCCAGTGATATACATGCAGTTCACCTATTAATAAATATATGTAAAGTTGATTTGGCCTTGTCAATATAAATGATTTACCTTATATCTTTTAATATATTATAAAGGGGTTCAAAAGGGTAAAATTGGCAATTTAGAAATACAAAATGATGTAGGTTAGAGTTATCCTATCCAAAAAAGAAGCTCATATTTGAATTCCCCATGTAAAAACATAATTTAGACACCCCTGATGGTAGGATTTCCTTCAGATTCATGTTGTCACCTGAGTACGACCCGCCCTACCTGAGTGTCAGAATGTCGACGATTTGACGTTCAATCGATGATTTCAGCTCCTCCAAAGTCTTCGGGTTGCTCTGGTAAATTCTATCTTTGAGGTGTCCCCACAAACAGAAGTCACACGGGTTGAGATCGGGCGAATAGGCAGACCAATCACTGCCGTTTCCATAGTGCTTCCGATAGTCCAAACCAATGACACTCTCTCCAAACTGGTGTTAAACAAATGGCGTAAGTAGTATAGTGTGTCACCAAATTTTCATCGAATTCTATTCATTCGTTTCGGAAAAAATGTAAGTTAATGTTGGTAGGTACCTTTTGGGCAAACTTGTATATCCCCATCAGGATTCGAACCCAGTGCCTCTGACTTGATGTCAGAGGCACGTGGTTTTATATATATATATATATATATATATATATATATATATATATATATATATATATATATATATGATGAATAAAACCACGAAGGAAAGGAAACACAAAATGGTGCTCAAGCGCTTTCGTCTAATGACATCCTCAGGAACACTGAAGTACATAAAAAGGTTAAGCCTATATATAGGTTACAGAAAGAAAAAAAGAAAAAATATATAACATACATCACACACACATATACATATATATATACATACATACATATCTATATATACAAATACATACATACATACATACATACATATATATACAATAAACAGAGAAGTAAAAATAAAAAATTAAAAATTAAAACCTTAAAGGATTACCAGTGAGGCGTACAGATTTGTAAGGAAAAATATCGATTTTTAGCACAAGATCAAATGGATTATAAAAATACAAATTTATACTGGAACTCTGCCCGGGTTTTAACACACTGCTGCCTATGGTCAGGTTTCGATATATATAAAAAAATAAAATGCAAATTAAAAGTTAATAAAGTAGAAGACAAGTTTACCAAAGATTTAATGTTTTACCCTTCTTATCTAAATCTGTTTTAAAGGAATTCAAAATAACAGGATCGAGTTGAAAAAGACCTTTGCTTATGTTGAAGTTATTTGAAAGTTGGATAATGGCAGACTCAAGAATATTTCTATTAACAATGTTGCTTGAATGGAATAAAACTGAAGCATTATTCCAATCAATACAGTGGGCTAACTCTGACAAATGGACAAAAAGGGCACTGGACAACTGTCCTGTTCTAACGGAATATTGATGCTGTTTTATACGTGTGTGCAAATCCTTTCCCGTCTGACCTATGTAAAAGGAATCACATTGTTTACAACCAATTTTATAGATAATGCCTGAATTATTGGTAGGGCTATTTTTTACCCGCAGGATGACGTCATCAAATCATTTAATAGTGGCTTGAAACGCCTTCTCAAAGATCATAAGGACTTAATTCCGCTTTTCATGTCCACTTCACCTGCTCTGCCCTACCTTTACGGTCTTATTAAAACCAACAAACCTGGTAACCCTATGCGCCCTATTATTAGCTCGGTGGGCTCTATTACTTATAAACTCTCCAAATGGCTTGTCAAAGTCTTGTCCCCCATTCTCGGAACTATCTCTGATTCACATGTAAAAAATTCCATGGATCTTACGGAAAAATTGAATAATGCACGTACTGAAACTAACGATAAATTGATCAGTTTTGATGTTTGTTCATTGTTTACAAAAGTGCCGATTGACGATATGCTTGACTTTCTCTCCCAAGAATTACATAAGTATGACCTGCCACTACCTTCACACATTGTTTTGGAACTCATTAAGCTTTGCATCAAAGACTGTAAATTCACTTTCAATAACGAGTATTATCAACAAGTTTTTGGGATGGCTATGGGCAACCCCCTATCGCCCCTCCTCTCCAATATTTATATGGAGTTTTTCGAAATGACCTATATTCCGAGAATCCTGGGGGTTGGCATCCCTTGGTTGCGGTACGTCGACGATATTTTGTGTATCTGGCCCATGAATCGTGACCTGGATAGCTTCCTCCTTCAGTTAAATGATCAAGTCCCCTCCATTAAGTTTACTTTAGAAGTTGAGCAAGACAATTCAATCCCATTTTTGGATGTGCGTGTACATAGGGAAAGCCCAGGTTTTAAGTTTAGTATCTATCGGAAAACGACAAACAATTTGTCCTACGTACACTTTTACTCGGGACATGATACTCCCACTAAGAAGGCCATATTTTCATCAATGTTTCTCCGCGCCCTTAGGATCGCCAGTCCGGAATACATCGATGCCGAATTGGAAAAAATCAACGGTATTGGAAGTGATTTGTGTTATCCATCTGCGTTTATGGAATCTTGTCTCAACAAGGCAAAACGAACTTTCTATCGTGTCAATATTAACACTCGTACTTTGTCAAAAAATATTTTAGTACTTCCATTTTTCCCGGCCTTTTTAGGCATTGCTAATGTACTTAAACTTTTGGATATTAATGTAGTATTTTCATATAACAATATTGTGAAAAATATTATAGTAAAAAATAGCCCTACCAATAATTCAGGCATTATCTATAAAATTGGTTGTAAACAATGTGATTCCTTTTACATAGGTCAGACGGGAAAGGATTTGCACACACGTATAAAACAGCATCAATATTCCGTTAGAACAGGACAGTTGTCCAGTGCCCTTTTTGTCCATTTGTCAGAGTTAGCCCACTGTATTGATTGGAATAATGCTTCAGTTTTATTCCATTCAAGCAACATTGTTAATAGAAATATTCTTGAGTCTGCCATTATCCAACTTTCAAATAACTTCAACATAAGCAAAGGTCTTTTTCAACTCGATCCTGTTATTTTGAATTCCTTTAAAACAGATTTAGATAAGAAGGGTAAAACATTAAATCTTTGGTAAACTTGTCTTCTACTTTATTAACTTTTAATTTGCATTTTATTTTTTTATATATATCGAAACCTGACCATAGGCAGCAGTGTGTTAAAACCCGGGCAGAGTTCCAGTATAAATTTGTATTTTTATAATCCATTTGATCTTGTGCTAAAAATCGATATTTTTCCTTACAAATCTGTACGCCTCACTGGTAATCCTTTAAGGTTTTAATTTTTAATTTTTTATTTTTACTTCTCTGTTTATTGTATATATATGTATGTATGTATGTATGTATGTATTTGTATATATAGATATGTATGTATATATATATATATATATATATATATGTATATGTGTGTGTGTATGTATGTTATTTATTTTTTCTTTTTTTCTTTCTGTAACCTATATATAGGCTTAACCTTTTTATGTACTTCAGTGTTCCTGAGGATGTCATTAGACGAAAGCGCTTGAGCACCATTTTGTGTTTCCTTTCCTTCGTGGTTTTATTCATCATAAATATTTTTCACGTGTTACTTTCGTGAAATAATTTTCATACATATATATATACATATATATATGGGATTGAACTCTACAAGCCGACATGAACAGAATCTACAAGTGGACGGAAGACAACAATATGAAGTTTAACACTAAGAAATTTCAGCTGCTACGGTACGGAAAAAGAGAAGACCTAAAATCCACGGAATATTATACCCCAAATAGACAGGAAATTCAGAGAAATTCTATAACAAAAGATTCAGGGGTTGTTATGACTGATGATGCGAAATTTGAAACACAAAATAAGATAGAAGTAAACAGAGTAAAGAGAATAACAGGGCAGATATTGAGAACCTTTAAACGAAGGGATAGGAATGTAATGATTCCTCTACTGAAGACACTGATCATACCCAAATTGGAATACTGCTCGGTCCTAACATGCCCATATAAAAAAGAACATTAGACAGCTAGAAGGGATTCAGAGTAAAGAGAATAACAGGGCAGATATTGAGAACCTTTAAACGAAGGGATAGGAATGTAATGATTCCTCTACTGAAGACACTGATCATACCCAAATTGGAATACTGCTCGGTCCTAACATGCCCATATAAAAAAGAAGACATTAGACAGCTAGAAGGGATTCAGAGAAGCTTCACAGCCAAGATCAAGGGGTGCAAACAACTAAATTACTGGGAAAGGTTACGCGAACTAAACCTATATTCACTGGAAAGGAGAAGAGAGAGATACACCATTATTTACACTTGGAAAATAATGGAGAAACTAGTCCCTAATCTTACTCTGAACCCTGAAACTCCCCAAACAACAGTGGAAAGTAGAAAAG
Source organism: Bathynomus jamesi (assembly GCA_023014485.1). Classification (NCBI taxonomy): domain Eukaryota; kingdom Metazoa; phylum Arthropoda; class Malacostraca; order Isopoda; family Cirolanidae; genus Bathynomus; species Bathynomus jamesi. Next base: position 341,780 of record JAJOZX010001142.1, on the reverse strand, counting down.
GAAGACTGTGTCGTGTTCCCAAATTAAAGGCGAGACAGGGAGCATCCTTAACCCTGAAAGAAAGTAGTTTTGTTGCGAGAGGACCAAAACTGTTTAATCAGCTGCCCAAAGACCTAAGGAACACGAGTGGTGTTGCGGTGGACATCTTCAAAAGAAGATTAGACGCCTGGCTCAGAACAATCCCCGATGAGCCGGGCGTACCTGGCTATGTGAGGTGGAGAGTACAAGAAACCAACTCACTACTTCACCAGGCTAACTCGAGAAGAGGGACGACAAGCTTGACCAAGGTTCGTGAAATGAGGAATCATCACACGAAAGATTTGAAAGGTTGAAAGGAAAGGAAAAGAATAGTCCGAATAAGTAATGGTAAATGACAAACACTATAGTTTTTTCGTTTTCATGATGTCAGCCTAACGTGGGCAACGGATCACTCGCAAAGAGGCCCAAAAAATATAGCTTCCCTCACCAGCTATCTGCAAAGCAGATAGGATCCAGCTTTGGGACAGGATCTAGGATTTCTCGCATCCCAGCCAAACTATATTCAGAATCTAGTTCATGAAAAAGAAAAACTATAGTGTTTGTTCCATGCACGGTCTGTGTGTATCATATATATATATATATTATGCTGGGATGGGTGAATTTAGTCATCTACAACGACAACTTGTTACAGATAAAAGCAAATTTATTTACTGATGGATTAAAAATAAATTTTATGGATTCAAAGAACACGAATGGCATCATAGTTTTAGTGATTTCACCGACGACAAAAGTTATTTCGTCTTCCTTTCGTCATCTTTAATTCTGAGAAGAGAGCACTAAGGAAACGCTAAGGTTGTTATACAGGGTGAGCAAAAACTCCCTGTGCACCCGCAAGAAGTGTAGTGAACCTGTACCTGCACTGTGTTGGAAGTGGAACAGGTACACAGGGACTTTTCACTCACCCTGTATAAAGCACGATAGCTAATTTTGACACACACACACACATTATAGACGGATAGAGAAGATGAGAGTGGTCACATGGCTAACTTTCGTAAACATTAATTTAAAACAAATAGGCTTCAGCACTTCAGACGTACGGTAAATGTAGGCTTCTCGAATAATTCCTTCCTCAGAATATTTTTCTTCTTTTCTTCGTATTATTACTATTTATAGGTAGGTTATTGAGTGTTCGGAATCGGTCGGAATCGGAATATTTGCATTACAATGGAGTGGGAATTGGAATGAATTATTTTTGCTTCCGACGCGTCGCCGGGTTAAATTCATCGATCGTCTTTCACGTACAGAGAATTGACAAAAAAGTAAATAGACACCCACGATGATTAGACTCAAGAACAAATGGAAAAGCTCATCAATGGAATGCCAGAACGTGTGTGTCACCTTCGCATAATGGAAAGGGGAAATAAACACGTTTCTAAATATATTCATTCAATAAATTTATTATTTATTCACTTTTATTATCGAATAAAAAACTGGAAAAGCGAAGGCGTCTATTTACTTTTACTAACATCTGTAATTACGTCATGGATTTAAGATTCGAATATTTACTTCATGAGGCATATGTCGAAACCAATGTCGTAACGCCGTTTCCTGTTGATCAGCGAAGTTAGGCGACATTGGGTCGGATAGTAGTTGGATGGGAGACCGTCCTTCGCGTCCAGACTATGTAACAACCCATGTTTTGGATCTCACGTAAAGCTGTAGGTCCCCTCCGTTATATGACCTTAGATGTTGCGAAGGAGGTTAAACAACCCCATCATTACATTTACGTCATTTTCAGAGTTGCCATAAATTACCGTTATACGATTGTATAGGGTGTTCTAAAATTACCTAGTGAGCTTTTATATGTCTAATGTCTATCGACCAGTAGCAGGACGTTATGAACAATGTGTTCAACTTGAAGGAAGACAGTTTGAACATCTAAAATAAACAATTATTGTTGCTGTATTTGAAATAAAATTGTTAAATATCACATAAATTTTGTTGTTAAGATATTGCGTTCATATAAAAGTTTACTAAGTAATTTTAGAACATCCTGTATATTTTTATTTTTTTAACTTAACGTACCAGGGATGTTTGTTTGTTTGTTTGATGCGTTTGTTTAGCCTCATTCGCCACATCAAAGATCATATGATCGAGGGTACCTACAGTTTTACGCGAGATTCGAAGTAGGGGTCGCTACATAATCTGGATGCGAAAAACGGTATACAATCAGCCTCGAGTCCCAATGTCACTTATTTTCACTAATCGATGGGAAGGGGTGTTACGAAAATTGGTAAAGACGTAGGTCCTACCAGGAATGCCATATCGGTATTGGTACAGTATAGAAATGAATGGAAATTATATATATATTATATATGAATAGAAACGACATAAGTATTAAGGAACGTTTCTGCACAAGAGGAAGAGAAATCACGAATAAATGAAAAATGAGGCGAACCGCCCGGGAATCGAACCCAGGGCCTTCCAATTGCCGGCAATTGGAAGGCCCTGGGTTCGATTCCCGGGCGGTTCGTCTCATTTTTCATTTATTCGTGATTTCTCTTCCTCTTGTGCAGAAACGTTCCTTAATACTTATGTCGTTTCTATTCATTTATATACTGCGTGGTCATTGCAGTTAAATGCATATATATATATAATATATATATATATATATATATATATAAATTAGTGTGACCACGAGTAATCAAACGACTACGGGTATTCTTTGTAAATACAGGGTGTTCCAAAAGGATCTGACGGATTACAATGTAAAATACACTGTAATCCGTCAGATCTTTCGGGTGTTATTTAAAAATAGAGCCTAAGTGTGAACTGTTCTTTCTAAATTGTGTTCCACCTTCCATTTAACTGTTGAAAAGGTATTTAATTACATAATTAGAATGATCCATGAAACAAAACTTTGTGTATTATTAATATGTTCATTTTAAATCGATGCATGATAAATATAGGTACAAAAATTCCTTCTTAAAGAGGTATGAGTATGTTTGTTTCATGGGATTGTGTAACCTCTTTATCAACGGTTAAAATCATATGACGCAGGGGACCTACTCAGTGTACAATTTTGGGACCCGAACCACGGGTCACTACATAATCTGGATGCGAAGGACGGTCCCCCATCTAACTATTCTCCAGACCCAATGTCGCTTAACTTCGGTGATCGACGGGAAACGGTGTTAAGACATTGACCACGACTTAGTTCGATCCAGGTATGATCCAGCTAAAAAAATTAACTTCGAATGTTATTCTTGAAGCGAAACTAACCTAACTTAACCTAGCAATGGGCCGCATTAGTTGGCCTGAACGCTGTGCTGGTTTCTGGCCCTCCTCACTGATCATCATTAGTTTCAAAAACGAAATTCAACCACCCAACATTAGTAAGGCACCATCACACCACTCGTTGTATGACTCATTATACGTTCTGGTTGCCAGCCCTCAAGGTAGATTAGTGGGTAATACTGTTTCCCTGTAAGTGAAGATATTGAGGTCGAAGGTTCGACTCCCGATGGTACTGGTAATAATAATAATAATAATACAGGGTTTAGCGCAATAGGCTGCGTTCGTCTGGTGTGAGCGATGTTCTAGTTTCAGGTCCTTCTCACTAATTACGTTGTTGTAAGAAAAACGTAAAAAGAAAAATGACATCATTGAACCTTGGAGACCTTGTTTTTGATTCTCCCCTTCTTTTGCAGAGGAGTCACTTTTGCGGGCGCTCCCCCTTATTCCCCTCCTTAACATAAAAAAAAATTCGATCCTCCTTCGTCACATGTATAAAGATATGACGAAGGAACACCCAGAGATGAACCTCAATCGCTGAGGTTAACTTAACAATTTTAAACGCAGTCAGAATTATAACTTGATGAAGTAGGGAATTGTGGCTCAATAAGTGAAAACCTCATTTATAATTCAGTTTGACTTACTATTTCTGAAGAGAGGGAAAATCGTATAAATCATAGTTGTAGTTCATAATGTTCCGTCTGTGACTTTCTAGCTGATAAAATGCAGCTAGATCAGCATCTCCTGCGATACAGGAAGGAAAGTTTTGGGCTGGGTACCCATCTTTCCCTTTCTTCCCATGAAGGGCAACGATGATCTCGAACACTATCTTCTGTCTTTCGCATCCTCGCCAATTCTTCCTTCTCGCCCCAATCCATTGGGAAACGATTTTTTTTTTAATATATGTATGTGTGCACTGTGCATGTAACATGTAAATGCTGAAAAAAATTTAACCATTATGATTATACCAAAGTTATCTAAAAGCACAACTAGGCTGACCATACGTACCGTTTTGAACGGGACAGTACCGTTTGTTTTATATTTCCTGGCCGTCCCGTCGTTTTAATAAAAATGTCAATTTTGTCCCGGTTTATGTACTTACTTTTTCATGAATACAGAATATTACATAACCCCGTCCCTTTTTTGCCATCCCAATGTCCCGTTTTTGTCTCAAGGAAATATGGTCAGCCTAAGCACACTTTTATTATCTTCTATCTTTAATGTTAGGATGTGTCATGAGAGTTGTAACATTAGTTAATAATAATAATAATAATAATAATAATAATAATTACAGTAATTATAAATTATAACAATGACAAAGAATGGTGTGCTACGCTATCCAGTTTTAATCTTCCTTTTGGGGATTAAAAAAATTGGGCTAAATGTGTAATGTAGTCATCGAAATTCGGGACACCTCAACCTCTCGACATTAATTATAAAGTCTCGAATTTGGAATCAAAGTTCAGTATCGAGATTATACATGTAGGGAGGGCCGCCGAGAGGGCGGGAAAGCCGGGTTAAATCCCCGGGCCCGGAAAGAGGGGGGATAAAATCTAAAAATATTAATAAAGCAATTCAGGAAATATAATTAATGAACATACATTTTATACAGATTATCATACTGTATGTTTTGAATAAGTAACTTGGACATATAATCAGTTTGCTTGTTATGTACACAAAAAACATTCATAATAAAATACTGAGTAAACAGGGGGGTGGGCCCATATACCAATCCTTCCCCGGTGGCCCGTGGTAGCTCTCGCCGGCCCTTCATGATGTAGGTTATATGATAATGAAGGGACCATCAGTTACGTGTATAAGACGATATTCATGGAATTATAACCGAGATACTAAAGTGGAAAACGATTTCATAATTATCCGTCAAGGTATTCTAGTGGTAGAACAAACAGGCCGTTAATCTGAAGGTTGTGGGTTCCAGTCTCGGATCGGATTTCAAATTTCAGCGACTGAGGTTCACTTCCGAGTCCTCTTTGGTGGGGGGTAGTAGTAGTAGTAGTTCGGTTCTCACGTAAAACGTAGGTTCCCTCCGTCATTATGACCTTTTTACTGTTGCGAAGGAGGTTAAACAACACCAAATATTATTACCCTGATTATTTAGTGTCTTCTCTCGACCTTGTCAGTTTTTATTTATTTATATATTTTTTTAGTTGAGGCTGTAACGAACAGAAAGGAAATTTTAAAAATAAAAACGAAGAAAATGCTTCATGTAAAACATTATATTTCATTTGCAAAACATGAAGCCACTTGGGCCTATCGAGGTTATCCAAGTCATAAGCTATATGTTATAATCAAATTTTGCAAAAGGTTAATTTCAAGTCAGCTAATTAACATAAAACTATTTACAGAGCCACCAAAGTAATCTACATAACTTCAGCTTAAATACACACTATTTACACAATTTCTAAACTATCTCTTTCACTCATGAAAGTGTTCAAACAGTACATAAAAAATGGCAAAGCACAGATGATCAGGCAAATTTCAGACCAGTCTCTCTTCTACAGATTCTCTCCAAAATTTTAGTAAAAGCTAATGGAAATCAAGGAGCAAGTGTAGTTTACGTCCCCCTGTGGTGCCTAGTGTAGTTTACGATCCCCTACATTATCCTAGTGTAGTTTGCGTTCCCCAACTTTGTCCACGTATACCTAATCAAATAAAACGTTACAACTAACGAAAATATTACGACTTAACCAAACCAATCGTCAAAAAAAAAAAAAAAAAAAAAAAAAAAAATTATATATATATATATATATATGGGATGAATTTCACAATAAAACACGTGAAATGAATGAATGCTGCAAACCCACAAGGAAAAAGAAAAACGATTCCAAGGCCTTTCGTGTATTCAAAGCTACACCTCGTCAGGGACGAGGTGTAGCTTTGAATACACGAAAGGCCTTGGAATCGTTTTTCTTTTTCCTTGTGGGTTTGCATATATTATATATATATATATATAATATTTTCGTTAGTTTTAACGTTTTATTTGATGGATTCATTTAAAAAAAAAGTCTCCTAAAGATCCTAGTGTAGTTTACGTTCCCCAACTTTGACCTAATGTAGTTTGTGTCCCCTTTTGCGTCAGGGGAACGTAAATTACACTTGCTCCGAAATCAGTTATTCAGTCTTGTGAATCAAGTAATCTATTATCACGATCTCAGCAAGGATACAGAAACATTTATTCAGGGAAACATCACTGTCGAAGTAAATGACTAAATGCGGCCAATGAAGAAAATAAAATTATACTTTCTCTGTTAAACCTCGATACAGTAAGTCATGGTGAAGTAATTAAAGAACTACTGTACAAGAAAATGGTGGAGATAAATTTTGGTTTGAAGTTTATTTTTAAGGCAAACAAACAAACAAACACTATTTCAGACTCAACAGGTATAAACATTATACAAGAGGTCCATAGAAGATTAAGAGGTAGTTGTATGGAGCATTAACTAAGTAGGTCAGTGAATCACTGTGTATAATGAACATACAATTGCCACGCTAATGCTTCCAGATTTGAGATTTATCTAAATACAAAATTGCGAATGATACTGGCACAGTTAGGCACCTTATTGACTACAAACAGCATATTGACACTAGAAGGAGCACCATTTACAAATCTTGGAGTCCTTAATAAACTACTAAAAATGTAATTATATGCAACATATAATTTCTTCAAAATTATACATCCTGTAGTTCCACCACAAATGAGTTGTATACATTAGAGTACAAAAAGTTTTGAACAAAATTAACTTAACAGCTAATGTACACATATGAAATTTTCTAACCAAAGTATTTCCTTGAGCATATAACGGGTGTGCCATAAAAAAGGGTACATTTTAAAAAGGCCATAAAATCGACATTTGTAATTTTTAATAAAACTTCTACACAATGAAACATATGTATTTATCATATGCAAACAAGTTTTCAGACTAAAATATCAAATAATTCAAATTCTATCAACATTTAACGAAAGAGTATGATTTTTCTACTTAACATGCAAAAATTATTTAACCTTTTTTATATTTTTTTATAAAAATAATTTTTAACAAAATTTACCTGAAATTATTAAAAAAATTGTTCGAAATGCTTTCCTTCCATTTCAATAACTTTTTTTATTCTTGGCCGGAATTCATCTATGGTTCGATTTATTTGTTCCTGTGGAAGCTCTTCCCATTTTTGAATGATGATCTCTCGTAAATGAGCGTCATCTTTTATTCTAGTCCTGTAGACTCGCTCTGCTAAGTTATCCCATATTCCGGCCAAGAATAAAAAAAGTTATTGAAATGGAAGGAAAGAATTTCGAACAATTTTTTTTAATAATTTCAGGTAAATTTTACATAAAAAATTATTTTTATAAAAAATATTAAAAAGGTTTAATAATTTTTGCATGTTAAGTAGAAAAATCATACTCTTTCGTTAAATGTTGATAGAATTTGAATTATTTGATATTTTAGTCTGAAAACTTGTTTGCATATAAATAAATACATATGTTTTATTGTGTAGAAGTTTTATTAAAATTAAATGACAAATGTTGATTTTATAGCCTTTTAAAAATGTACCCTTTTTTATGATACCCGTTAATTGTCTACACTGCCTTAGAATATCACAGTCATCTGAAAGACTATCAGTTAGTATGTGGCCAAGATACTTCGTCTGGATTATTTCTGACAGCACCATACCATTTAATTGAAATTCAGGAAATTTTATATACTTGTAGGCCTTGGTCCTCATAATCATAACATGACTTTTATCAGGATTATTTTTTATGTCATTATCCTTCCCATACCTTTCACACACTTCAAAAGTGTGCTGAGCCCTTTTACTCAGTCAGTCAGTCAGTAAGAAACCATGCCAATCCATCAGTTAAAAATTTCGGGCTAGCATTTAGTTTTGGTCACTAAATTTTTGAACAGTTGAAAGCCACAGCCATTTCATACATGATACCAATCAGGGCGAATCTTATGCCCGGGTTAGGCGTATACTAAGTTACATGGCAGTACAAAATTGGGTAGCAATTTTCCACGTCATCAATTTTCGGCCAATCAGGGGTTTAGGCCTGCTTTCGACCAAAACTTCACCTCTAACAAACCATTCAATTATAGCGTTCGGCAAGTTTCATTCTTGGGTCCTACCTTTTCACTGTTTTTATTAATACAGTAAAATAACAAACAAAATGATACGAAAGATTCTAGTTTGTATGCAGGGGTAAACCGATTAACCAGCTTGCAGTAAAAGATATTATAAATAAGAAAAACAGAAACATAGCTACCTAACTTAAAGTGACTACATATTCATGAAATCAAAGCGACATTTCCCCAAATGAAGATATTACAATAAAATTAGATAATTATTACTTACCCTTCTCCAGATCAGTGAATTTCGGAATATCATCAACGATAAACATTTTTCTTTCGAAGAGCTTATATGAATGTAATATGTAGAAAAACGAAAAGCACCTTAATTCATCTTCAAAAGCTGAAGCACGAGTTCAATACAGAAGTCGGATCACTTGAAGATCAGGGCCCCCAGCCTTCGTTAGTTAGCCTTATAAATCTAACTAACGAAAATATCACGACTTAACCTAATCATTCGTAGGTCAACTGTACGCCCTTGACGATTGGCTAGGTTAAGTCGTGATATTTTCGTTAGTTAGCCTTATAAGGCTAACTAAAGAAGGCTGGGAGCCCTGATCTTCAGGTGATCCCAGAAGTCTGCCAATGTGTTGTATACGCTACGTTCCTTAAACCTACTCGTGATCGAGTTTCAATAGGCGGAAAATTTTGCATGTGGCATGCGGATATGAAGAAAAAAGTGATCATGAAATCTCTTTGGTTGAAACAAATGGCTGCTTAAACTCGAACTTGAAAGCATAAATTAACATATATACATACCTCCATCCAGTTATACATAACTATTTACCTAGACAAGGGTCTCAAAAGCTATGGCGGTCGCGAGAAAAATTGGTTGGTTGGTTCTGTTTTACATCCTTCACCCAAGAAGGGTCATTGAGAAGGGCGGTAATGCCATCAATCAGGAAAAATACCTAGATCCCATTTAAAGAGAGAACTGGATGCGCCGAATAGTCACATGCAGCAGGCTCATCACTGCACCCCCATTCCCCAAACAGGCTTGGGACAGTTCATAGTTGGGTTGGGAAACACACTGACGACTCAGCATCTGCGCTCACAACGGTCTAACGCTGGGAAGAAGGCAATACTACAAGTAGCTCCCTTTCTCTGGAAAATTTTTCCAAATTCTCTCCAAAGAAGCAATGCCCATCTTTCTAGTTTTCTCTCGCTTAAAAATCCATCTTGCTAAACTTCAGGCTCCATATATAAGGATATCCCCAAACTCTAAGCTTTCAATCTTCACTAGTTTTTATATTAAATAATTTTTATTTCAATAATATTTTCATTAATATACCATGTAAATTATAGCATTAAACATATATTTTATTTTTATTACAGTATATTCTCCTACGGCAACATTATTTTAATCGTTATCAACGAGAACTAGATAGACAGCGAGGTATTTAGCTGTAAATATACATTACCTTTTCGTTTCTGATTTTATTTAATTTTACAACCAAACTTCTAATACCTTTCATTTCAAGCAAACAAAAGTCGTTTATTCTTTTACAAGAGTGTAGAACCTGCCAGACTTCCCACCATAATTACTGAGCTCCCGGGAGCTCAGAAGGTATTATTTATATATATAGTATATATAAAACCACCAGTGTTTATGGCAGTTAATAAGTATTAGGTAAAAGAAACACTTCAGATTTTAACTACGCACCACTTCACCCATGCACTCGTTCAGGGTACAGGCAACTCGCAGCAACATTGCCAAATACATAGAGGGTCAATTGTATTAACGAGGTTTCCGTACATGGTTCATCACCACAGGAAGAAAGAATGCTTCGTTTTGTCATAATCCAATAATTCAAATTCATAATCAGATTCCGTTTGCACTGCAGACACTCGTAGCTTTATAGGTCTGGTACATCATTCATCAGGAATAAAGTGCACTGTATTTCCTCCCTAAGGCACCACAAACGTGCCTGCTCCTATCACATGCACGATCAACTCACCTTCGTCATGCTCTGCACAAACTGGACAAATAACTAAGAAACTGTAATTTCAAGCCTTCCTTTCATTCATTCATGCCTTTAGTTAATTACATAAAGTCACCCGTAACTACCCTAAATTTTTAAACAAGCATTTCAAACCCAATCTCACTAGAAGCAGATTTACAACTTAACAACCCCAACCCACCGTAACCGAACCGGATACCTCTGTCTTAAATGTATTTTCACAAAAGGCAAAATAAAAGGGTTTGTTTTAAATTTTTACTTAAGTGAAGAAATATCTCCCAGTACCGAATAATGTATTAACCTTTTCACTGCGGGCATAGCTTTGAAGCGAATTATATGAATTCGAATTATAATACATATATCCCACCCATTTTCAACCCCAGAGGGTGGACACTTACTTACTTCTTACTTCGTAGCCCCCGGGTTCTCTTATGCGAACCCGGCGGCACTCAGGTATCCCGCTACCACCGTGGGACGGGTCCATAGGTCTCGTAGAGAGGTAATGTTGGAGTTGTCTTTGTTGAGAGAGTGTGTGGCAGTGTAAGAGTAGGTGTTCTGTGTCCTCAGGGTGGAGGTAGCATTTTTGACAGGTGGAGGTGTCAGCTAGGTGGAGTCTGTGTCTGTATTGTTGGAGGGAGGGGTGGTGGCCTGAACGGAGCCTGGCCAGAGTAACTCTTGTTTTCCTTGGGAGGGTTTGTTCGCTCTGATGGACTACAGGGGGAGTATCGTGAAGGACAGTGTTGTGTGGTTGGTCGAGTAGGTATTTCCGGGTAAATTCTGTGTGGAGATGTTTAATGGGGTTGATATTTAGGGGAGGAGGGGGATATTGTTCAGTAGCTGCGAATAGTGAGCAGCAGGAGTACGTTTTTTGTTGCGGGGTGGGGGATTGTGTAATGTGAGATGGTGACAGGGGTGGTCTGGGGCCAGTGCTCTGGAGAAGAATTGAGTCCCTGTCATGTTCATGTGGTGTTCGATGGGGAGTATTTTCGTATCTGCATGTAGATGTGGGATGGGTGTGGTTCGGAGGCAGCCAGTAATGCTTCTGAGACCTCTGTTTTGTGTGGTCTGTATCTTTTTCTGGTTTGTGTGGGAGATGGACGGGGACCAGGCGGGGGCAGCGTAAGTTAGGGTAGTACGTACAAACTGTTTGTATAGGATACTAAGGGATTCCTTCTGCTGACCGAATGTTGTGGAGGTGAGTGTTCTGAGAGCGTTGTTTTTTTTTGTTGCTTTGGAGCAAATGTTTGATATGTGAGGAAAAGGACATGTGTGTCTAGGGTGAGGCCGAGGATTGTTGGGGTTTTGTTTAGAGGTAGGGGATGTCCCATGAGGGTGACTCTCGGGTGTGCTTGGGATTCGTGGCGGTCTGAGGTTAGGAGGGTGATGGAGGATTTTTGAGTGGATGCTGTCATGCTGACATCCTATTATTAGTCAGCCAGAGTTCCAGATTGGTAATGTACTGCTGGATCAGGCGTGTGGCGGTGTTACGGTTATGGTGTTGTGCTGTTATGGTCAGGTCATCTGCATAGGAGGAAACGTGGACATGGGGGGAGAGAGGTTGTGGGAGGTCGTGCATGAAAAGGTTGAAGAGGATTGGAGAGAGTATGGAGCCCTGTGGGACGCCATTGTATAGTCTGTAGGTTTTGGATGAGTGTTGTTTGTGTATGACTTTGCCAAGTCGGCCTGCAATGAGATTAGTAAGCCATTTCTTGTCATTGGTGGGGATGTCGAGATCAATAATCTTTTGTGCAAGAATGTGGCGTGGGAGAGTGTCGAAAGCTTTGTTGATGTCGATGGCAACAAGGACTGTGCGGGCAGGGGGGGATTGTTGGTTGAAGCCATCTAATATGTGTTGGGTTAGGTTTGTAAGAAGCGTTGTGGTGGAGTGGGCGGACCTGAAGCCGTGTTGGGTTTGTGAAAATGTAATGTGTGGTTGTATGCGTCTTAATATCAGTTTTTCGAGGACTTTGGAAATGGTTGAGAGAAGGGAGATTGGCCGGTATGAAACAGGTAGGTTGGGGGGTTTATTGGGTTTCAGTATCGGGATGATGTGTGCCAGCTTTCAGGTAGAGGGTATGACATTGTGAAGCCAGGAGTAATTGAATATGTTTGTGAGGGCTGCAAGAGCAATTGGACCAAGGTGTTTGAGATGTATGTTTGAAATGTGGTCTGGGCCTTCGGCATGAGAGTTTTTAAGGGATTTTATGGCTGCAGCTGTGCCTTGGGGTGTAAATGGATGTGGTTGTTGTGGGTCGGCCGAGAGTTTCCGTATGTTTTTGAGGATTTTTCTATTATTGGGAACAGTGATTTTGTGGCTAATTTTTGAGTAGTGGTGCATGAGTAGGTTGCAGTGTTTTTGTGGGGATGGAATTTGGTTACGGTTGGAAAGGAGAGCTTCGTGTGTTGGGGGTGGGTTAGTATGTGAAGTGTGGATTTTTTTTAAGGTTTTCCAAAGTTGGGTGCTGTTGGTCTTGTGAATGAGTGTAGTTAAATAGGATTCCCAGTTTTCTGACTGTTTAGTGTTAATTAGATTTGTGATGTCAGTGTTAAGGTGGTGTATGAGGTCAATGTCTTCTGCAGTGGGACTGTGTTTCTGGCGTAATGAGTTTCTTTGTTTGATTAGATTGTGTATTTGTGGGGAGAAATTTGGGTTGAAGTGTTTCCTGTGTCCTTGTGGAATGAATTGTTTGCTAGCGCGACTGATAGTGTTGTTTATGTGGGCGGTAGCCTTGTCTATAGAGGGGAAATTAGTTGTGGAGAATTCCTGAAGCTCGTTTTCAATGTATCCTGTAAAAGAAGGCCAGTTTGCATGTTTGTAGTTCGTGTATGTTTGTTTGAAGGATGTGTGGATGGGGTGTGTGTGTTGATAGGTGATTAGTATTGGGAGGTGATCGGAGGGGAGGTGGTGTAATGTCTGCCATGTTGTGCGTGTGTGTAGGGATGGTGAGCAGAAGGTAATGTCTGGGGAGGTGTGTTGTTGGTTGTGTTGCAAGGGTTTGCGTGTGGGTTGATTCCTATTGTTGAGGATGTTGTATCTATGAAGATCATCTAGGAGTAGCGTGCCACGAGCGTATGGTATGTGAGAGGAGAGCCATGTCGGGTGATGAGCATTGAAGTCGCCCCCCACAATGTGGTTCTCGTATTATGTAAGTGGTTGCAGGGGGGGCTCGTAGCGTGGGGGGCAGTGAGCAGAGGTAGAGGGGGGTATGTATATGTTTGAGATGTGAAAAGTGGAGGATTTGATTTTGATGGTCTGTATTTTTAGGGTAGGGTCATTATTAAGGAGGGCGTGTGTGTGCTGCGTTATATTTGTGTATGGGATGTCTTTGTGGATGGGATATACCCTTGGTTTATAAACTACACTCGGAGTTAAGAAAAGATTAGGAGTTTGTTTATTTACTACACACGGATCTAATTGGACGTGTAGTTTATATACTACACCCGGAGCAAAAGGGTTAAATACAAAGGAAATATTAAAAACCATTTTTAACGCACTAAGCTGGAAATACAAACTGACATTTCAATCCATTATTGAATATAATCGGATTCTGGTCCGTAAATAAATATTTACATTCAAACATCACACACACAAAATATATACATATATATACAAGTCGTCCATGACACCGACGATGAAGTGTGTTCAAAGGTTTCGGAAACGCCTTCATGGGTTCACGAAATGGTGGTTTGAAAATAGCTCTCAAATTTTCATGAAGACGTCTGTCAACAAACAAGCGGTTTTGGGTCTTGTTGACAACTGCTCTCAAGCGAACTACATTAAACAACATATATATGAGAAATTACTTCAGAAATCTACAGGAAATTTCTATTTCCGTTCTCGTTTGAAGTGCAGTGATGATGACTGGGAAGAATACAGTATCGGAGAAGCTATTCTTCCTATTGAGCTGACCCCATTTGCGATCGTATCTGAGGAAACCGCCCTTTCAAAACTAGAAAAGGTCCATATCACAGCGAAGCCAAGTTAGAGGGGAGACGACAACCGCGACATATGAAGAAATCGAATATAGGAACACTGGTAAAAAACTCTCCGCAAGAATACACCAAAGACGTTCCGAAACCGGGTAAGAGTGCAACCTCGGGAAACACCACAAACAAAAGACAGAGTAAAGAGGGCATAAAACAAATACATGTTCAACTGTTAATGGGTACGACGACCACTGCCCGTACCTTCTGCATGGCAATGCGGGTATCCGAAGATTTATGACGGTAAAAACGAGTTGTCTTCTAGTGTCGGACAGCCTCTGCGTACGCCAGAGACCACCAAGGGGACACGAACCAGACGAAAAGTGCGCTATCGATTGGGAATGGCAGCCCTTGCCGCATCCAAGACCTTATAAATCAAGTTACATCACAATAGAACTACCAGTTGGCCCTAGAGAAAAGCCAAGAGCAAGGCGGTGGTAGATCGGTGTCAGGAATAATCGACGGACGTCGGACGACAACCGCACTGAAAAATTATCACTCCCGTAATCGCGCTCCAGGACCTCCCAGGAGAGCATCGGTAGAATAAAAAACATCAGGGAAATCAAGGTACCAAAGCTTCCAATTAGTCTTCTTTTAATCAAGAGCAAAACTCATATTAGTGCGGCGATATGGTTCAAAATTTCTTAACAATTGTGCACTTCGTGATAAAAGCATAAAAGTTTACGTACACATAGACTAATACCAATTGATCATTTTCAGATAATGGGCCACTTCACATTATACCTCTGTGAGCATACTGAGCAGTGATATTTAATTGGGCACATCTATATTAGTCAAAAAATCGATGTCTAGCAACAAAATCATCCAGTCATGGTTCTAAACCATATGGATGGGTATATTACATCGAAGAGTATATCTGAGGATTTTTCTACTTATTTGTTATTCACGTAATTATTTTTATAGTAGGTTATAATAATTTTTAATAGGTGTCATCGATGAGCCCCCGTCAGATTAATTTTATTGAAAATGGAAACACTAAATAGAGAATTATATATATTATATATATAAGTATATATTATAAGGCTACTTAGTGTTGCCAAACGGCGTGTCAACCTCTGTGGCGTGATAAAAACGATTATCCTCACATCCAATATGTATTTGAAAAAATAAAATGCTTCACACAAAAATAATGCAAGAAATAAATGCACAAGTTCATTAAACCTTTTGTAACAGATATAAAAAGTAAATAAATAAAAAGTATATATATATATATATATATATATATATATATATATATATATATATATATATATATATATATTTGTTAATTTATAGGCTACACTTCTTGCATTCAACACACTACATCTGAGAAAGTAGTTATTAGTTTATTAATATACTTAACATAGTCTAATTTTCATAGTAGTGTAAAACAAATCGAAAGGGCATGAGCTTGGTCTCGATCTCGGAAGGTACATCTCGATCTCGAACCTTTGATCTCGGTCTCGATCTTGGTCTCACAGGATCAGGTCTCGGTCTCAGTCTCGGACTTGGTGGTCTCGACTACATCACTGGTATTTAGCAGCTGAATTGTGTTGGCTACGTCTAAAAAATTGGTACCCTTCTTTGATGTTCGTTTTTACTGTTCACCCGTTGCGTTCCTTTGAGGGTGGTGGTAACGGCATTTTTGTCCGTAGCAAAATGCAAAGCCAACAAAATGGTTAAAAAGAAAAAATTATTTTGAAGAAAACAATATCTATTACTATTTCATTTTGTAACAAGCGAACCTTCTGGTGTATAGAAAAAAAATTAATTCACTGTAAAAAAAACACACCAAAACTCCGCATTAATTTATCTGAAACCCATTTCACTTGATAAAAAAGTAAAAATTATGCTTTGCATACTGTAATCATAGGCGTATGAGGCAGGGGGTCTGGGTGGCGGCAGCACTCCCCCCAGGACTAGGGAATTGAGCATTTTCAGGAAGATTTTTCGATATTCCTTTGTTTTTTTTTTACTTCTTGAGGTGAATTAATTACGTGCTACTGTACTTGTAGTTAATAATTAAAACGTAAGTTGAAGACTTACTGAATTCTATATCAATTGCAATGCCGTAGTTTTGCTTGTCATTTAGAAATGTTGTAGCAAAATTTCATCTCATTTTTGTAAATTGTAATGTTTTTTATATCAAAAAGGCTTTAATATACGTTACTCATACTCTAACCTTTGCGTTATTTTATGCTACACATAGTGCTTATGCGGAAATCAGGGCACCCTGAAAATTTTTAGGGCAAATCTCCCCTGCCCCAGTAAAGTGCCATCCCATACGCCTATGACTGTAATACTATCTGGTAAAAATTCTGCAGAAAACATCACCCGAAATTACATACCAGATAATTTTCAGAAATATTGTAGTGTGTTTCAACAGAATCTGGTATCCGTTTCTCGTGCAAGTGACCACGTTTTGAGATAAATAATTTTTTTTTTCAAGAAATGTACATCTCGAAAACTGCTCAATTTCACAAAAAACGGATAACAGATTTTGTCAAAAAGCCTCAAAATACATCAAATAAGTATTTTCTGGTATGCAATTTCATTTTCTTTAGTATAATCTAACCTAACGTAAACTAACCCCGGTAAACACTAAATACGGTGATTTGCAAAAAAAAATCCAAAGCTTTATCTTCGTCTAAGCAGGGATTCCCAAAGTGGTCTGTAGGAAGCTTCCAGGGGGTCTCTAAACTTTTGGAAAAATAGTAACATTAACTATATTAAAATAAATTTCCATTTCACACTAGACATTCGGTAAGTGTTTATTAAACTGGTTTAATGAGCGTAGAATGTTTAATTTTACATTAATTTAAAAACTATCTATGTTTATGAAATATATTATAGTTTGTAACTGAATTCATAATTTTTTTTGTGGGGGGTCTATGTCCGTACGGAATTAATATTTAGGGGTCCTTGGTGGTAAAAGTTTGGGAACCCCTGGACTCTAAGGTAACCAGATGAATTAAGTGTTCAAAGTCTACTTCACAACTAACACAGTTCATGGTCACAAAAACAATTACTTGCAGCCAATTTTGATCAGACAACATATTAAATATTAATTTTTTTTATCTTAATAATATTCATTTACACAGCATATGAAACATTTTCCTTCATTATTTTTTACAAGGATTCTGAATATGTTGTTTTTCTAAAGTTTACACGATGTGTTCTGCGGAATATTAACCTAAACGAGACACATCGTGTCTAAAGAGATATAATAATAATAACAATGATAATAATAAAAAATTATTATTATTAATTTTAAAAGTATTTGAAACGTGTGACAGAAAATTGAATTAGTTGCAAAACCCAAGATAGCACTTCGTGCAATTCTCGCCTGTAAAGATGATACTCTCCTTGTTATGGACTCGTCATAATCGAAGATGCTTTTTTAATCTAGCGTAGTCTTATCTAACTTTTTAAAGCGGGTGATCCTACACTAGTAACAAATTACAGGCCGGTGTTCATTATCTGTGTTCAGCAAAGTTTTGAAAAAATTGTAAAAAATAGAATGCAGCGATATTTAGAATCCTACAATTTATTATCTCCAAATCAATATGGCTTCCGTAATAATAAAACAACGAAAATGGCTATTTTAAATCTTATGGAAAACGCAAATATAGCTAAAGAGAACAAAGAAATATCATCAATATTTATGGATTTGAGTAAGGCGTTTCATGTAATAGACCATAATATTCTACTCAAATTATATTGTTATGGCTTTAGAGGAGCAATCAGTGATTGGCTTAAAAGTGTCTCAGTAAATAAGGTTTGCTCATCGCGAAAAAGATTTCAAGGAGCGTTGGTATAATGTTTAAACTTAAAAATGTAGTCCCTAAACAGGTTTTACCGACTCATCATCATACTCTTGTTCTTCCTTATATAACATACTGCACCCTTGTTTGGGGAAACTCCGCTAACAACGCATTAAATGGTATCTTTGTCATCCAAAAAAGAGCAGTAAGGTTATTATTATCTGATGCTGATTTCCTTGATCACTCTAGTGCATTATTTAAAGAGCTAAACCTACTAAAGCTCAACGATATAACCAAAGTGGCACATTTTTTTATTTACGAGTGTAAGAACAAAATCATTAATTTGCAATGGGTAAATAGCAGTGGTGGGCACGCGCAACGATTTTTGTAGCGCCGCAGCCGCAACTCTGCTGAAATAGTTGCGCCGCACGCGCAAGCGCAACCCTTTTCAAAAAGTTGTGCCGCAAGCGCAAGCGCAACCAAAAATGTTGCGCCGCAACTGCCCACCTTTGCATTTAACGTATATCTGCAGTGGTGGGCACGCGCAACGATTTTTGTAGCGCCGCAGCCGCAACCGCAACTCTGCTGAAATAGTTGCGCCGCACGCGCAAGCGCAACCCTTTTCAAAAAGTTGCGCCGCAACTGCCCACCTTTGCCACTAAATAGATATTTTGTAACTCATCAAGAAATCCACTCATCAGACCAGAAATAGATCAATGTATGTTATACCTCAATTAAGATTGTCTTCATCTCAAAAACTACCCATTTTCATCGGAGTGAAACTATGGAATGACTTAAATGCTGATATAAAAAACATTGTGAATGTAAATTTGTTTAAAACCAAGCTGAAATCCCGATTAATTATGGTATACTAACAAAAATCTAGGATTAATGTCCATTACTATTGTTTATTAATTTCTCGTGTGTAATCTAGTATTAAAAACACATTTCTTGGGATTGTTCAGTTCTTCTCTCATGTATAATATTGATTTCTTTGTATAGTATTGGTATGGTATTGCCTTCAATGGTGACTTTGCATTTGTCATATCGATAGTGATAATTTGAGATTAATACATACTTTAACTATTAATAATACTTATTTACTTATTATTAATTAATAATAACTAACTGTTTATTTTTAATAAGAGCCCAGTAAAGCCTAAAGCTTAAGGGCCAAATAAAATAAGTAGTCCAGCTTCACAATTATTTATGTTATTGTAAACTGTAAAACCAATGTATTTTATTATTAATAAAAGTTCTTCAATTCAATTCAATTCAAATCTTTTCAGGCGAAAATTGCACGAAATACTATCTTAAATTTTACTCCTAATTAAATTTTCTGTCACACACGTTTCAAATACTTTTAAAATTAATTAATAAATAATAATTATTTACTGGAGAGAACTTAATAAGTAACGAAATACAAGGATCGTTCTGAGCGTTTTATGGATCTCTTCCGTTCAAGTACTTGAACTCGGACTAAAAAGCTCATCCTAATACTATTGGTTAAGATAATAATGATTCTTCTCTTCCCCTCTTCCTAAGCAGCCGACATTGGTAGAGAATCACTGCGAAAAACAAAACATTCAGAAGAACCAATAATGGAATCCAGTAGAAGAAATAAAATCTGAAATAAAGGAAGAGAGTTAATCCCATTTCTGCAGCAACGAAAACAAATGGAAAGCATCAAAATCATCCATTAACTATTATTATTATTATTGTTTTTTAAAATTAAATACATATTAAGTGCAATAGCCGTTGTTTGTTTGTTAAATCGCACTGAAATATGTTGGAAATGGAAAAAGCAGTGGAAAACTAGGATCTAGTGGGGCTCGAACCCGCGTGGAGTGGTTTCTGAGTAGAGGCTTCTACCGATCATGCCAACCGAACCCCCAAAAAAGGTTCATTCAAGCAAGACCAATATTTACGCTGTTTGACCATGTATCCATTCAACTCTCTCGCCTTTATAAAGCATATGACTGTTTTAAATGCAATTGATAACCGAGGGCTCGAGTTCCACTAGGTCCTACTTTCTGCCTTTATCGTTTTTTCTCTTTCTAACAATGTTTGTTTAATCTCCTTCGTAATAGCGAAGGTCATGTGACGAAGGGGATCTACAGCGTTACGTGGGATCCGAACCACGGGTCGCTACTCATCTGAACGTAGATGACGGTCCCCCATCCAACTACTGAACATACCCAACATTACTTAACCTCGCTGATCTAACGGGGAGTGGTGTCGCGAAGTGGCCACGACATACATAGTGCATAAACGGAGCAGTAACGATTATGAACAATATCAAAATATCATACGGAAACCTTTTACTAAGAATTCCCTCCAGATCAATTCCTTCGTGGAGTTTAAACAGCAGAAGACCCAGCTGAATTTGTGTGCCTTCATTGGCCGCCTTCGACTTCAAACAAGAAGGGTACGAGGAACTCGCTACATTGGTACAGTTCTTTGAGTGGTACACGTGAAAGATCGCGGTATCCAAAGAACGAATCACCTGTAAATTGAAAGGAAGATTTAGCGTTGGGAATACAAGAATTGTACCCAAATTTACGGAAATTTTAACGGCAACGTAAAACCGGAGTAAATTAAATTTAGAAATCAGTTTGACAAATAAAAGTGAGTAGGACTGATGGATGCGTGAAAAAACATGAAGATATTAACTGGATGAATCGAAGAAAAAAAAATTTCCCTACCAAATCATCGTCTACTATCGTGAAACTGCTTTTTTACACCGAAAGAGATGAGCATGGTATTTGTGCTGCTACCATGAACACTACCAAACCGCAAGAAGAACCAATATCGCTTCCAAGTTTCAACGCGGGGAACCCGCTGTCGACAACGGACAAGCCTACCTTATAAGAAGATTTTTTGTGCATAAAAGGAGCTAAAGACACTAGAAGTCTGCACAGGCCTACTTTTTCAGACCCGGCCCGCATTTGTCACCGACCTATAACACTATGCCATCTATAGTATTATGTATGCGACTCGAAATCGTGTATTATGACCAGCAGCAAGGGTTGGAGGGTTGCCAAACACGCTTGTTTTTCCATAATTTTATGAAAAGAAGGGATAGGGGAAGGTTATCTTCTCCAATTAATGTAATGCTTTTTATTCACTATTGTATTTCATAAGGCCTTATTTCTTTTACTGAAATTTTGCTGAATGCTGACTGTTTAGATATTAAATAGGCCCACTAAACAAGAAATAATTTCATATAGATGCAAAAATTAAAATAATAGTTGGTACATTAATGATTATACAACACTATACCTAATCTGTATCCTTTATTATTAGTATTATAGAAATATTAGAAAATCGATATCAGTCTATGTCTTTATAAAGGATTTCCATTTAATTTCCAATATTCTGAATAGTTTTTTATATATAACTCATTTTACTTAAAAATTATGTGTAAAGCTCTGAAGATGTTCAAAGTATATAAACGAAACGCGTCAGCAGAAGAAAAAATGAAGACCGTATTCTTAGCATACTACAAATTCTTATCTAGAGTTATTATTAAGAAACTCAGTACTGAAAATAAAAAACTATTCAGAATATTGGAAATTAAATGGAAATCCTTTATAAAGACATAGGCTGATATCGACTTTCTAAAATTTTGCCTCAATAATCAGCTGTTTCCTAATTTTCTAAACGTAAGACTTTACGACAAAACAGCTCTCAAAGAAAAGTCTACAAAAAATTTCAAAACGCAACTTCTCAAACGCGAAATTGTGAAACAAAGATAAATTAATCGACCTTAAAAAAGACGAAACAAGAAACCCAACAAGACTAAAACATGAAGAAAAAGGTCTAAACAATATATTAGAGGGGCACATAAAACCAATGGATAAAGAAAAAACTATCAATGTTAACATATACTATAAAAACAAAAAGTTATCAAGACATTTTTCGACACGTAACAAAAACCCTGATAAGCAACATCATGTGGTGTACCAATTTACATGTCCTGTAGTTGACTGTACGTCGACTTACATTGGTTACACTACAAACCACATTAAAGAGAGAGCATACCAACATAAATATCGTCCAAGTAAAATTAACGAACACAACCCATTTTACTTTAAAGTAAAATGGGTTGTGTCAGCAGAAGAAAAAATGAAGACAGTATTCTTAGCATACTGCAAATTCTTATCTAGAATTTTTATTAAGAAACTCAGTACAGGCATACCTCGCTTTACGAATTATTGTGTTCCCAGCGTCCAATCATAAAGTGAGGCATCGTAAAGCGAGGCATTATTTCCCATAGGCTTAATGTTATATTAAGGGATACGTTCTTGGAACAAATTTATTAAAAAAAAATCACAAGAAAAGGTAATAAAACGATAATTTATGCAGCAATGGTTTAATGAAATGAAAAACAAAGCAAAGATATATGTAAAAAGACACACAAAGTTTAATTTTTATTTGACTCACTCGTAGAAGCACCTTCAGACGCACTTGTAGATGCAGTCGTGGATGGAGGACTCTTGAAAAATGCCTCCAAAGTGGTTTGTTTTAAAGAAGATTTTTTCTTTTCTCTGTAAATTTCAATAACAACCTCTCACTTCAACGCAACGATACAAACTGACGATAAAAATGCTCCGCCAGAGTGAACAAACGCACGCACGAACGATATGTACTTATTTTTGACGTGTACGATTTATTTTTGACGTTTAATATTGTTTTTTTTTAACTTTATTTAATTTTTTATTTCGTTTAAAATAAAATTCGTAAACCCGGAGTATCATAAAGCGAGGTATTACTGTACTGAAAATAAAAAACTATTCAGAATATTGGAAATTAAATGGAAATCCTTTATTATAGAAATAATTATAACGTACACTGTTCATCAGTCTTACTTTATAAGTATTATTATTATTATTATTATTATTATTATATTCCGCAGATTGAGCAGGAGCCTTTATAAGTTTCAATTTTTATATATATCACTAGTATCTACTGGTCTTAATCCTCTTGAACCTTATTTCTGACAGGAGTCAACACTATCTTAAATGAATCTAGGTCAATTCGTCAGCGGTCAGATCGTCCCCGAGTAATTTTGTCACCAGTATATAAATTTTAAGTCTTTGGTTGGTGTTGGTTACCACAGAGGCTTATATAAATCACAAAACCTCATAAAAAACAGAGTATTTTAATGTCCGTGTGCGCGTTTGTCCATTAACAATCAAGTTTATTGTCCTTACCTAATCAGACTCAATTCTTTTGTCCCAGATTGTTTTCCTTTTCTGCGCTTCAGGGATTTAGGAAATGGCAACAACATACCCGTTTCTTTATTGTAATCCAACCTAACCTGACGTAAACCTAAACCTAACGTACACCTAACCTAGCCTAAACCTAACTCATAGTTCTCCGAGGGATCCACTTCAAACAGCAAGAAAAAAACCCTAATGCAGCCACAGATACTCGGTTCTACTGTAAAAATGGCTGACGCCCAAAGAAAAAGTATTACTATGCATGTTGCAAAGTTCTTTTATGCAAATCTATCGCTTTTCGTGCTGTTCAATCAATAGAATTTAAAGAAATAATTACGGTAAAATTTTGAGATCAGGTTACACACCACCTTCAAGAAAAGATCTTGCTGGGAATTAGCTTGAAGAAGCTCATGAATAAATTGGAAACAATCTAAAAAGTGAATTAGCACAGTCAACAACCACCCAATTTCAAGATGGATGGTCTTTTGTCAAAAATGATCCTATCATTGCTACATCTATTTACACTAGTTATTCATATTCGTAAAGCGCATTAGACTGTGATGCAGAAATTTTTCTTGCTAAAGTTACATATTCTGCAATTAAGGAAATGAAAGAAGCATAAAAGGAGTGCGAGTAACTCGCTTCTTAAATTAAAACAAATCAAATTAACCTATTCGAGAAGTTTACATTATTCAGGAAACACAAATTTAACAGTTTATACTTGGTAGTTTATATACAGGGTGGTCCAAAAGTCCCTATCTATTTTGCTGAAATAATGATATTCCTATTTTATTTTCTACAGGCCATAGATGATGGATGCACAAGAACGTGTGATGGTAGTAACACTACGTATCCAAAGGAAGAAGAGCAAAGAAATTCGAGAAAAATTCGAGTGATTTCGCAGACCAGGACCTACAGACAAAGCAATTTGTGAGCTGGTCAATAAATTTAAAAGAACATGATCTGCTCATGATGAGGAAAGATCTGGACGTCCAAGTACCTCTCAAGAAAATGTCGACTGAGCATACCAAAAACGACTGTTTTAAGGATTTTTAAATCAGCATTAAAAAGAAAAGTTACCATATTCAAATGCTACAGGAGTTACACGAAGAGGATTAGCCAAGACGAGCCGCCGCCATGTGCAGCACAGAATTGATTGAAAAATTTCATACCAAAAACTTATTAAACCACATTCTCTTCAGTGATGAGACGACATTCCACACATGAGGAAAGGTTAATCGACATAATTGTCGTATCTGGACTAGTGAAAAACAGAGTTCTACGAATGGGGGAGATATTCTCCTGAAGTTAATGTCTGGTTAGGTATGACAAGATCGAAGAGTTACGGACCTTTTTTCTTCGCAGAAGCTACGGTAACAGGGCCAATTTATTTTGATATGCTTCAGCAGTTTCTTGAACCTCAGCTTCGTTCAGATGGCATTCTCGACATTGTCTTCTTTCAACAAGATAGAGCTTCATGTCACTATGCAAACATCGTTTAGGCGTACCTTGATGAACTCTTACTAAATCGCTGGATTGGACGTGGTGGAAACAGGCCCTGGGCAGCACGATCTCGGATTTAATACCATTAGACTTCTTTGCGTAGGGCTTTATAGTCCGAGGTTTACAGGATCTGCGAACCCGCATTGTCGGGCAGTCGCTAAAATAACCCCAGAGACGCTTGAGAATGTGTTCCGCAGTGCAGTGGACAGATCTGAGATTTGCAAACACTGATGGTGCTCATGTCGAATCTTAGACATAAGCTTGATAAATAAATATAGATTTAATTATGTTACAACATTTTTATCCTAAGATACTATTACTTCCTACCTACACTTTGTTTATTAATGATTCTTATTAAGAGTATATTTTCTTAGTTATTTAGGTATTCGCCGTTTGTGCAGACGATGATGAAACGCGTGAAAGGAATTAATGGAACTACAAATGCCTGACCTTGACTCGTGGCTGTTCTCCACATTACCTTAACCTCTTATAAAAAAAAGCAAATCCAAAAACTATTATAAAATATATTATAGAAGTACACAAATACTTCCGTAATCACTGTCAACTACATTTGAGTATTATTAATTACCATAGTGAAATTTTAGTTTAGGTAACAAAACACGGATTAAGGGCTTATAATAATTTACAGGCTTTTCTCAAGTAAATAAGAACATTAGTTAACCGATATTTGTAGATTTATAAAATGTAAAATAAAACTAGATAGGTCTATCATTATTAATAATTTTTTGGTGAAAAGATATGGTATCTACCATGACAAAATTAATTTAACTAAGTACGACTCAACTTTTATCTAACTGTATCAGGTCATCCCATAAGTAATGTTTTTTAGATCGGAATTTGAAGGACGAAAAAACTCAACTGAAACTTTTTAATCTAGTATATATTTTCCATCGGAATCAATGACACTCTGCCAACGTCTTACAAGCTTTTCAATGCCATGTTTATAAAATTCAGGCGGTTTTGAGGCAAAAAACGTACAAAGACTAAAGAAGTATACTGTTTCTCGTCAAGGTAGTTTTGCAGACTCCTGAAGAGATGATAATCTGAAGGCGCAAGGTCTGGAGAATATGGAGGATGTGGAAGTTTTTCCCACCCAAGCTCCTCAATTTTTGCAGAAGTGATCCGAGCGGTATGAGGACGTGCGTTGTCGTGGTGGAACACGATTCCTTTCCGATTAACCAAAGGTGGTCTCTTTTCTTTTAGTGTAGTGTTCAATCGATCCAGTTGTTGACAGTAGACTTGAGCGGTGATTGTTTGGTTGTGTGGTAAAGTTTCAAAGTGTATTACACCAACTTTAGCCCACCAAACACTAAGCAACACCTTCCGAGGGTGAAGATTTGGTTTTGGCTGTGGTGTCGTTGGTTCTCCGGTACAAACCCACTGTCGACGGCGCCTAACATTCTGGTAGTATCCACTTTTCATCACCAGTCACTAAACGGTGCACAAACGGATCTTGGAGTTCACGGGAATGAAGAGCTGTGCTAATGTTTACCCGCACCCTCAGATTGTCGACCGACAATTCATGTGGCACCCATTTTCCTAACTTAGGCACTTTCCCGAGTTATTGCAAATATCGATGGA
The DNA here is from genome assembly GCA_023014485.1 of Bathynomus jamesi. NCBI lineage: Eukaryota > Metazoa > Arthropoda > Malacostraca > Isopoda > Cirolanidae > Bathynomus > Bathynomus jamesi. The sequence goes on along the minus strand of JAJOZX010001142.1, from coordinate 315,324 downwards.
TGGTGGACGGGGATGAATTGAGTTTCTGGGCCAATTCTTCGACAGTTGTTGAACAGTCTTCTTCAAGTGCGGCTAACAGCAGATCATCATCAAACTCAGCAGGGCGTCCAGAGCTTGCTGCATCTGTCAAACAGCAGTAACCATTCCTAAACTTTTGAAACTATCTTTGACATTTCCTCACATGCAGAATATCGTTGCCATAAACTTCCTGAATGTTTCGCGTTGCTTCAGTAGTACTAGTCCCTTTTTTGAACTCGTAAAGCATTATATGCTTGATATGCTCTTCTGATACCGCCATGTTTATGAGGGGTTCACATAAAGCAAAACACACGTCTTCACTGGTTAAGGTCTGTAAAGTATGTAGCGAAACACGATACATCTCCTCTTAGATATAACCTTCGGAAAATTTATGCTTAAACCGAGTAGGACTAGTTTAAACTTAATCTATCGTAAAAAACGACATTACTTATGGGATGACCTGATAGTTGGTTGAAGGAAAAAAATGGTCTTATGCCATAAATTCCCCATAATACTAGCTGGAATTCCTAAATGGCACGTGTAGACACTTTCATTAAGAGTTTCTATATGTAGAAATACATAAGGAACAAAATGTTGAAACAAACAAACATTAACGTCAGTCTGAGTAATGTTGGAATGTTGGCTTATATCGAGAAACAGTTCAGTAACAAAACAACTCGAGGAAGTTTCTCAGGCTCGTGACAAGGCAAGAAAATGAGGCTACAATTTGTTTCATGGGCGATTTTTTTCTTAAGTTTCATTCATTAAAAAGAAGAAAAAAAAGGGACGATTAGAAAAAAAGAAAATTTTATACTAAAAATCTGAAAATTGATTACTGTACTGTTTAAGTTGCGTGTATTTAAAAAGAATTAATTGAAAAATAATGTTCATACTAAGTCAATATACTGTAGCTAAATAGTTACTTATTTGTTAGAACTAACAGTCCACGAAATAATGGCACTAAATTTTCAATACCGCTATTCTGAAGTATTTCAGCTCCAAAGTATTCTTCTAATTTATCAACTGCTGCCCAAGTATTGATTAAACTTCAAGAATGCTGAATCGGAACCATATAGAAATGATATACCGTATTCTCTCTCTCTCATTTTGGTAATATAAATTATTATAATAATAAAATAAGCAACACTAAACTACGATAATATTTTAGCCTATATATTACGTGATAGGACCAAATAAGAACTGGCGTTAACTTCTACTGGACCTCTTCAACTTTAATATAATAATAACGTAAATTATTTAAATTTTCTTAGAAATAAAAAATACTTTGTTTGACTGAAAATGAGTCTCTGTATAAAAAAAAAAATATTTTCTGAAAAAACACATCGGGGATAATTGAATTGTCCCCAATCAAGCCAACCCTGCTTCAAATTAGTTTGAAAGACAATTTCTTACACTTCCTTTAAAGCACGTGCCTAAGATGACCACGGTGAAACGGAGCAAATTACACGAAAATTACTTCTTCGACCCACACTAGCGCGTTCACAGTGGCAGAATCTCTCTCGAACTCCCGTTATCTCGTCAAATTATATGTACACTATAGTGTACTACCAAAAAGTAGCAAGACAAACTTACTTCTCTCTGCCAAAATCTGAATGTTCCAGATATAAACTGTTCTGTAGGGTAAACACTATAAATTCCAAAGGCAAAGTAATTCAGTCTGCTACCTATTATTATAGACAGTATTCTTTATTCTTTGCATCAGCTTAGAGTCTATTTTCTTTTGTTGTGCCTTGACTCACTTCAGTGTCTGTTTTAAATTACGTTATTATTAAATTTATATCTATATGCCTTCCTTTATTTACGGCAAAGATTTTAAAAGAAAGCACCACGAAAACTAATTACGAAATATATAGCTTCGACCGAAAGAATTGCATCACTTTAAAACTTTTCGAGTTTGACTAATAAAGTCAAATGAAGCGTGCAAACAACTTCCGAGTAATAATGTACTATTGATGTATTGAATTTAACACAACTTTGTAGTTTATATACGGGGTGTCAGGAAATGATTCCCCCCCCCCCCTGTAGAGCAAAAACTAGAAGAGATAGATAAAAACCGGCGAGACCACTTGAAAGAGCGTTAAAATCTGAATAAAAACCATTATATTCTATTCCTGTGATTTTAATTCTTACCATTTTTTTCCCCACAGAAACCATGGCATCATCTATTTTGAACGATTCAGAGAAAAAGCGAGTTCTTGACCGCATTCGAGCTGTCACATTTCGTGAAGCAAAGGAAGCTGGTGCAACTTTCATAACTCGACACTGGGTGGCTGAGAGATTAAAAAGATCAGAAGACTTTGTCAAAAGGAATTGGAATAAGAATCCTGAAGATTGTGAAACAGAATTTCGAGGAGGAAGACCGGAGAAATTATCTCAAGAATCGAAAGACATTGTGCTTGCTGCATCACGGCGCCGAAAGAAGAGCTGCTGCTCTGAGGTAGCGAAAGAGATACTTATCCGTCGTGGTAAGATAGTCAATCGGCAACTTGTGCATCAATTTCGAGTTCGCCAAGGCTTGAGTGCTTGGCATGAAGTAGCTAAGCCACGGAAGAGTGATCTTAATATTGAAGATCGGCTATGGTTTTGTGATTATCTTGAGGAATGGACGGAAGACGATTTCCTTCACTTGGTTGTCAGCGATGAATTCTTCGTTTATGTCTCCAGAAAACCAAATTTTCAGAATGATCGGGTTTGGGCAACAACTGATGAAGTCCCAGACGACCAGAAGTATCGAGAAATAGTAAAAAATCCAGCATGTGTGGGTGTTTTCATTATGTTCTCTATTCGGAAGCTCATCTGGGTTATCAAACCGAGAGGAACCAGTTGGGATGGGCCTTATTTTCGAAATGTAATTTTAGCCCAACATGTAATTCCGTTTTTGAAGGACCCCGAGTGTGTTTAGGATGTTGAACATGTCGGATCCATCATGAAGGATCGGGTGGAGTCCTTAATGCTGGAACAACCCATTCAGAATCGGTATTGAACAGAAATTATGACTGCAAAGATCGACGAAGTCCTTGAAGAAATGAGTCATGATACCGATCTCTTTGAGACACTTCTGGGATCATACCCCCGTCGATTAATGGCCGTCAGAGCTGCAAATGGGGGCAACACCCGATATTAAAACAAGTGTTTTTTATTCAAAATTAAACGCTCTTTCGCGTGGTTTTGTCTGTTTTTTTTCTATTCCTTTCAGTTTCTTCTGTACAAGGGGGGGGGGGGGGGGGCAATCATTTCCTGACACCCTTTATACGTACCAATTGAAATTGTCTAACATATTAATACAGCAAATAATAATAATTAGCGTTACGTTACGTCGTAGCCAATGTCGTAACACCGCTTCCTGTCGATCGATCGGCGAAATTAAGTGACAGTGGGTCAGATAATTGCTATATGGGAGACCGTCCGCTGCGTCCAGACTATGTAGCGACCCGTCGTTCGGATTTCACGTAAAGCTGTAGGTCCCCTACATTAGATATTGCGGAGGAGGTTAGACAACCCCATCATTATTACAAATAATAATTACACCAAATCTTTCTGAGAAAGTTCACAAATGTTGACAAGTATTAGTAAATTCATTATCAGTATTGAAAATACATCAGTAATGTTATAAGTAATTTCTGTTTATACCCCACTCATTCCAAAAATTCTTTCAACTCTTTTATATATATATATATATGAAAATTATTTCACGAAAGTGAATATCATCGATAGAAAATTTTAATTCAAAAAAATTCTTTAAGAAAGGCGGAGCATAAGTACAACGAAATTGAAATTAGAAAAAATAATCAGTGCAATTTAGAAGCTCAGACCTTAAACATCGAAGAAGATCGTTTCATGTAAACGAAACAAAATTTCATAATTTGTCTCCCAAATTCTTAAAGTAAAAAATAAACGCCAAAGAAATTCGTGTGTAGCTCAGATAAAAACAAAAATAGTCAAATAAAGACTTAGTCTCCCCTAACAAAAGTAAAGTGAAGAAAAAAGTATTAAAATATATATTGTGTTGACTATAATAGTATGTGTACGTTGAATTAAATTTTGATTACAAGGATTTAATCCCCACAGAACGGAAAGTTACCGTTGTTATTAAGATAAGTACTAAAATTTGTAACTGAAATATATTCTAACCATTCTATTTTAATTGTCTTGTGTTAACGGTGAATTTAAAATTCTTGAAGTAAGAATCAGTGTCTCAAATGTCATTTCTTTAACAAATTTGATTGATATAAAATTTCCCTTTTCCCATTGTATTTTTGTTTAGTGTTAAATTCATTGACGTAATTGATCAGTTTTTATTAGTAGTAGTTTTATTCACGTCTAATAGAAGGTACGGGGAAACCTAACTACCGTTGCGTTTCCGCTGAAGGACGAAGCAGACATAGAAGCATAAATATATATATATTAATAATAATAAATTAAGTCAAAACATAATAATATACGTAAGTGATGTACCAATTGATTTCATTTCATGAAAAACTGCCGATACCGATATAGATGCCTATATTTTAAAAATTCAATTCCCTTCATAAATTTTACTAATCAAATGTGAAAACCTTCAATTCTCCTATTTTTCCATTTCAAATTTGTTTAAATGCTTTTCCTTAACTCTCTCCACAAAATATACAGTACCAAAATTTGTTACTCATATACCGTAGCTAAAATGATGTTAAAAAGTTTCATTATTCAGTAAAATGATAAAATAATTTTAATTTAGTTTCATAAATTGAATACAAATATTTAAAGTAATTGTTTTTCCTTATTTTTGAAGGTACACTATTTTCTTTCTTGAACAAAAAGTAAACAACAAATTTTTTTATTAAAATTTCGAGTCCCTGGTGCCCAATTTGAATAAAAAAAAAAAAAAATAGATATATAATTTGGGCTTATAAAATTATTAAAATACTTAAAATAAAGTCAACGCAATAAGATGGTTTAATATATAAATTATAAAGTACAACTTAATATAGAATTATTATTTATATAGAGCGAGAGATTACGACAGTTTATAATATTTAGAGATTTGCTAGTTAGAGAATATGTAAATTTATGGGCAACTTAACTTATTAATCTTTGCCTTTTTCGTGAATGTAAAATATTTTTATATAATTTACACTTTGAAATGAGTATAAATTATCGTAAATAGTATTTTTTGTCAGTTCAACCATTAATCGGTACACCAATATATATATATATATATATATATATATATATATATATATATATATATATATACACCTTACCTTATGCCTTATGTTGTTTCGTGTGTTGGTCTCTCTTCACACGGAGGTCAAGCTGGTGGCCCCGCCTCTAGGTCTGGCATGGTGGAGGAGCGAGTTACTTTCTTGCGCTCTCAACCGTACATAGCCAGGCACGCCCGGCTCATCTGGTACTGTCCTGAGCCAGGCATCCAGTCTTTTCTTGAAGACTTCAACTTTGACCCCCGTTACGTTTCTGAGGTCCTTAGGAAGCTGGTTGAAAAGTCTTGGCCCCCTGACAACCAAGCTATTTTCCTTTAGGGTATATAATATATATATATATATATATATATATATATATATATATATATATATATATATATATATATATATATATATATAGCACACCGGACAAAAATTAGTCACCCCTAATAGCACCGATAGTAGGAAGTTCAAGGTCACACAGAGGGCGCTGATGTAGCATTGGTAAGTGACAAGTAGCGGTGACGTAGCACACAGGATCAGATCTGTTTCGTGAGGTGGTGAAGAACAAAGTGTGTGTTGGATATAGTCTGCAAAATGGGTCGTGAGGCAGACGTTACTCAGTGGCAAAAAGGAGCCATCGTGTTTGGCAGAGCCCACGGACACAAAATGTCTGAAGTAGCCCAATTTGTTGGTGTGTCAACGCGTACTGTCCAGCGAGTTTACAAAGAGTGGTGTAGTTCGCAATCAACTGAAAATCGACGGCGTAACTGTGGCCGGAAACAATTCTCGACAATAGGGACCGCCGCCATGTTTCTCGTCTAGTAACTGCAAATCGTTTTCAAACCAGAGAACAATTGCTCCAAGAAACCAATGAGGTTCTCCAGCGACCAATTTCCGAACGGACATTGCGACGAGAACTGCATGCGATGGACATCTGGAGCAGGGTACCACGGAAGAGGCCGCTGTTAACAGCAGGTCACAAATTGGCACGTTATAAATGGGCTCAGAGGCACAAAAACTGGACTGCGGCAGATTGGAAACGTGTAATTTGGTCCGATGAGTCCCGTTTTTGTTTGTTCTCCAATGATGGGAGGCGACGAGTACATCGCAGGTCCAATGAAGCCTTTAATCCTGAATGCGTCGAAGGTGTTGTTCAGGCTGGAGGTGGTTCCGTGATGTTCTGGGGATGTTTTTCGTACCACGAAATGGGCCTCTCGTTCCAGTGACGATGAATTTGAACCAGCAGGCGTACCTCCGCATACTAAATGATGAATTGGTACCCTTTGCCCTACATCTCCAGGAGCAGCATCACATTGCCACTCCTGTCTTCCAAGACGACAATTGCCGTGTGCACAGAGCGAGAAGTGTGTCTGAGTGGCACGACGAACATTCTGCAACACTGTCTCACCTCGAATGGCCCGCCATCCCCTGATTTAAATCCTATTGAAAATCTGTGGGATTATTTGGAACAGAATGTGAAGCGCAGGAATAGACACCCACGGACTCTGGCGGAACTTCGGGACCGGCTGATGAACGAGTGGCAGCAAATCGATGTTCAGTACATGCACAACCTCGTAGAGTCTCTGCCTCGCAGGATTCGTGCGGTTATCAAGGCCAGAGGCGCCGTCACACGTTATTAGGTACATTCTGAGAGGGGTGACTAATTTTTTGTCCGGTGTGCTTATATATATATGTTATAATGTTACAGACAAACAAAGACCCTGGGATCCACTCATGGTTGGTCCACCTAACTGTGTTCGTAATTGTGTATGTCCTCCGTGGTGGCGGAGGGGACCTACAATTTTACGTGGGTTTCGAACCACAAGAACATAAGAAATTTATGCAAAAACTGCCTGTACATTGGCAACGACCAATTTTTGCATAACTAATTAATTAGCAATTTAAAACTAATTGATTATCGATTTAAAACTAATTAATTATCGAATTAAACTAAAGATAGAATCTCTGGATCCAGAGGATCAAGTCATAATAGACTACTATCCACAAATATGTTACACTCTATATCTATTTATAACCAACATGCAAATATATCAGAACCAAAGAATCCAGTCAATTTCATTACGGTATCCATCAATACTAGTACCTTGTCACGAAAAATAAGTCACGGTCCATATCGATTGTGGACCAAGTCAAATTTACAACCATATACATTACAATATATACACTTAGGAGGAAAAGTGTAGGTGTGGCTGTAAAGACTGTACAGTAATGTAGAAATGTGTGTGCACCCATCTTGGGTCTCCCATTTAAAGGTGTTTGTGGGGCAAGTGAAGATCATGAGTTTTTCAATACCTCACAGTGCTATGGGGGGCACCGCTCAGCAGAGGAATCTCTTTAAATGGGGTGTGTAAGGACAGAGAGTATCCCCTAACCCAAGACGCTGTGGGATCTATCCCCACAAAGCCTTAATTTTACTACCTTAAACTATACCCAATCTATCAACATATGCGTCTAATCGATTCTTAAACATGTTTATAGACGTGCTACTAATTACTTCTACCGGCAAACTATTCCAGCTATTTACTATTCTATGCGTAAAAAAGTTTTTGGCAACTGCTGTCTCGAACCTTCTACTTGTCAACTTACACCCGTTATTTCTAGTCCTATTATATTGAGATATTTCCAAAAAGCTATCTCTATCTACGTTATCGAACCCATTCATAATTTTGAAAACCTGGATTAGATCACCACTTAACCTCCTAGTCTCGAGTGTTGTCAATTTTAACTCCTTAAGCCTATCCTCGTACGACTTTGACCTAAGCGACGGAATCATCTTAGTTGCTCGTCTTTGAACTCTTTCGATTTTGTCTATATCTTTGCGCATATGCGGATTCCAAAATTGGACCGCGTACTCCAAATGGGGTCTAACTAATGCTTTATAAAGGGGAACTATAATATCGCGCGATTTGTACTCAAAATTTCGAGCTATAAAACCTAACACTTTGTTCGCCTTATTGACCGCTACTGTACTTTGTTTCACTACTTTTAAATCACTAGTGACTATAACTCCTAAATCTTTTTCCTGCTCTACGCTTGTTAAATCTTTCCCTGACATACTATACTCAAAATTACCGTTATGCGAACCTATATGCAAAATTTTGCACTTATCCACGTTAAATCTCATTTGCCATGTGACTGACCAATCAACGATTTTATTCAGATCTTCCTGAATTTTACCTCTATCTTCGTCATTAACCGCCCTATCACCCAGCTTCGTGTCATCCGCAAACTTTGAAACTGTACTGACTAGGCCGACATCTAAATCGTTAATATATATAAGAAAAAGCAAGGGGCCCAATACAGAACCCTGAGGAACGCCACTCGCTACATTAGCCCAACACGACTCCGCTCCATCAACGACCACCCTCTGTTTCCTACCTCGCAACCACTCTTCTAGCCAATTTATTACTACACCCCTGATTCCATGAACCTTAGTTTTTTCAATGAGTCTTTTGTGCGGCACGGTGTCAAACGCTTTTTGAAAATCTACATACACTACATCAACCACCCGATGTCTATCGTAAACGTCAACCACGCTTTGGAAAAATTCTAAATGATTAGTTAAGCAAGATTTGTTTCGCCTAAATCCGTGCTGCGTATTTCTAACTAGCTTATGGAATTCTAAGTGTTCGACTATACGATCCCTAATTATTGATTCCAGTAGCTTACCTACAACAGACGTTAAACTGATTGGCCTATAATTTCCCGCCGCACCTTTATCGTCTTTCTTAAAGATAGGTGTTACGTTTGCTAACTTGAAATTATCTGGTACGCACCCCTCAGAAATAGACGCATTAAAAATCTTTGTTAGCGGCACAACAATGCTATCTTTTAATTCTTTTAGTTGTATGGGATATATGGAATCCGGCCCCGGTGATTTACGCGTTTTCATTTTATCAATATAGCGCATTACCTATATATATATAATATATATATATTATATAGATATATATATATATATATATATATATATATATATATGAAAAATTATTTCACGAAAGTGACACGTGAAAAGTATTTATGATGAATAAAACCACGAAGGAAAAAGAACACAAAGGGGTGCTCAAGCGCTTTCGTCTAATGACATCCTTTGCTGTATGAGTGTATGTGTATGTATGTATGTATGTGTATGTGCGTATGTGTGTGGTCATTGCAGTTAAATGTGTTTGTATGTATATGTGTGTATATGTATGTATGTATGTGTGTATATGTATGTATGTATGTATGTATGCAGTTAAATATATATATATATATATGTATATGTGTATGTACCTTACCTTACCTTACAACCTCACAAAGGTTCTGCGGGATGATTTCTCATTTCGTGAAGGTCAAGCTTGTATATATATATATACAGTGGAACCTTGCTTAACGAGCATAATTCGTTCCCGAATTGTGCTCGTTATGCAAAATGCTCGTTAAGCAAGGCAATTTTTTCCATAGGAATCAATGTAAAATATGATAATGCGTTCCATGCTTAAAAAATACTTAAAATAATATTTAATGATATTTAAAGGCGTTTTTTAAATTATTATTGCATGAAATGAAAAGATTATTAATAAAAATTAACCCAAAAGAGAATGTAAATAATTAGTAAACGGTGAAATTTATAAATAACTTACGAAGAGAGAAGGTGCTCCTGACGCACGCAAAGGAAATGAAGAGACAGGGGAGGAGGAGGGTTATTGAGGGGAAGGAGGAGATCGTCTTCGTTCAATGCAATAACATTCTCGACGAGCTCACAGTCACTAGCTTTAAATATTTTAGAGGCACTTTCACTTTCTTTTGGATCCTTTTTCACGAGGAAACTGTCTAGAGACATTTGTTTTTGTCTACGCTTTAAATTTTGACGAAATATTTTGCTCGTTAAGCAAAGTGTCGCTCGTTATGCAAGGTAATTTCCCCCCATTCTTTTGGCTCGTTATACGAATTTCTCGTTATACGAGGCACTCGTTAAGCAAGGTTCCACTGTATATATATATGTGTGTGTGTGTGTGTGTGTGTTTGTATATATGTGTGTATATGTATATATATATTTGGGTATGCGGGTATATATGTGTACGTGTATTATTTGTAATTTTTTCAAGTTATATTTATTTTTATTTCTTTATTCTTTTGCGACCCCGTTTTCTCAGACAATAATTATAAAACAAATTTGGTAATTTTTTTTCCCTTATGCATATATATATATATATATTATTCTGTATATATTGCGTTTATATTTCGTATATATACCGTAAATATGTTGTATATATATTTTATTGTTCTTTATATATCATCTAGGGATCATTTTGTTTTCCAATTTATATTTACTTGTACTTTTGTATTCGTTTGTGACTATAATATGCATATGTGGTAATTTTTCCCTTATAAATTGGTGTGCCTCTCTTAAAATTTATCTTTCAATTTTTATTTTTTAATAATGTGACATATATATCAATTTGGCAGCATCTATTAAATCGATTGTAAAACCTCCCTCTTGAGCTTGAATTGGTAGACTCCACTTACAATATTTATATTTATTTTTATTTCTTTATTCTTTTGTGACCTGTTCCATAAAAAAGCCATTTGAATTTATATGGAAGGTCGGCCAAAGTGCTAAAAGTGTCTTTATATATTATATATATATATATATATGTGTATATATATGTATATATATATATATATATATGTATGTATATGTATTTATGGGTTTTTTTATTTGCCTGTTTATTTCTTTATGATTATTTAGGCTGTGACATATATATCACTAAGGCACTATTTTGTAATTAATTTTTTCTCAATTTATATTTATATTTATTTTTATTTCTTTATTCTTCTGTGACCATATAAATGTTGGCTCCTCCCACAATTTTTTTTCTATGCTTACTATATATATATATATGTATATGTTTATATATATATATATATGTATATATATATATATGTATATATATGTGAATATGTATGTATGTATGTTTATTTTTGTAACCTATATATTGCCTTGATCTGTCCTTTCACTCCAGTGTTCCTGAGGATGTCATTAGACGAAAGCGCTTGAGCACCCCTTTGTGTTTCTTTTTCCTTCGTGGTTTTATTCATCATATATATATATATATATATATATATATATATATATATATATACACACCTTACCTTATGAACCTTATGTTGTTTCGTGTGTTGGTCTCTCTTCACACGGAGGTCAAGCTGGTGGCCCCGCCTCTAGGTCTGGCCTGGTGGAGGAGCGAGTTACTTTCTTACGCTCTCCACCGTACATAGCCAGGCACGCCCGGCTCATCTGGTACTGTCCTGAGCCAGGCATCCAGTCTTTTCTTGAAGACTTCAACTTTGACCCCCGTTACGTTTCTGAGGTCCTTAGGAAGCTGGTTGAAAAGTCTTGGCCCCCTGACAACCAAGCTATTTTCCTTCAGGGTTGAGGAGGTCCCTTGTCGTGCTTTTAATTTGGGAACACTACACATTCTGCCTTTCCTATTTTCCAGTGTTGTTTGAATGGTAATTGGGTTTAGTTTTAGGTTTGGTACCAGTTTTTCGATCATTTTCCATATGTAGATTATGATGTACCTCTCTCTTCTTCTTTCCAGTGAGTACAGATTTAGTTTACGTAGTCTTTCCCAGTAGTTGAGTTCTTTGCAGCCATCAATCTTGGCTGTGAAATGCCTTTGCGTTTCTTCTAGTTTATTAGTTTCTTCCTTTTTATATGGGGACGTCCAAACTGAGCAGTATTCAAGTTTTGGTATAATCAGTGTTTTTAGCAGGGGAATCATTACTGTCCTGTCCCTTCTCTTGAACGTTCTTAGAACCTGTCCGGCGACTCTTTTTGCTTTATTTATCGCTATCTGATTTTGTGTTTCGAATTTCGCATCATCTGTCATTATTATCCCGAGATCAATCGCTTTCATGCTTCTCTGAATTTCCTGTCTATCTGGAGCATAATATACAGTCTGTTTAAGTTCTTTTCTACCATATCTCAAGAGCTATGGGGACGTCCAAACTGAGCAGTATTCAAGTTTTGGTATAATCAGTGTTTTTAGCAGGGGAATCATTACTGTCCTGTCCCTTCTCTTGAACGTTCTTAGAACCTGTCCGGCGACTCTTTTTGCTTTATTTATCGCTATCTGATTTTGTGTTTCGAATTTCGCATCATCTGTCATTATTATCCCGAGATCAATCGCTTTCATGCTTCTCTGAATTTCCTGTCTATCTGGAGCATAATATACAGTCTGTTTAAGTTCTTTTCTACCATATCTCAAGAGCTATGGGGACGTCCAAACTGAGCAGTATTCAAGTTTTGGTATAATCAGTGTTTTTAGCAGGGGAATCATTACTGTCCTGTCCCTTCTCTTGAACGTTCTTAGAACCTGTCCGGCGACTCTTTTTGCTTTATTTATCGCTATCTGATTTTGTGTTTCGAATTTCGCATCATCTGTCATTATTATCCCGAGATCAATCGCTTTCATGCTTCTCTGAATTTCCTGTCTATCTGGAGCATAATATACAGTCTGTTTAAGTTCTTCTTTTCTACCATATCTCAAGAGCTGAAATTTCTCGGCGTTGAATGACATGTTGTTGTCTTCTGACCATTTGTATATTTTGTTCGTGTCCCTCTGCAAGGCGTCCACGTCATGTACATCGCTGATTTTTCTGCTGATCTTTGTATCGTCTGCAAAGGATGTTACTATACTATTGCTGTTTACTCCGCTGTCTATGTCTGTTAGCATGATAATGAACAGGAGTGGGGCCAGTACTGTCCCTTGTGGTACTGAGCTGCGTACTTCCGATTCTGATGATGATATACCTTGAATTTTGACGACCTGCAGACGATCACTAAGGAAGTTGTAGATCCATTTTCCCACTTTGCCTGTTATTCCCATGTCTTTAATTTTATGTCCTATTATACCATGGTCACATTTATCGAAAGCTTTAGCAAAATCTGTGTATATAACATCGTAGTTGTCATTGCCTTCCAATGCATCTAGGATATTGTTGTAGTGCTCTAGTAGTTGTGATAGGCATGATCTACCTGATCGGAATCCATGCTGATTTTCGTTGAATCTTTCCCGTGTCTCCAGGAAATCATAAATTTTCTGTCTAACTATTCTTTCAAATACTTTGGTGAGGTGGGACGTCAATGACACTGGTCTATAGTTCTTTGCTTGAGATCTGTCCCCTCCTTTATATATAGGGACAATGTTTGCTCTTTTCAAGATGCTCGGTATTTCCCCAGTGTCTAGGGATCTTCTCCATATATACACACACCTTACCTTACAACCTTACAAAGGTTTCGCGAAGGTCAAGCTTGTCGCCCCTCCTCTCGAGTTGGTCTGGTGAAGTAGTGAGTTGGATTCTTGCGCTCTCCACCTCACATAGCCAGGTACGCCAGGCTCATCGGGGATTGTTCTGAGTCAGGCGTCTAGTCTTCTTTTGAAGATGTCTACTGCAACTCCCTTCGTGTTTCTTAGGTCTTTGGGCAACTGATTAAACAGTTTTGGTCCTCTCACTATAAAACTATTTTCTTTCAGGGTTAACGATGTTCCCTGTCTCGCCTTCAATTTGGGAATACGACACAGTCTACCGTTTCTACTTTCCACCGTTGTTTGGGGAGTTATAAGGTTCAGAGTAAGATTAGGGACTAGTTTCTCCTTTATTTTCCAAGTGTAAATAATGGTCTCTCTCTCTCTCTCCTTTCCAGTGAATATAGGTCTAGTTCGCGTAACCTTTCCCAGTAATTTAGGTCTTTGCACCCATTGATCTTGGCTGTGAAGCTTCTGTGGATCCTTTCCAGCTGTCTGATGTCTTCTTTTTTATATGGGCATGTTAGGACCGATCAGTATTCCAATTTGGGTATGATCAGGGTTTTCAGTGGAGGAATCATTACATTCCTATCCCTTCGTTTAGAGGTTCTCAATATCTGTCCCGTTATTCTCTTTGCTCTGTTTACTGCTATCTTATTTTGTTTCAAATTTCGCATCATCTGTCATTACAACCCCTAAATCGTTTGCTCTGGAATTTCTCTGAATTTCCTGTCCATTTGGGGTATAATATTCCATTGATTTTAGGTCTTCTCTTTTTCCGTACCGTAGTAGCTGAAATCTCTCGGTGTTAAACTTTATATTGTCGTCTTCCGTCCACTTGAAGATTCTGTTTATGTCGGTTTGTAGAGATCCTATGTCTTCTGGGTTTCTTATTTTTCTACTGATCTTTGTGTCATCCGCAAAGGATGTTACTGTGCTGTTTCTGGTAACGTCCTCATCTATGTCAGTTAGCATGATTATGAAGAGTAGTGGAGTTAATACTGTTCCTTGTGGTACTGAGCTGAGGACCTCTGTTTCTGAAGATACTCCTTGTACTGTAACGACTTGCCGCCGCTCACTAAGGAAATTATATATCCATTTCCCTACTTTTCCTGTTATTCCCATATATTTCAGTTTATGTATTATGATTCCGTGGTCACACTTGTCGAACGCTCTGGCAAAGTCTGTGTATATTATATCATAGTTTTCATTACTTTCAAGTGAATCAATAATGTTGTTGTAGTGTTCCATTAGTTGTGATAGGCATGATCTGCCTGACCGAAACCCGTGTTGGTTATCAATGAATTTTTTCAGTTTCCAAAAAGTCAGATTTTCTGTCTAACTATTCTTTCAAATATTTCAGGTGAGATGGGATGTAAGCGATACTGGCCTATACTTTTTGGCCTCGGATCGATCTCCTCATTTATATATTGGGACTATGTTCGCGCTCTTCAGGATGCCTGGTATTTCTCCCGTGTCTAGTGATCGTCGCCATATCCAGTATATGGGGTCAGCGATTGCATTCTTGCAGTTTTTGATCAGTGTGGCATTCCATTTATCCGGTCCTGCCGCTGTGTGTGTTTTTAGTTTCCCTATGGCTTGTGTAATATCATCCGTTTCTATCGCATATCAATTTGTCAGTTTTTGGGATACTGAAAGATGATTCGTACTGAGCTCTTAATATTTCAGATACTTCTGTTAGATCATCAGATAAAGCACTGTTCTCATTTCTTAAAGGTCCTATAGTCGCATGGTTTTTCGACTTTCTTTTTGCGAAATTATAGAAGTACTTTGAGTTAGCCTTTATCGCTTCTATAGTGTCGTCGTCGTCGTCTTTTTCTGTATGCTTCTCGATTAGTTCCAGTATGACGACATCGATACTTTGCAGTTTATCATTTAATATTTTTCTGATGTTGTTATCTTTACAATTACTTAATTTTGCCGTCACTCTTTTTCTCTTTCGAAACAATGCCCTCTTTTGTCTTTCGAACCTGCTTCTCTTTCCTCTTTGTTGTATCTTTGGGACATGTTTTTCCACAATTTCTAACGTCTTCTCCTCTAACGTCATTAGCATCTCCTCCGTTGTCTTGGCCTCGAAAATGGTTTTCCAATCTATTACTTCCATGCTGGATGTCACATCTTCCCAGTTTATAGCTTTGGAGTGAAAATTAAAAATTTCGAATTTGCTTTTCTCTCGTGCGTGTTCTTTCCTTTCCTGTTGCCTTTATAAGCACACCGGACAAAAAATTAGTCACCCCTACTAGCACCGATAGTAGGAAGTTCAAGGTCACACAGAGGGCGCTGATGTAGCATTGGTAAGTGACAAGTAGCGGTGACGTAGCACACAGGATCAGATCTGTTTCGTGAGGTGGTGAAGAACAAAGTGTGTGTTGGGTATAGTCTGCAAAATGGGTCGTGAGGCAGACGTTACTCAGTGGCAAAAAGGAGCCATCGTGTTTGGCAGAGCCCACGGACACAAAATGTCTGAAGTAGCCCAATTTGTTGGTGTGTCAACGCGTACTGTCCAGCGAGTTTACAGAGTGGTGTAGTTCGCAATCAACTGAAAATCGACGGCGTAACTGTGGCCGGAAAACAATTCTCGACAATAGGGGCCGCCGCCATGTTTCTCGTCTAGTAACTGCAAATCGTTTTCAAACCAGAGAACAATTGCTCCAAGAAACCAATGAGGTTCTCCAGCGACCAATTTCCGAACGGACATTGCGACGAGAACTGCATGCGATGGACATCTGGAGCAGGGTACCACGGAAGAGGCCGCTGTTAACAGCAAGTCACAACTTGGCACATTATAAATGGGCTCAGAGGCACAAAAACTGGACTGCGACAGATTGGAAACGTGTAATTTGGTCCGATGAGTCCCGTTTTTGTTTGTTCTCCAATGATGGGAGGCGACGAGTACATCGCAGGTCCAATGAAGCCTTTAATCCTGAATGCGTCGAAGGTGTTGTTCAGGCTGGAGGTGGTTCCGTGATGTTCTGGGGATGTTTTTCGTACCACGAAATGGGCCCTCTCGTTCCAGTGACTATGAATTTGAACCAGCAGGCGTACCTCCGCATACTAAACTCGCCGGATTCGTGCTGTTATCAAGGCCAGAGGCGCCGTCACACGTTATTAGGTACATTCTGAGAGGGGTGACTAATTTTTTGTCCGGTGTGCTTATTAGTTGTTATTTCAATGATGTTGTGGTCCGATATCATAGTTGGGGATATTTCAACATTATCAATTAGATTACTGTTGTTTGTGAATACCAAATCTAGGCAGTTGTTTTTTTTTGTTTTCTGTTATTTCTTGCGTTAACAAATTCATCAGCTAGAGCTAGTAGCATTTTTACCTGCTCCTAGTCTTCTCGTGTGCCCCCCTTGTCCTGGTGTATACATATATTTTTTCCTATCCTTTTATATTTCATGAATGGGAAATTAAAATCACCAGAGAAAAATATTTGGGGTTGGAGAGTGTAGATCTTTTACCAAGTTTCTTACCTCTGTAATGGAATCTGAAAATTTTGAGGTTGGCGTGTTTGGGGGTCTGTACATTACAATTAGTACCGTACCATATTTAATTTTTCAATTTTTGCTGCTACACATTCTACGTAGCTGTTTGAGGTACTTATAGCCATTTCTGCTCTGTGCCTTTCGCGTGTGTAAATAGCACATCCTCCTTTACGTCTCACTGTTCTGTCGGCTCGGAGGATGTTATAGTTGTCAATTTGTATTTTTTTTTTGTCAATACAGGACTTACAATTTTCACAGTTCGGCTGGCAGTCCTTTAAATGAGTTTCCGTGACGCATGCAAAGTCTGCTCCGGCTTCTTGCATGAGTCCTTTCAGGTACAGTATACAACTTTGTTCGTGGAATGGTTTGATTTAGGGCCCTGTATGTTGGCTAGGATTATTTTTCTTTTTTCTTTTTCGCATACAAGTGGTTCTGATTTGTTTTCCAATGGGAGTGCCGGTTTCGTTGCCTTGTGATCCTCCGAGAATTTAGCTCTTTTAATCTTTGTCGTACCTGTTGTCCCAATAACGCGTGAAGTGCCTTTGTTCGTACCTTCTGTCCGGCTCTCGGATTCCTATATTTATATTTGTCAGCTGGTTTTGTAATTGCTGGATAGTATTTAGCAGCTGAAATGTGTTGGCTGCATCTAAAAAATTGGCACTCTTCTTTGATGTTTTGTTTTTTCTGTTCACTCGTTGCGTTCCTTTGAGGGTGGTGGTATCGGCATTTTTTTCCGTATTTGCAACTCCCATATTTTGCATAAGTGTTGCAGACCGTAAGATGGTGGAACATGCATTTCTTACCTAATTTGCAGCATCCACTTGTGTAACGCGTTTTGCATAATGTGGGATGTGCATATATGCATTGCCCATCCCGATATCTGCAGTTCCCTTTCGCGTAGTATTTACATACGGTATTTTCTACGCTTCTGCTTCTTTTCTTATTATTTTCAGTTCTTAATTTTAGCATTATCATTATTTTTCTTTGGCTGTTTATTTTCTACATTTTTAGTTATCATTTTATTATTTCGCTCGTTGGACCGTTTGACTACTTCGCAACTTTTACTTATTTCTTTTCTTTCATCTATGTCTTCCTTCCGTATTATATTGTTTATATCGTTATTCGTTATTAAATGTTGTTCGCTATTATGCTGTTATTCGTTATTTCGTCTTCTCTCTCATCCATCCGGTTTTTCGTTGGGACCATTCCGGACCCATGTGTCCCCATTATTTCATTCTTTTTTGTAACTTTCGAGTCTGCTATCTCCAGTTCTTTAAAGACCGCGAAAGAATTTACGGTCTGTGTACATGCGCCACAGAAATTTGATCCCCACGACGTGTTTCACGTTCGAGACAAGTTATTTCCCTATCATTCCAATTCACGCAGATAAAGTCATTCAGTCGTTGGCAGAAATCACATCTAATCGCCAAGTTTTCCGTTGTTACCAGATTGCACAAATTACAGATTAAGTGAGAATTTGGACCCATAGCCATGCTATTCCTTAATTAGCGTAAAAAGAAATACCCACACAAATTCTTTATTTATTTATTTTTATTTCTTTCTTTTCGATGGTCGAGGGTATTTCGAGGGTTTTCTGACCTTTGCGTTTTATGACCTATTTCCTGCCTTGTTTCAAACTTTCTCGAATGCCAACCGTATTTCGTTTTGAATATACACGTTAAAACTGGTGATAAATTATGTAAACTGTATTGCACTTTCTTAATTTTAATGAATTTCACTTTATAATTTATATGCACGGATTCACTGATACTTTATACACTTTCGGGTGCAAACAGAATAAACCGCCGAGTAGATTATTCCCTTCTAATTTGGGTGTTAAATAGAGAGAACAAAACAGCACGTCCATTCACCACAGGGTACAAGCAACTACATACATACATTTTATATAGGGTATATATAAGGCCGGGTCGAAATCTAGTCAAAATGATTTTTTTTAGATGGGCACTATGTGCGGTTTATGAAATGATATCCTGACCAACATACTCCAAAAGAAAGTTTATGCTCCCCTCCGTACCACTAGCATACTCCCTCTTATTTTTGGCTCCGCCCCCAAATTAAAAATAGTATCATAAATCAAAATGGAGATCATTTAGAGCATTTTTTTTTATAGAGATGACCCCCTTAAAATTGCATAATATACCTCATATGCAATTTTCAGGCAATTATCCAAGAAATTTCAAATCCTTGAAAAATTGCCGCATCCCCAAAAAGTGTTATCAGTATATAGAAAAGGGCGGCATAAACTTTAGTTTGGAGTACTGATTGCCTAGGAGACCAATTCATAAACCTCATATAGGCCTAGTATATTTGTCTGAAAAGAAGACAATTAGTCTATTGTATCATTTATTACACAAAACAGCTTTGAAGTAAAAACAAAATTTAATTTAAAAATTACCTTCACAATTCACTAATTACTTGTGGATGTGCCTTGGCCCCATTGGCTTTTCCATTCAAACTGTGGCAGTCTTTTTCTTGATTCCAGTTGATTGAGGATAAATTTGTGCCGATTGCCGTAGCCAATGCTTTGTTCTGATGCTTTTGTCACTAAGTTCACTGCACTTTCCACGCTTTGACTGTAGCATGAAAAGGCAGCAATTTTCAAGGGTTCTGTTCTCGTATGCAGTAGCTCTTCATTGCTGAAATTCCTTATCAAAGGTGGAGGATTGATAGCTTCCTTTCTCCAGTCAATCATCTCAGAGTAGTCTTTGGAATCAAAATTTAGAGATTTAGGAAGCTCAAAATTTCGTGTGCCACTGAAACGTGTCCGACTGAGAAGTATCTTCTGAAGAGCATCTTCTCTGACATGTTGTCTGCTATCAGTAAGCATTGACAGTAGGATAGCTTCGGGATTGGCAAAATAGGCATTATTACAGAACACCGGTTCCATAATAATGCGATGTTTTTCTTCCAATCCTCGCATCAAGACAATCAAATGAAAAAAATTCCGTGCTCCGTCAGTAGCTTTAGGATGGGATTTGATATGAAGCCATCCAGGAGCATATGATTTCATGACGATGGTTACCAGTTCTTTCAGATTTTGTTCGGGATGCAAAGTCGATACATATAAACGAAGAATCCGGTTTGCTCGGGTAATCCAGCGAGCATGATGAATGGCACCTGGAGACCTGCGGGCTAGACTTTCAGATACCTATCCAGATTGCACTGCTAGGCACATATCATAGCGATACTTTTGATTACTGCTCAACTCTTTCACGACATTCGGTGGTATACCTTGGACGTTGCCCTGAACTGGTAAAAATGCCACTAAGTCTAAAATGGTTAAATCACATTTCAATTTGGCTCCAATTGAACCTTTAAAGGTATTTGGCCCTGATGTTTTTCCGTCTATGGTTTCAAATATGTGTCTGAAGGGGAGTTCATTCATGTGTAAAAGAGACACGAGCCATTGAACTGATCTATGCAAAAAAATTTCAATCAATTTTATGGTACCAGCAATTCTATCAGTATTGACAGCAGTACCGTCGCATAGCAGAGCATTGAGAGTGTCGATGCTCGCTGAATCAATTAAGAACGTTATAATTTCATCAGCTATACACCGAGCATTTCCTGCGTCAGGGCAGAGATGGTCTACATAGATACCTCCAGGGTCTTTGATCAGCACATAATGTTCTTCTTTCTCTTTTCCATGCTTGGTTAACGTATCATCCTTTCTTCCATCAAACCCTATACATTCAATATTCACATTTTCACAGCTAGATCTAACAATATTTTTCTTGCCTACACGAATTCTCTCTCTTTCTATTTTCTTCCTATCAAGCATGTTAGAGTGATCGATTATTCCCATATCTTTCAATGCAGCATTAACAATAGCTGCTGTAGCTCTCGAACTCACACGGTAACGGTCTGCCACCAATGGTAATTCATTGTATGAATACCTATTTTGATCATTTTCAATCAATTCCACATCGGGCACGAATTCTAGCTCATTGTCACTGTCTTCTATATCTTCGCTAAAGTCATCTACTGAAGAAGATGGTACAACTTCCATAGCCTCTGCCATTTCCACTTGTGACCTTTGTTGCCTCTCTTGTTCTTCTCTTGCTCTTGAGAGGGATCGTCTCTGGACAGCGGCAGCTTCACGATCAAATGGCCCTAATTGATTTATTCTTTGCTTTTGGCCTACAAATGACTCCCACTCTACCATTGGGATTTTTACCTCGCATCGACAAAACGGCCTTTCTATTCTTTTATCATAACATTTGCAAGTACAAATGTCAAACATTTCATCATATGAAGCAAGTTTTTTAGCATAAACTTTCTTTTGAAGTTTGTTGGTCAGGACCCCAATTCATAAGCCCCACATAGTGCCCGATCTGCCCCCAGAAATTCGACCCGGCCTAAAATTTATTATATATATATGATCTGCCCCCAGAAATTCGACCCGGCCTAAAATTTATTATATATATATCAGACATGGAGTAATAGTAATAGATTACACTGGTCAACACTCATTTTATTGCCAATCATATTAGAGTGATTTTGGGGTAACTTTGTGGTGCTGATTCCGAATATGACATCGGTTTTGCTAGATTGGTTCTAATTTATGAGATAATTGGTACCCCATTGAAACACGTAAAAATGCAAAAAATTTAATGTTCAGGCGGAGCCTACTTACAAATCGCATTGAAATTGTCTCAAATCATACAAAAGTAAACACATGAAATACATAATGGCATTTTATTCGGTCTCACCATCTAGAATGTTCCGGTAGTTTCCCATATGCACGCGTTATGGTTACGTTTCCTATTAATTGAGGGTATTCATTATCTCAAGAACTAGAGCCAAATCGGAAAAACTACTTTCATTTTGGAATTCAGCAACCCCAAAATACCCTAAATTCGTACGAATTTCCTTGGCAACGAAACAAAAATTTTTTTTTGTTGAGCTGTGTTATTACACGATTTTTCGAGTAATAGATCATAATTTTTTGATAGATAATAGTCTATTACAGTGGCAATGGACATACTGTGTGAACAAAGAACTGAAAAAATTAACTAAATCTACTCTAAACTAAAATAAACATATATGTGAACTAATACTGTAGTAAATTTTCCTTCAATAAAGTAAAATTTATGAAGACATAGTCTCTGAAATTGTAATGATTTGGTTGAAACAAATATTTGTTAACACACTGCTTTTAATTGCATTTAAATAGACAAAGATCCTTTTCAAATGAGTGAAGTACCCAACATGCAAAAGTAATAGTAATAGATGACCAAGTAATAATAATAGATGAAAAATAAAGTAATAGTAATACGAGAAATGAAAAGTAACAGTAATAGACCCCATGTCTGATATATATATATATATATATATATATATAGGGTGGTCCTTAAAATTCAAAGTTGGGAAGTTTCAGCTCCCACCCCCGGAAATCATTCGAATGGTTGTGTAAACTCTCTAGTTGAATTTTTTATTAAATCGGACAACGTTTACCCCTCCCTCATCGACCTTGAACTTTTACCCCCGGAGTTGTTGCCGTTGTTGCCCGGTTGCAGTTGTTGCCGTTGTTGCCCGGTTAGCGATACTGGGTCTGTAGGGTTCGCTTCCGAGAGTCCGGAAACTGGCAGCGGTGGCGAGCGACGACTTGCAGGAGGAACTGGAGTTGCTCCTCGTCGTGTGTCAGCGTCCGGTTGTACTCTTGGACGAGGGCAACTCCTCGCTCGGCATGGTCGTTGATTACGGCGAGCCCTCCCACTCGTGCCGCCGCTGTCTTGAAGTCTTCCCGCTTCGGCCAGGTCTCCGGGTCGACCTCGAGGAAGCCGTCCTCCAGTCGAAGTTTCTCGAAGAAACCTCGTGTGTTGGACGACGCCAGGTCTTCCAACTGAAGCCCGGCGAGTACTCGGTTTGGCAGCGTGGGCCGCTTCGCCGGGGACTCCTCACCGACCCGGTCGTGGAGAGAGGCGATGATCTTCCTCTTCTGATCGACGGCGATCCCCGGATCGAACAGCGCCAGCGCCACCAGCTCCTCCGACAGGTACCAGAGGTGGTTCTGGAACTTGGTCAGCGCCGCCTTGGCCACCGCAGGGTTGATGTCAGAGTAGGCCAGCAGGTCCTTGAGGAGGGCGAAGTCATTTCGGGGGGCAGTTGCGGCGATCGGAGCCTCCGTCCACGCCTTGGCGTAGACCCGACAGACGAAGATGCAGATGCTCCGGAGGCCACTCTCCTCCCTCGCCGTGAGTTTGAACTGCTGTCGGAACATCCAGACCTTCAAGGCGTAGATTGCCTTCGCCATCCAGCGGGCGTGGTGAATCGGGCCGGGAGCTCGGAAACGCACTCCTCGCGGGGGGACGTGACCGACGAAGAGGAGGGTGAGCTCGAGCAGCTCACGGTAATCGTCGCGCAGGTCCTTGCGCTCGACAGTGGTGAGCAGAGGAGCGACATCGGGGTGCGCAGCGCCGGACTCGTACTGGCTTCTGTCCAGGAAATCCCAGCGCTCCTGAAAACGCTTGAAGAGGGTCACGTCAGGACCGGACGTGGGGCCCATCACAGCCGTGAACGCCGCACCGAGGAGGAGCTCCAGCACATGATGGCGGCACGCGAAGTAGAGCAAGTCTTTCGCGAGGTGTTGCTCGATGAGGACGCACGCTCCGTTGTTCCGGCCGGTGTTCGAGGCGGTGGTATCGAATGACAAGCCACTCACTTGCTCAGTGAGCTCCCACTCCTCCAACGCGTTGAGGATGGCCTTGGCCATCTCAGAGCCCGTTCCACTCGGCAGCTTCGGGACGCCCAGGAGCTGCACCGCGCCGTTACCGGAGACCAAGATGGGAAGCCGATCGACTTGCTCCTTGCTCGTCAAGTCCTGCATGAGCTTGCCGGCCCTCAGCTCTTCCTTGAGCGCCACGTTGAGCCTGGAGCGGTGCCTGCGCCGGTGGATGGAGCTGCGGTTGATATTGAGCTCTGCGACGTCGTGCCCAAGCGACCGGGCAACCTCTGTCAGGACGTAGACAGCTCCTCGGTCGGTCACCTTCGTGCGATCCAGCGACGACGTCACAGCCGCCGAAACGATGTTCGTCGTGCCCCGCCTGGAGCGCTTCGGAGCCCGAGGGCTCCCTTCTTCTCCATGGTCGTCGCTCTCCGCTGCGCTTGCGGCACCACTGGAAGAGGACGAAGACCACTTGAGCTCCACTCGGGCCGTAGATGTCGTCGCTTCTTCCTCGGCTCGCTGCCTCCATCGGTCTTCTTCCCCTTGGCGTTGAGATGCGCGGGCATCGACAGCGGCTAGCGTCGAGTCGACGGACCCCAGCTTGCCGCGGACGGGGTTCGCGCTGAGCGAGGAGGAACGCCTTGTCCTCCTCGTTCTTGAGCAGCTCCATGGCGTTAGCGGCAGCGACGTCGAACAGGTTCATCATCCGCTCGCTGAACTCGTCCTCCCGCTTCGCTTGAGCGCCAGCTCGCCCCTTGTTCCTCTTCACATCGTTGAACTCCTTGTGGAGCTTCTCAATCTTGGTGACGATGTGGTCCTTCCGGCGGAGGGGGATTCGCGCCTTGGACCACACCTCGGTGACGAGCTCGACGACCTGGTTGGCGGCCTCTCGAAGTGACTTCTGGACGTCGATCCTGTAGACCGTCAGGGCCAAGACCTCTTTTTGCGAAGGAAGTTGCGACCCGGCGATCGATTCCTGCGGGGCAATCAGGTAGCGCAGCTTCGCTGCCATGATCCAGGTATCTACTTAAAGGTTGAAGGAGCTATTCACTATTCAGTTTAAATTATAATCATTAGAATTTACAGTTTTACACACATTAGTTATCCAACCACTGACAGGTAGCTTGACTTATGGTTAAAGGAGTTATTCAGTTTAAATTATAATCATTAGAATTTACAGTTTTACACACATTAGTTATCCAACCACTGAAAATCTGGAAAGAATGAAAAAAACAAACATTACAAATTATGTAACATTTACTTGAAAGTCAAAAAATTAGCTTAATGGTAATGCTCAATGAGGGAGGGGTAAACGTTGTCCGATTAAAAAAATAAATCACGTAGAGAGTTTTCTCGACCATTCGAACGATTTCCGCGGGTGGGAGCTGAAAAATGTTCAACTTGAAATTTCACCCCCTAAGCAAGGACCACCCTAATATATATATATATATATATATATATATATATATATATATACAAAAGTAGGCATGCAGTTAGTTATTCTATATAACTGTATATCTACGTTTGCGCCACCCTGTGTAATAATTACAACAACTCTTATTTAACTTTTTCAGTACCTTCAAGAACGAGAAATCTGCGAATCGCTCGTAAAACATCAAATCCTCTTTGCCCCACGTGGAGATCTCTGGCACTCCGCCGGCAGTGTCAAACTCTTTCCTGTGCATACAAAATATTCCAAATCCAAAAAAGCGCCAAAATCCTTTGTCAGTGTCAATAGTTAGTTGATCACTGACAGGAGGAACCTCCTCTTCATACATGCGGTACACCAATTCAGGATTATAGAGGGAGAAGAGAACGGGGAAGTACACCTACGGGAGTGAGAGAGATTATAATCTTAGCAAAGAACTTTGAAAACAAAGCTTAAAAACTTTGCCGTAATCAGTGAAGAGGGACAGACCTTGGAACCCATCGCGATTCGAGCCCCCGACCTCAGTGTCTCTACTTCGCTTATAGGGAAAAGGTGCTACCCAGTGCGCTATAGTCGCTGGTTTAACTCTGCTATAACTGCTGACCTTAAACTAAAGCCCCATTCAGGCTGGTGTCCGACATTAAAATCCTTAAGCAGCCAATCTTTAGGTAGGATTCAGTTTAACACACACTTACCCTCCTTAATTCATTACTAAGAAACTACCGTACCTGGTGTTCATAAATGGCGTTAGCGCGACAACGAAATATGAACTGGGGCAGAAATAGGACATCTACATCGCAAACGAAGATCAAATCTGAAGGGTTTTTAGCGGCAGCCTCTACGCCGATTCTTATCCCCTTTCCGCGGGAGAAATGGCTGTCATTCGTTGGCACAAACCTCCACTCAAAGAACGGAACTTGGGAAAGCTTGTTTTTTATAAGAATTCTCGCCTCTTTTATCGAAGAGTCATTGAAGTAAACGACTGTGAGAGCGATGCGGTTCTCAAATGGGATAACATTTGTGACTAAATTATCAAGAAAAACGGCCAACTCAGCGAGTTTTCCTTTCAAGGGCAGAATGAGGTTTACTTTCTGTTGAAGGACATTAAAATATTAATTATACAACCAAAGAAATCTACCTGAATTCCTTTTAAATAAATACATAAACAAAACACCAAATTATTTACCTACAGAATTCAGTTATGAGTCATCTAACATCAGTTGTAGTACGCAAGAAATATAGGAATTTTGAGTAAATATGTCAAATGAACTACAAATGAAGGAATCCCTAATTTATTTAAATTTTCTTGGAGGAAAATTTCAGTACAAAAATTAAAATTAATTAGTAAATTTAAGCTTTTTCTGTAGCAATTTTTAAAGAATTGTCATGGGTGTGGTGTTTACACCGAAGTAGTGAACGAATGTATAATGTAATCAAAAGCTTGTAATGAGACAATCACAATGCAACAATTTGTGTATGAGCCACTCTGGCTTAAATATATCCTGACCTAAGAACAAAGTAGCATCTTCTTAAGTACATATTTTAAGATACACATTTTTACATTAACACAAATCAGTTGTCTTAATACATGTTTACTGCTACAAATGCGGAGGAATTATCCCAATTCTAAAATAAAGTGTGCCTTATATTCTATGTAAATCATGACTCCCATAATGAACTTTGCTATTCAAGTGACTATACAGTACTGGATAAACACGCTTACAAACCATACCATGGATCTTCAATGAAGATGAACTACCATAAATGAAACTAAAAACACTACAAAACAAAATCTCCATAACTATGAGGTGACCCACCACCATCCATACATTTACTTTTGGGACAGGTGTCAACACTGTACATATGTAAAAGCATAGATTAAATCATACATGGAAATTACATAAAGCTTAACAGTGAAGTCAAATATATAATACTGAAAGCTTTAAGCTAAAGACCTTGTATGAACAATGTTAGTGAGATGCTTAGGCTGTTTAATGCTCCTCTCAAGTCCTTTTTCGAAAAGCTCAGAAGTCAGTTGAAGAAAGAAAATATCTATATTGTTTTGGAAGAGTTTATTTTTTAGGAAGAACTGAAAAATAAAAATATAAAAAGTAAGTATAATGATATAAAAAGTAAGTATAATGATGAAAAAATAAAGAATTAAACAAGACCTAATTTAATTAGAGTTAGTAATAATAGTATAATACTAAAAAAAATTTCAAAACAAGAGAATATTAGTTTTAACAGGATTAAGATACCACTCCAACCTTAGCGGTCCAGCATTCCCTTTTACAAACCTCTCAAACCATTTCAATTCCCCTCTGATTTTCATTAACTTTTGTGTCACACATTTACTAATTACACCATTCTATGTTTCATGCAGTCTTACTGTATTTCTCACACCTACGCACTCACTATTGTACATCTCACAATTTTATGATTATTCATTCTCTCCACTGAGATGAGCTAATATAAGTTCCTTTAGTCTTAAAAATTTGCTGACTTTACAAAGTCCCCAGACGTCTAATTTTGTGTTTTCATTATTTCTTCTCTCAAAGTAATTTTCATGCGTCAGTAATGGAAAATTTTGATATGAAATAATATGTTTTCTTCTTGTTATATGGACCCGATGCTTACATATTGGGTTCTATGCATGGCAATTATTTCCATTCCCAATAGGCTTTGTCACCAATCCCGAGGCAATTTTGTAGTCATTTAATTCAATAAATTAATAATTTGTCATGTTTACAAATAATATGCATATATTTAATTTAATTTCTCAGTCAGAATTAATTACATTGACCAAGTAAGTGCCCCATGCATGCTCAACATAATGATGACTTTTACTTGGAAAGGATTCTCACCTGGTCAGAAGGAAACATGACCTCCCTCATATGGAGGGTGGTAGAGAGGGGCTGGAAAACGGAGATACGCCTTTTATCTCCTTTGAAAAACAGAATAAATTCCACTCCATTCTTCAAAAGACGGTAACTGAAATTAAAAATAAAAATAAAGATGGACATAAATGCAAAAAAAACTTCACTTTTTTCTACATGAAAGTCAAAATATGAAAATAAAAACCCACTCTAATAGACAGAGTTTATTTCCACAACAGTTTCGACGCACACACAAGCAATATACAGGGCGTCCCAAAAAAATGTATACACACTTTAAATAATTATAAAGGCAGTGTTTATTAAAATACATTTCATTTTCAAAATGTAATAGAATCTACAGACATTATTTAATTGTTTTGTCAACGCCTGTTTTCAAACTGACGTCCGTTCTGGTCCAGGCACTGCTGATAACGCGAAGCAATGGAATCGCAAACATCACGAAACATTTCGTTTGGTATTTGTGTGCATTCTCGTTCAATGGCTGCTCTCAATTCAGCGACTGTTGCAGGTTTTATAGCGTAGACTTTGTCTTTTAAGTATCCCCATAAAAAAAAGTCTAGTGGTGTGAGGTCTGGTGAACGCGGAGGGTATTCTACGAAACCCCTTCATCCAGTCCACATCCACATCGTGCCAAGTACCACTCGCAATACTCCACTCTTCGGTCCGGATCATCTTCATTAATAGCATGGACTAATCTTGGAATGTAACTTTTCCATTGACAGCGCTTCAAAATGCGTTGGACAGACGATTCTGAAATTCCTACCTCACGACTCGCATGCCGCACAGATTTTCTTGGACTTTGGTGATACGTTTCCAGTACTCTTTCTTGCTTTGTGGGGCTTGTCGATGTCCGTGGTCTTCCGGAACGCTTCTTGTGGACATTCTGAACAGTTCCATCGGCTTCAAACTTATCTCTAATTCGAGTGATGGTAAGTCGCGTTGGTGGATCTGTTTGAAACTCCCTCCTAAACTGTCTTTGCACTTCAACTGTGTTTTCACACTTCCAGTAGCATTTTAGAATGAATTTCCTTTGTTCAAAGCTTAGTCTGACTGCCATTATTAATTCTAATGGGTTTAACTTGGAAAGAAAGAAACATCAATTGAGCTATCAGCTGTTAAAGTGTGTATACATTTTTTTGAGACGCCCTGTATATGCACCTCAGTGGTGTAGTGGTTAGCATTGCTGACTACAAATCCATTGGCACTGGGTTTGATATCCAGTGAGGGCAGTCTGCGTGCAGCAAACCCAGCTGTTCACCCTTCCATACTTGTACATAGTTAATATCGGTGATATATATATATGTGGGATTGAACTCAGAATGGTCCCCTGAGGTTTTTTCATGATACACACAGTCTGTGCATGCAACAAGTAACTTTTCTGGGAAAATTAAATCCACTATAGTCCGAATAAGTAATGGTAGATGACAAACACTATAGTTTTTTCTTTTTCATGATGTTGGCCCAACATGGGCAATGGGTCACTCGCAAAGAGGCCCCAAAATATAGCTTCCCTCACCAGCTATCTGCAAAGCAGATAGGATCCAGCTTTGGGGATCTGTTTTGCAGATAGCTGGTGAGGGAAGCTATATTTTTGGGGCCTCTTTGCGAGTGACCCATTGCCCACATTGGGCTAACATCATGAAAAAGAAAAAACTAGTGTCTGTCATTTACCATTACTTATTTGGACTATAGTGGATTTAATTTTCCCAGAAGAGTTCCTTGTTTTTGTTTACCCTTTGGTTTCACCTGAGGAATATCATTGAGAGGAGATTTTAAATTTTAATTTAATAATTTCTTTAAGAAAGATGGAATAAATGTAACGAAATTTAAATTAGAAAAGAGAATCAGTGTCTCAAAGCTTTACATAAAGCAGGTCCTGTGAAGAACTTTTGTCCAAAATTAAGAATTGGATTAAATTCTTTTTTTTTTAATAGCTGAAGTTCGTACTTAAAAATATCATGTGGCATAATGTACCATTGTTCCCAGACTTGAGCATAAATTACCCAAAAAGCAAATGGGTTAGAGTTTAAAATAAAAATAAGATGTAAAAATCGTCTCTCATAAAAAGTTAAGAGAAAGAAAATGGAGGAACTCTGTGTACATTTTGGTGATTTAAAAAGACTCGGAGAATAGTATATCATAAATTTCCCTGTACAGAAAATGGATAACGAGTTCCTTACATTTGATATGTAAATATATAAAAATTGTGTATGGTATTTTAATGTGTGTAAATTACCAATTAAATTACAAGGCAGTAACCCAATTCAGAAGGGAATATTTACCACTGTCAAAAAGGGAGTAGGTAAACATTGTAATTAAGGTATGGCATCAGATGTATTATCACACTATTATACTTGTACATAGTTAATATGGTCAATTAACCAAATAGAATTCAAACAATTCTATGAAGATGTATTATGCACCTAGCTAAGACAGTCAAGAGGCTGGGTAGAGAAACAATTGTTACTCTAAAGATAATTCAATCTAAACTATATTATGCATGGTAGCAAATACAATAGAGGACCAGATAAACAAACAGTTGTAATTCATAAAGCAACTATATAAGCTATTTTGATGGTCTCTCCATTCATTTTAATGGTCTTACAACTTACAATTATGGTTGCAGGGGCATGTCCAAGGGGGGCTGTAGGGGGTGTGCAACCCTCTTATAAATTCTATAGTTCCTATATAATTCTGAAGTATTGTATTTGTCAATTCAATACTTATTAAAGTAAGTTTTTATTGTTCTTCAAATGTTTAAATAAAAAAGTTTGTCAGAAAATGAATGCGAATCTCATCATTCAGGTATTTAGTTATATGTTCCAGATGTCACTAGAACGTGTTTCTGAGTACTGCATTTCCAAAATTTTATTCCTCCCCCTTGAGCCCCCCTTCCTTAATTTCTGTACATGCCCCCGGGTTGTAATCAATTAAGCAATTAACCAATAACTTAAAGGAGTTAATTAGCTTGTATTAATTTTGAATCTAAAATTCTAAGGTAAAAGTCAGTTGCCTCAAATGTCATTTCTTTAACAAATTTTCATGTCAAAATTTCATTTTTGCATTGTAATTTGTTTAGTGTTAAATTTTTTGATGAACATCATATTTTTGTAAAAGTCTTCAATTATTCCCCTATACAGAAGTAACAAAAAACCTAAATGGTATTATTTTTGTGTTGGCTTAAACCTCAAACAGGTGTAAATAAAATATATAAATCATGAAATAAATCATCATAAAATCCATCATATAATATATATATTATATGATGGATTTTATGTTTCATTTTATACACAGTATATATATATATATATATATATATATATCAAATAAAGGGATTGAATGTAGGTCAACCCTGTACATTTGTTCAAAGCCATCAAAAGTAAGTAACCCTCAAAAAAGAAATGCATATACCTTCCATGGCTGAAATCTGAGTTGGCAAATTTTAGTTTGGCTGCAACTTTCTTCACCACTTCAAGCAGGATTTCTTGCTCATCTCCACTCAGAGGAACCTTTGGATATTCCTTTATGGCATATAGGAAATGGTCATCAAAGTACTGCATAGGACGCATAAATCTGCAGAGTCATATAGCACTCTTATGACTGGTTGATATCAGACCTTACAATGATACATATAATTTCCAACATAATTATCTTTTTGTAAATATTATTGAAAAATACACGAGTGGCAATGTAAATACAAAAAATCTTAATAGTAAATATTTCTAAATGAAAATAATACAAATGAATATACAATGTATATAGACATTGCAGGAGTATCAATACACCTACATTAGGAACATTATCTCATTTCAATTTCTTAAGAATTTTGTCTCAAGGTCATTCCTTTTATCTGAAAGATATCCAAAGAATAAATATTCCTCTTTGAATATTTCCCAGAGGCTAATCAATCATCATACTTAGTTTTTGCTAATATTAAATTTCAATAAGTTTTGATACTTTGGGTTAATCAGGGTAACTTTTATATCTAGGTTAGGTGGTCATTCAAGGCTGGTTAGTCATTTCCAATTTAATATTATATATACAGGGTGTTTGAGAACTTTCTGTACAAATTGTAATGGGGGATAGGCAACACCAAGACAAACCCTTTTCGTCTATAAGTGTATGTCCGCTGATGTCACCATTCAGCGCGAGGGGGCGCCGCTGCAATTGGCTAAAAGGTGAAGTGGGCTAGACTCGCGCTTGCCGCGGGCATTCTTAAATCGGACGTAGTACGCGTAACATGGAGCGCTTCACGACTGCTGAGATGGCTGACATGCATATGGTGTATGGGGCTGCCAATGGAAACGGAAGAGCTGCTGTGAGGTTGTACCGACAGCGCTTCCCAAACAGACGTGTGCCAAACCACCAAACGTTTGCGCATTTGCATCGGCGACTGCGAGAAACTGGAACATTCCATGTAAACATGCATGACACTGGTCGGGAGAGAAACGTGCGCACTCCTGACATGGAAGAAATCCTACGGCGATTTGAGGACAATCCAAGCGCAAGCACGTGAGGTGTTGCACGTATCCTCTGTGTGAACCACGACCTGGTCTGGAGAGTGTTGCACGAGCAGCAGTTACATCCGTTTCATCGTCAGAGAGTCCAGGCATTACAACCTCGGGATTACCCTGTTCGTGTGGAATTCGCACGCTGGTTTCTGCAGCAGACAGCGGTGCAGCCTAATTTTCCGGCTTATGTGCTGTTCTCAGATGAGGCCTGTTTCACACGTGAGGGTGTGTTTAACATGCACAATTCTCATGTGTGGGCGCACGCAAATCCACATGCTACAGAGGTTTGTAATGCCTGGACTCTCTGACGATGAAACGGATGTAACTGCTGCTCGTGCAACACACTCTAGACCAGGTCGTGGTTCACACCGAGGATACGTGCAACACCTCGTGTGCTTGCGCTTGGATTGTCCTCAAATCGCCGTAGGATTTCTTCTTCCATGTCAGGAGTGCGCACGTTTCTCTCCCGACCAGTGTCATGCATGTTTGCATGGAATGTTCCAGTTTCTCGCAGTCGCCGATGCAAATGCGCAAACGTTTGGTGGTTTGGCACACGTCTGTTTGGGAAGCGCTGTCGGTACAACCTCACAGCAGCTCTTCCGTTTCCATTGGCAGCCCCATACACCATATGCATGTCAGCCATCTCAGCAGCCGTGAAGCGCTCCATGTTACGCATACTACATCCGATTTAAGAATGCCCGCGGCAAGCGCGAGTCTAGCCCACTTCACCTTTTAGCCAATTGCAACAGCGCCCTCTCGCGCCGAATGGTGACGTCAGCGGGCATACACTTATAGACGAAAAGGGTTTGTCTTGGTGTTGCCTATCCCCCATTACAATTTGTACAGAAAGTTTTCAAACACCCTGTATATATATATATTGTGTTTCTTTTTCCTTTTCCTTGTGGTTGTTTGCTGATATATATATATATATATATATCAAAGCTATTGACTTCTCCTTAGGGAAACGGAGCCTACTGTACCAACCATCCCCTCAGTAGCCCACCACAATCCGCAATTAGAAACCATAGTAATACAACCAAACATCCCCTTCACAAAACTCAGTTTGAAGTTGTAACAAGATCCAATAATCTTAGAGAACTCTGAATTTTAGAATCTTTGTACATCTATAGAAACAAACCCTCCATTAACAACAATAGTTCATCTTACAAATTACAGCGCTTTTAACTAACCAACCAACTTAATTTCATAGATATATCATACCTTCCAATTAACTGACCATACAGTTTTCTCTTAGTTTCTGCCAAATATGGAGGTTGATGTAAACATTGTGTATTTACCAGTTGAGGTAATTTTAATTTAATTTTGATGATTTTAATTTTTTTTTGTATTGATGTAATTCTAATTATTTATTCTTATTTTTGTTTTAAGGCCTTAAGATTTATAATTCACTGATGATGACAAAAGATTTGTTGAAACATCTGAAATAAAAAAAGAAAAAGAAAATGTTTGCTGTATATATATATACAGGGTGTCCCATAAGTCCAGCATCATAGGAGAAATTCATATTTTTCTATTTCTACAAACCATAATTCATATTTTTCTCTTTCTACAGGCTATAATGTCTGTGAGCAAGGAAGAACGAATCCAGATAATTCTACTCATAGATTTTTATCTCTGGGGCCACTTGAAAGCGCTGGTATACGCAGAGAAAATTAGGAGTGTTGAACATTTGCGGCAGCGCATTATTGGGGCATGTAACACCATTACTCCTGACATCATTCACCGTGTGCTTGCTGACTGGGTATCATGTCTGAAT
The DNA here is from genome assembly GCA_023014485.1 of Bathynomus jamesi. Lineage (NCBI taxonomy): Eukaryota > Metazoa > Arthropoda > Malacostraca > Isopoda > Cirolanidae > Bathynomus > Bathynomus jamesi. The sequence goes on along the minus strand of JAJOZX010001142.1, from coordinate 280,976 downwards.
TTGTGTATTGAAAACAATGGTGGACATATTGAGCACGTTCTGTAAATAAAAGCTTTTGTTTTGCCTTTTTTTATTATTTTTCCTATGATGCCAGACTTATGGGACACCCTGTATATATATATATATATATATATATATATATATATATCGTAAAGAACGACGCTTGTATAGGAGATATTCCGCGCAAGACGAGAGAGCGAGAACGAAACAAATGAAAAAATGAGGTAACCACCCGGGTGGTTACCTCATTTTTTCATTTGTTTCGTTCTCGCTCTCTCGTCTTGCGCGGAATATCTCCTATACAAGCGTCGTTCTTTACTTTATTTATACTGCGTGTTCTTTGCAGTTGAATGTATATATATATATATATATATATGGTGAGTCAAAAGTCTCCATACATAGGCAAAATGGTCATGATAAATAAATTATTTTAAATTTTTTTTGCAGGTGATGTGCTGAGATGCCTTTGTTCCAAGAAGAGCATATAGAGATCATTCTTCTGGCAGGATCAGGAAGCTGTCGCAAGGTTGCTGAGGATTTTAACAGGACACACACCCCCAGCACGCACATCACACATGACACCATTGCCAAACTTATTGAGAAGTTCAAGAAGACGAAGTGTTGCAGACCAACCGAGAAGTGGCCATCCACGAACAGCCACCGATGAAGGCACAGCGACCATGGTGCTGGCAGCATTCGCAAAGTCCCCAAAAAAGCACTCGATGGATGTCTGCAGAATGTGGTGTCAGCCAAAGGAGTATCATCCAAATTATGAAAGAGCACAGATGGCATCCATACAAAATGCAAATGTTGCAGTATCTTAGCAAAGATGACCTGGACAGGCAGCTGGAATTCTGTGAATGGGCAAGAACAAAAGTGGACGAAGACACAGAGTTCTCAGCTGGCATCCAGTTTTCAGATGAAGCCAACTTTTATGTTCATGGAGAGGTTGATCGTCAAAACGTACATTATTGGAGTGATGACAACCCGCACTGGATGAGTCCCTCAAAGATGCAAGGCACTGGAAAAGTGATGATGTGGTGTGGGATATGGGGCAACACAATTGTTGGCCCTTTTTTCATTGACACCAATCTGAATGCTGAAATGTATCTAAACATGCTGCAAGACACAGTCATGCCATCCCTGCTGAACAAGGATGGGGGATTTCCAGCAAGATGGGGCACCACCCCATTATGGTATCTGCGTGCGCCAGTGGCTGGATCAGCAGTTTCTGGGTCACTGGATTGGCTGCCGTGCTCCTGTGGAGTGGCCTCTGAGGTCCCCAGACCTCATCCCCCTCGATTTTTACTTGTGGGGGCACTTGAAGGCCATGGTGTACCTGGTGAAAATACAAAACATGTACCACCTAAAGGAACTGCATAACACCAGACGTGTTAACACGTGTTTGCCATGACTGGGAGGAACGCATCTGTATGTGCATCCGTATGGTGCCCCCCAAAAGTCCCTATTTTTTTTTATTTGTCTGTTATTTCATAATAGGTGGACATTTCAGTGTTGAAGTTTCTTCTTCAGAAATGTAACAGATTGCGGTTTTTATTCCTCATATACCTATACATTTTTAATCTTTCATTACCTAATAAGTTAATAACTAATAAATATTGTATATTAAAATCATTCTTTCACCATTTCATACTTCAAGTAATAACTTCTAATTTCAAATTAGGACAAGATGATATTACTACCAGGTCATCCCATAAGTAATGTCGTTTTTACGATAGATTAAGTTTAAACTAGTCCTACTCGGTTTAAGCATAAATTTTCCGAAGGTTATATCTAAGAGGAGATCTACTGTGTTTTGCTACATACTTTACAGACCTTGACCAGTGAAGACGTGTGTTTTCCTTTATGTGAACCCCTCATAAACATGGCAGTATCAGAAGAGCATATCAGGCATATAATGCTTTATGAGTTCAAAAAAGGGAATAGTGCTACTGAAGCAACGCAAAACATTCAGGAAGTTTATGGCAATGATATTCTGCATGTGAAGAAATGTCAAAGATGGTTTCAAAAGTTTAGGAATGGTGACTGCTGTTTGACAGATGCAGCATGCTCTGGATGCCCTGCTGAGTTTGATGATGATCTGCTGTTAGCTGCACTTGAAGAAGACTGTCCAACAACTGTCAAAGAATTGGCCCAGAAACTCAATTCATCCCCATCCATCGACATTTGCAACAACTCGGGAAAATGCCTGTTAGGAAAATGGGTGCCACATGAATTGTCAGTCGACAATCTGAGGGTGTGGGTAAACATTAGCACCACTCTTCATTCCTGTGAACTCCAAGATCCATTTTTGCACCATTTAGTGACTGGTGATGAAAAATGGATACTGAACCAGAATGTTAAGCGCCATCGACAGTGGGTTTGTGCCAGAGAACCAGCAACACCACAGCCAAAACCAAATCTTCACCCTCGGAAGGTGTTGCTTAGTGTTTGGTGGGATAAAGGTGGTGTAATACACTTTGAAACCTTACCACACAACCAAACAATCACCACTCAAGTCTACTGTCAACAACTGGATCGATTGAACACTGCACTAAAAGAAAAGATACCTTCTTTGGTTAATCAGAAAGGAATCGTGTTCCACCACAACAACGCATGTCCTCATACCACTCGGATCACTTCCCCAAAAATTGAGGAGCTTGGGTGGGAAAAACTTCCACATCCTCCATACCTTGCACCTTCAGATTATCATCTCTTCAGGAGTCTGCAAAACTATCTTGACGAGAAACAGTATACTTCTTTAGATGACCTGCACACCAGTCTTTGTACATTTTTTACCTCAAAACCGCCTGAATTTTATAAACATAGCATTGAAAAGCTTATAGGATGTTGGCAGAGTGTCATTGATTCTGATGGAAAATATATACTAGATTAAAAAGTTTCAGTCAAGTTTTTTTTGTCCTTCAAATTCCGATCTAAAAGTGACATTACTTATGGGATGACTTGATACTTACCACAACTAATTAGTTTGTCCTGTAAAAGAGCATTACCCCAGATTCAAAGTGGTTTCAGCAGGATGGAGCACCTCCACACAATACTTGTGAAATGAGCAACTTCTTGAGGAAGCATTTTTCCAGGTGACTAATCTCCCTTCATGAGTCAGTGGAATGTTCCCCATACCCACGTGAACTCACATCCCATGACTTTTTTGGGGGGGATGGGGGGGGTACATAAAAGAGGATCTATTCTACTAAGCCAAAGCAACTTGAAGACCTAAAGCCCAAAGTCTATGAGCTAATTCCAAAAATTATGTCAAACATTTGTATAAGGTTAAATATTGTTAGAAAAAAAATAGCAATTACACTGAACATGTTTTTTAATTAAGGTTAATAAACTCCTATGTTTTATATGTCTATTGCATTTGTTTTTGTATATAGACTTTTTTTTAGCTTAGAACATTTAGAAATGGAAATTTTTTGGGGACACCTAATATATAATGAAAAAGTAAATAATCTTTCAACTATATTTCAAGATATTAAACTTGTATGAGATAGAAAAACAAGTAGGATAATAATGATTAATTTTCAGTGGGCAAATATTCAAGTAGGTATAATTATTCCTTAGATATCTTTTAAATAAAAGGAAGGGACATTGCAACAAAATTCTCCTAAAAAAATTCACATAATCTGTCATTCCTAATGTAAATGTATTGGTACTCCTGTAATATCTATAAACATTGCATGTTCATTTGAACTGTTTTCATTCATAAAAATTCACTATCATGATTTATAGTATTTGAGTTGCCAGTAAATGTATTTTCATAATTTTTACAAGAACTGTTCCAAGAATTATTTTGGCATATGTATAAAACCATCATTTATTTGATCTCCTCAGTGGGTCAAGCAGTGCTGTGACTTAACTAGTTACTCAGTAATTGTTACCTTCTTGAGTAACTGCAATGGTAACTAGCTAAATTTTCCATCCAAGTAATTGTAACTAACTAGTTACAAAAACTTATACATGTTTGTAACTTCTGCCAGTTACTTTTTTTTGTGAGGGCCAAAAGTTAATAGCTAACTACTTTTTTCACAAGCCTTGCTTAATGTACATGTGCACAGTACAAGTTTATTGACAACATATATCTGATGTTAATAGGATAAAATTTTATGGTTTATTCGTTAAATCACAAACAATTTGAAACAAATGAACCGTCTTAGAAGTATCACTTGTCAGGAGAAAAAGGTACTTTTATCAGGTTCAGATGCTCACTAAAATCAGAAAAAATGTTGAAAGTAGCTTTTGAAGTAATTAGTAACTAGTTAGTTTTTGGGGTCAGCAACTAGTAGCTGTAACTACAGTAGTTACTTATTTGAGGCAGTAACTAGTAGCTGTAATTAGTTACAAGAAAAAAGTAACTTACAACACTGGTTAGGTCAGAAGTGGTGCCTGTCTGAACTGTAAATAAACAATTCAGTTGCAAACATATGAGCATGAAAATAATGCCTTTACAACATATATATAATGGAAATTAGCAAAAGCTACCAGTGTAGCTAAGCAACTTGACATTTGTTTATTATAATCTATGAATTATGTAAAAATGGACAAAACATTTTTAGTTTTTTCACATTGTAATATTGCAACAGCCTGCAAAATCAACTTCATGAATTACAAAATTGAGTGAGATCTTGTCAAACATTATAAGTGCTATACATCTATAGGATATTTTTTTTTAGTTCAGGAAGAACCGATTCGCCTCTATTTAAAGGGCATATCTCAGCGGAAAAACAAAGAAAAAGTGAGAGGAAAGACAGAGGAAAAAGAAAGGGTGGAGGGGACAGTCGAAGTGGAAAAAGACCAAGGATGACAAGGACTGCAGGGTCGAGCCCCATCATCCTTGGGTGCTAGGGCCGGGAGGGCGCACGTGAAACCTCCAGGAACAAGCACGTACAAACGAGCACAAAGAGCACTCAAGAGCACGAGCTTAGAACCCCCTTGCGGGGATCTATAGGATATATATCTCATATATTTATAGGAGGAGATTGTAGACACCAATCAACCAGGGAAGTAATTCTAGGGTAGACATCAGGCAGGAGGCAAGGAGTGCTGGAACTTGCATTTCTCTTGTCACTGTCCTCCTTAGCTGATCTTTTTGTGTTCCATCTACCCTGCAAGCAGTCCAGCATGCATGCTTTCAAACATTAAGGTAGGTTGATTTTCCGCATTTTTTTAGATATCGACTTTGGACTAGTCAAGATAGTCAGGGCTTAATATGATAATAACTGACAAGAAATTTCAGATCCCTAGCTTTAACCGTTTTTGGAGGAAACTGTTTCAAAAATTGTCAAAAAATCGTACTTAAGAATACCGCATTTTCGCAATTTTCAGCAGAAAAGAACATGCTATTTTCATAAAAAAATCCTGAAAAAAGTTACAATTTTATTGAAAAAAGTAAAAAAAACATGTACAGAGTCAAATAGACACATTTAGATCCCAAGATCATCATAATTTTCACTGTAAGAGCCCTTAGAAGCAAAGGAAGGCCTCATTTGGCAGCTTAGGGCTTTTGTCCAGAATGTGTTTGTGCCTTGATTCGAGTCCATAAACAGTATGGGAAGCTTTAGATGTCAGCTTCACAGCCCTTTCAACACTCTGAGAATGTGAAGGCAGATCAGGCAGCTCCAGCTTGGTGCTATTCAGCAATGCTTCTTGAAGCTCCTGGTCAGAAAAGTCTTCTGTGAGAGCAGGTTCACAGATGCCACTTTGAGAAAGGTTGATTAGTTCTGACCAGTGGGTAGCTTCAATGTTGATGGCTGTGATCTTCTTCAGCCTCTTCTTGGCTGGCTTCCCACTTCTGAAAGAATAATAATTAACTTATTTTTTATTCCAGTTTAAGATTTAATCCCTATTAGTCTCAGAATTGCTGATTTAATTTAACTTAAATTAAAAAAAAAAACCTGAGTTCTATAAATCCCCATAATAATTTTTTTTTTCAAAGAAGGTAAGATTATTTCCATTATCAGAGGGGAGGGGGGGAATTAGGATAAGAAAATGTGAAAAAAAATTTGATTATGGGGATTTATAGAACTCAGGCCTTTTTTTTATTAAATAAATCCCCATAATCAAATTTTTTTTTCACATTTTTTTAAATTAATAAATGCTTACCTGATGGACAGAATTTTCTTGAGAGCAGCTTCTCTCACTTCCAAGTCATCAGACTTCATCATGGAGTATATTAAATAGCGGATCTAAAATAAGAGATAAAATCCTGAAAAAAAATATTATTATTAATTTCTATTACCGGGGGGGGTTACAGGAGGAAAATGCAGATATTTTTCAATTACAAGCATTGAATTTCCTTCCATTTAAAAGGCACCTAATCGCACTAAGTTAGGCCAGTTAAAAGTTAAAAAATAATAGCATTACCTTCTTACTGCGAGGACAAGTGCAGATTATGTGGTGTTTGACAATTTTCTTTCTTGCACTTCACAGCATTGTCATCACAGGGACGAACAGGTAGCTTACAGGTGCAAGCAGAAATGTCAAAAAGTTTATCTAGCTTTTCCTCCAGATTCTGCTCCTGGACTGTAGAAAGAGATTTCCTGTTTATCTCTTTTGCTTTCTTGAAGCACACTTTATCCACCAATTTCACTACATAATATTCCTCATACAGTGGCAGTCACGGGTTCACTGCCTGCCAGATCTCAATCACATCCTTTGCTATCATTTTAGCAATATCATAGTCTTTCAAGTCCAGGTGGCTGTTTTGGAGGAAATAACTGTACTGAATAACTTGGCGGAGGGTAGGAGGCTCTGTTTTATCCAAAGGGGAAGGCTGGCCACTGAATTTTTTGGCACTATCACTTCGAGTTAACACTGCAGACTTCCGTTTTTTACCCATTTTTATGAAATATCTGAAAATAAACACAATTAAATGAATGCATCATAAAATAACTTAATTTAATACATATTTTATAGGTAAATATTGTAGTGGGGTCATCTTGACTAACATCTTTTCTTCTTGTTTCAGGATGTAACCCCCATATTGCTGGAGTTAGTCTTGCTTAATGCCTGACTAGCTCAGTAGTTTGTTTAGATCCCCTTTAGTCTTGTTTTTGTTTGATTTTAGTATCAGTAAAATTTACCTTCAATGGTTAGGAAAAGAAAAAGTCAAGATAAAACAGAGTGCCTTGTGATAATGGACATTGCCTATGCATAACGGTGTGCAGGCTAAGGTATTGCTAGGACCAATAGTTTCAGGTTTTGCTTCTCCATGGCTTAACTATAATAGATAGGTGTGATTGGATTGACCTCAAGTCTAGCTTAAGGATGTTAGGTCCAGTGAGGTTGATTGTATTGTCTAATTGTACCATTCTAGCATAGGTTAAGTTTTTTTATCTTTTTTTAGAAATTCTATTTTTGTTGTCCAGTATTTTTACCATTGTATAACATACCCTTTCAGGTTTTTTTTTGAATTTCCAGTTCTTGATCTTAAGCCATGTTTAGACTCAAGCTCATAACCCATTCTAGCTCTTGTAAATAATTCAAGTTAATTGCTAATAAACCCTTAGAATTCTACCAACTAGTTTTTTTTTTAGCCTTTGTCCTCATAGACTGGGGTCATTACTTTCAAGGATTTACAATTCAGAGGGTAATATCTGCTTTTCTCATCCAGCCACATTTGGTTTACTTCACGATTAGTCTGCTAAAATCTTGCTTGCTTGTGTTGTACACCCATATTCAGTTGAAGTCCTCAAGTATTGCTGGGTGTACATTGCACACACCTTTCCTGAAGCCAGGGCTTTCCAGGTTCTCAAGTGGACCCGACTCAGACACAGTGTTAATCTTTGGGATAGCTAGCGGGTCGAGTCCATTTCTTGGTTCAGCTGTGTGGGAGTCTCGTTTGCCCCTCAGTGACAGTCAGTGGAGGTGAGAAAAACTTCACCGCCCGGGACCTTCTCGTTTCCCATCATCAAGAAGTAGCCAAGTTACGGTATTCTAGTTAAGTTCATTCGTTCTCCCCACAACAATATCATTAAAAAATACAAAATAATACATTAATAAACATCTATAATGCATTTACAATAAGTTTCAAGCATTGTTTTGTTAAAAAAGCCGAATTTTAATTGATTGATCATTTTGATGAAATAAGGTCCGATATTTTGTTTGTTTACATTGCGCAAATGCTGCGCGCGCGCAATTTTATGCGTAAAATTCGGCAATTTTACAACTTAAAAATAATTAACAATCCTCAAAAAATACAATCATTTTCACAAATATGAGTTGGTGCAACATTTTTTATACATTAATACCTTTCTATCTAGACTAGTCCAAGATCACAGTTCCAAAATCAACCTACCCTATTCAAACATATACTTCTCTCTCTATTCCTCACTACACATACATGCATCTTACACACTACACAATCTTTTCAAAATTTATATTAAAAAAAATGACATCATTGAGCCCAAGAGACCTTGATTTCAGTTCTTTCCTCTTTCCATAGAGGGGGCATTTTTGCAGATGTTCACCCTTGGCTCCTTCTTCCTACATAAAAAAAAATGTCTACCAATCTAGGTTACAGATCTAGGATAACCTAGTCAAAAGAGTTACCAGCTTGTAGGAACACTGCTAAACACACTTTTCCAGTTAGACACTTTGCTATTAATGATCACTAAGCCAATTTTCAATCCATTTGAGAACATTATCAATTCTGTGAGAATGAAGTTTAGCTAATAATCTTCTCTGTGGCACTTTACCAAATACTTTTTTGAGAATCAAAATATATAATATCTACCATTTTATTCTCATCATATATATATTTACAATATCATTAGCAAATTAGTAAGACAAGAATGATTATGTTAAAAGCCATGTTGAGAATCTTTGATTAATTATTCTGTCCCAAATGATTGTCTTCATAAGCTTACCAACAACTGAAGTCAGACTAATGGGATGATAATTTCCCAGAAGTGATTTGTCCCTTTTTTTTAAATATTGGTGTAATGTTTGCAAGTTTCCAATTGAATGGAACTTCTCCAGATTGTAATTATTTATTAATAATTATTATTATTATCATCAAATATATATGTATGGAAGGAGAGAGTATTGTGCAGTTCATTTCTTTAAGTACCCTAGGGTAGAGCTTATTTGGAGTTTTATTAGGATTAATTTTACCTATGGCCAAGAGTACTTCAGTTTCACTAATGGTAAAATCATGACACTTTAAGTAATCATCACTGAGCATAATTATGGGAATGGGAATGTTGTTCAAAGCTGGAAATTTCCCACCACAATCAGAACTCCCACATATTTTAGGGGCCATATCTAAAAAGAAGAATGTTCTCACAAAAAATTAAAATCAATTTCCCAATCTAATAGGTAGACAGAAGAGTCTGGAAAGAATTATGGATTAGTGACCTGAAAATAGGAAACAAGAATCTGGAAATACCAATAGAAGGAATTTCTACACACACACACACACACAATTGAGAGGTCTTGAGTCTCTAGGGGATTAGCAATGACAAACAGCTACATGGTGGATGTATTAAAATAGAAAAAACTTTGTGAAATAATTATTAAATAGTATGCAAATAAAATGGAAATAATAAAAATTCTAGCTTTCTTGAATAATAATTTTAAATATGCATATTAACAGAACAGAAATTCTGTAATAATCATAAATAGTAGGCATCAACTGGTGGTGGTATCGGTACCGATAGTTTTTTGTTTCTAAGAATAAGAAAAAAACCGGGTGTTTTCCAAATAGAAACTTCCCAGCTGCTCAAGAAGTTACGTGTTTTTTGCGATTTATCCTGACATTTCTAGAAATTTCCATGACTCATTACTGCTCTATATAAAGTGAGCCCGTAACCATCACAGTATCATTTCCTCAGTTCTCAAGTTGTGAATCAGTTCAACAGCGTGTAATAATTTTTTGTAAATTTATTAACTACCGGTATTGGAGGTGCAATTGCCGTGAAATGCCACTGAAGTGGTCTAGTTTCTCCATCCAAGAAAATCACTCTTTGGGAAAACCTTTCTGATTCAGAAGGTAGCGATCTCGATGATCACGTTCCTCCTATTCTAGTTGAAGAACCCCAAATGAGGGATATGGACACGAGGTTCACTGTCCCAGACGCATAAGTGGAAGCAGCCCTGGACACCTATTGGTCGCAACCTTGGATTGCTGGGGAGAGTGATCCATTCATTTTCTGGTGAGAACATTCTGCTGATTTCCTGGAGATTGCCAAAGTTGCTGAGAAGTGCATGAGCTGCCCCTCTGGATCAGTTGACTCTGAATGGCTTTTCTCAATGGCTGGAGATATTATCAATGCGAAACGAGCCAACATCACCCCAATCAACGCTGAGGAACAAATCATCCTCTCCAAAAATCTGAAGTTCCTCAATTTTGATTATTGAGTGAACTGTTATATTGAGTTACACTTTTTTAATTACAATTTTTTAATTACATATTGTTTCCATTACATGACATTTATTTTGTGAATTCCATTTCTTCAAATATATGTTTTGAATTACAGTACATGTGTTGAATTACATTCTTTAAATCCTATTTTGATAGTTTGGACAGATATTGGTATTGGTATCTGCCGATACTTTGCTCTAACTATCAGTATCGGTACTGATACTTTGGGAATACTATCAGTCAGCCCCTAAATTCAGAATAAATGTCAACAATTTGTGTACTCGCATACAATGATAAATGATGAACTCTACACTAAATGCTTCACTAATTAAAATATTAATATAAAATAATTTAAATCACTAATGAGCAAAATGTTAGTGAAATGACAAATCAGACAATCAAACACTGCAATCAATCAGATACACACACAAAAAGACCAACTTTAATTACTTTTCAAGAGCTTTGCAAGATGTATCCAACCTCAGTGTTTTCACTTTGCTTATAGGATAATTGTGTTGGCCTAGCCACTGAGCTACAGGCACTGGCATCTAAAGGCACTATCTTTAAAACCTTAAGAAATAATTTATTTACAATATCACATACTCCAAATATATGCCTACCTTAAAATATCAAACTTACACTGTCTCTTTCACATAGGGAAAATTAACATCATCACTACCAAGAACCACATCCTCTAATTCTGTGGAAACTGGATTTTGTCCATGTAAAACTGAAAAAAATAGATGGTGAATGCAGAGAAGGATAGAACTATTAATTTACTTAAACAAATTCTGGTGGATAGGCCTACATGCAGGGCTGTGGAGTCGGTGATAAAATTTGCCAACTCCAACTCCAAAAATTTTAACATTCGACTCCGACTCCAGAAATCTGACTTGCATAATTCTGACTCCGACTCCGATGGAATGTTAAGGCCAAATTGATTACAATTAGCTTTATTAGGCCAATGGAGATTCATAAACAAGGCATTTCATCACCACCACATGACTCATCAGGTTACTTAGTGGCTATAACTATGCCTTAATGCCTTTTTTCTCTTTATTCAAAAATTACAATAAATCCCAAAATACAAACTGATTGAAGCTTAAACAAAATAAGATTATTATTGGTTTAGCAAATTAATAAGATGTTTTTGTATTATTATAAACATCCGTAACAAAATGTACTAACCTAAACTGAATTTGTTCTTAAAAAAAGGATCGCTTCCATTAAATCTTCTTTCAGTGATGCTTATCAAAATTATCAAATTGAAATCTAAAAATCTGAAAAAGATTTAGGGTTGCTAGTACAAATTTTTAAATTTCCTTATTATTAATTATGTTAATTAATTAATTATAATCCTTATTAATTATAAGCAACTATATTATTTATATTTATATATTTATATATTATACAGGGTGTACATAAAGTCAGGATCTATTTTTGTGAAATAATTATTTTTTTCTATTTTTCTTTTCAGAAGCCCTTAGAATGAATACAGAAGAACGTGTGGCAATAGTAATTTGGCAAATCGCGGGAAAGAAATACAATGACATCAGAGGGAAGTTTAGAAGGAGATTTCATAAGCCGGGGCCAATAGACAAGACAATACGAAAATTGGTGAACAAATTTAAAAGAACAGGATCTGTAAATGATGAAGCAAGATCAGGACGACCGTGTATGTCAGATCTTACCGTGAATGCAGTATGCGGAATTATCACTGAGGAGCCACGTACGTCCGTTCGGGCTGCATCACACAGACTCGGCCTCCCGACGTCATCTGTGCACAAAATTCTGAAAGTTAATTTGCAGAAGAAAAGCTATCATTTGCAGGTTTTACATGATTTACATGAGGAAGATTTCCCTTGACGAAGTGCTGTGTGTGCTGATCTCGTAGAACAAATCTGGAGTGATAATTTAATGGACAACATTCTCTTTAGTGATGAAGCCACTTTCCATACGTGTGGAAAAATAAATCGCCATAACTGTCAAATTTGGGCAGATGAAAGGCCGAATGATTTCGTCCAAAATTGGGAGAGAGACTTGCCTAAAGTTAATGTCTGGATGGGTTTAACAAAATCTAAGGTTTATGGTCCTTTTTTCTTTGCTGAAGCTACAGTTATGGGGCTTATTTATCTGGACATGTTGCAGCAATTCCTTGAACCTCAGCTGATTGGGGATAGGATTGTTAGTACCGTCGTCTATCAACATGATGGTGCTCCTTGTCACTATGCCAAAATTGTTCAGGATTATCTAAATGGACATTTTCCAAATCGCTGGATCAGACGCGGAAGCAACAGACCTTGGCCAGCGAGATCACCAGATTTAACCCCTTTAGATTTCTTTGCATGGGGCTTTATCAAATCGCACGCCTATCAGACGAAGATTACGAGTCTTGAAAACTTACGTACACGTACACGAACTGCTGCAGATAACATAACCCTGCAAATGCTCCAGAATGTGTTTAGAAATGCTGCAGAACGATTTGAGCTGTGCAGGGATACTGATGGGCGTCACGTCGAATCCTACTCTTAATTATTTAATAAATGTTACCACTTTATCATTTTATGATTGAATTCCATATAATTTCCAAGTGCTTCACAAAAATAGATCCTGACTTTATGTACACCCTGTATATTATTTATATTTATATATTTATATATTATATATTATTTATATATTATATTATATATTAAAACACGTTTAAATCTATTTTATTCATAAAATTGAGCTAGGCCTAGCCCTAGGCTGCTATGGTTATAATTGAAGGATTTGCACCGACTCCGACTCCATCCAACTATGCACTTCCGACTCCACTCAAAATTGACCGACTCCTGACTCCACAGCCCTGCCTACATGCACAATAAAACTGGTATAAAGTGTGTATGCAATAGCTTTGTGAACTGTAATAGAGGATATATAGGCCTAACTTTAAGTGTCTCAACATTTTTATAATTAGTGTACAGTAACAGTTTCCTTAATACTTACAAGAACTAAAGTAGACAGTGAAGATGAGTATTAAAGCCACAATGCATTTAAAGCCTATACATAAATGACGTCTCATTTTTTTGAGTTTGTACAATTGCAGTCATTACAGACATCAAAACCCAGTTTCAAAAGTCTAAAATATAAAAGAAATTTCAATAATTAGTTCTAAATGTAAAAATCTTAAAACTATTTAGGAGAAGTGAATTTACACTTAGATCATGAAGAAAAGTCTTAGGCATATTTTTGCATTTCAAAAGAAATGATACAAATAGGCCTGCACCTACATAAATCTATATAACCAGGGTTATATGAATATTTTTTCACTGCTGATGAACTTATGAAATATATGTAATAATAATAACTGGCTACATGTCATCAAATGCAAGTATGGACCAAAACCTACATGTATGTAAAGTGAATGTCATGGTCTTACACTTTAAAGTCAATAAAATGAGAAAAATGCCACACTACAATAATATATTTGTGTGAAATATCAGAGCTGTTTCAACAGTTGAGCTATGAATGACTAAACTACCACTCTGTATTACTATATAGCTATGGCCAAAAAGAGTTGAAACACCTTAAATTGTTTTGCAATAAGAGATGTATGGTATTAACAGAAATTACCTATAACATAACTGATGTACTTTAAGTACTGATAATGAATTTAGCAACACTCTTCAAGATTTGTAAACTTCCTCAAAGATTTGGCATAATTATTATTTGCTATATTAGTTTTAATAATGTCATGCAGTACTTTTCAATATTTGCAGTTTCTTGGTACAGTAATCCTTTGATTTATAGAATTTTGCTTTAATGGAAATGATTAATAAGGGAATAAAATTCAGTACAATGAAGTAAGAGTCATTATAATGGAAATTTGAGTCTAAAAAAATTACTCAATCACAAATATCTAATCTATTCTAATTTTACATAGGCAATGGCTCTCACAGTGGCTTGTGCTCACCACAACCTTCCCTCTCATTCTCCCACCACCTTGCATGTCTCCATTGATAGTCAGACACCCTTATTCTTAACTTTTTCTCACTTTATTATTAAGTACTATACAAATATAATATACAGAGTATTTTAATGAAGTTTATTGCATTATTATGCGTATGTGTTACATCATAGAGTTAAGATTTTGTTCTGTAGGAACATATCTCCAAATATATAATCAGAGTTTATGGGAAAATAGGATTTGATATATAGAAATCCACTTTATGGAAGGATTTTACAGAACATAACCCTTCCATAAAGTGAGGGATAACTGTATAATTCAGGGTTGGGTCTGTTAAGTTAATTGATTATTTGGAAAAAAGTTAAGTTAATTAACTTAACTAGTTAAATTTTAAAATTTCTCCAAATTAACTGATTAACCTCACTGCAGTTCCGTGTGTTGATCTCTCTTCAAATGAAGGTCAAGTTGGTGATTAACTTCAATTAACTTTCCTTTTTAAACAATGCAATGTAATTTATTTGGTCACTATTTTATTAGTTCTCGTACTCACCACCCAAAACCTTCAGTCCTTGAGACTGGCAGTAAAGTGTCTGTATGCATGAGCAAGTATTCCATTACTATTTATTATTGTTTTAATTACTTTGCACAAGTGAATATCTTTGAGTACAAACTACATAAATCAGTATTTTTATTTTATAAGTAGCATGCAAATAAAAATCATCACTAAAAAGGATAAAAAAGGAAAATGACTAAAATTCAGTGTGTTAGGGAAAGAATTAGGACAATGCCATCACATCATTGTATTTGTGTGATATTTTTTCACACACACACACACCAATTAAATTTGCATAAATACAAATATATCAGTACCATAACTAGTTAGGCAAGGCATAATGGTGGTTCTCACACTTTGGATCAGCAGTTCTGTCCTTGTGGAGCAGGAATTTAAGTTCAACTTGACACGGGTGCATCTTTGTCTTGGAAAAACTTTCAGCACTTTCCCCAAATAGGTAAGCTTAAGATTGTAACCACCATACTGCATAAAATTCACCCCCAGTCATCTTGCCAGGCTTTTGCATTTTTCCAGCAAGAAGGTTGCATTCCACTGATGCCTGTACATGAGACAACAGCCTTTTCTGATTGGAAACATCCAACTATGACTTATCTGATGATGATCTACAGATCTACAGAAGCTAAGGCTAACAAAGACCCTAAGATCCACTCTAAGGCTAGCCTGAGAGAAAGGAGAGAGTAGGGGGTTAAGAGAAGAGAGGAGAATAAGGGGTTAAGTAAGGAGCAACACCTATCATTCGTGGGTTAACATTCATTCAGAAAAAGAGGGAAAAAGTCTCACCATCATCATCCGCCGGCCACTGCCGACAAGTCAGAAAAATAGTCGGAGAATATAGGAGAGGGGTGAAAGATGAAAAGAAGTAAAATAAGAACGCTTACAAACCATGCAAACACAGTCTTAACTCACTGTCATACCATGCAAACTACAAACATGCAAGAAAAGAGTTAGAGACATGCAAAGTAAGGAGGATAAGAAAAAAAAAAAAGTAGGTAAAGTTAAACAAAAAGTGGGTTAGTTTACGCTATGAGCTACATCTACATTCGTGTTAGTCTAATTTTTTTTTTTTTTTTTTTTTTTATTGCTGGCATCACGCTGGCATGTCACAAGCTGGCATTCATCGTCAACAGACTCATCCTCGAGCACCACCACCAGAGCTCCTGTTGTTAACTTTTTTTTAATTTTAAACAACGTTAATATTTTTAAAATGTCTGTCAAGACGGTTCTTAAACACATTAACGCTGGTAGAATGAACGACTGACGCGGGAAGATTATTCCATTTATCAATTACTTTAAACGTAAAGAAGTTTTTAGCGATATTAGTAATGAAACGTCTGCCACGCAACTTGAATCCGTTATTGCGAGTATTACTATTATCGAAAGTGAACAATTTGTCAAAATTTACGTTATCGATGTTATTAACGATTTTGAAAACTTCAATAAGCTCCCCCTTAATCTCCTAGTTTCGAGTGAATACAAGTCTAACACTTTAATCCTATCTTCATAAGGCTTATTGCGCAATGCCGGAATAAGTTTCGTGGCACGACGCTGAACCCTTTCTAACCTATCAATATCCTCACGCAAGTACGGGCACCAAAACTGAACGGCATATTCCAAATGAGGCCTGACTAGGGACTTGTAAAGGGGCAATATAATATCCTTCGATTTAAATTCGAAATTACGCGCTATGAAGCCTAACATCCTATTAGCTTTTGCGCAAGACTCCAGGCACTGGTTCCTAACCTTTAATCTTTAGTTACGCGTACGCCTAAATCTACTTCCTCGTCAACGCTCGCTAAATCCCTATCATCCATCGTGTACACGTAATTATTGTTGCGAGAACCTATATGCAAAACTTTACATTTATCTACGTTAAATTGCATCTGCCACTTATCCGTCCACTCCATAATCCTATCTACATCGTCTTGGATCCTATTTCTATCGTCCTCGTTAACAACCTTACCGCCTATTTTAGTATCGTCCGCGAATTTTGACACGTTACTAATCAATCCTACATCTATGTCGTTAATGTAAATTACGAATAACAATGGGCCTAACACTGAACCTTGTGGGACACCACTACCTACCTCTAACCACCCCGATTCACTACCATTAACTACGACCCTCTGCCTCCTAGCACGAAGCCATTCTTCTAACCAGTTAGCTACCTGACCGCGGATACCGTGCGCTTTAACCTTCGCAATTAGTCTCCTATGCGGAACTGTATCGAACGCCTTTTTAAAATCTAAATAAATAACGTCAGCTGCCCTATGCCTATCGTATTCGCGCACTATTTCGTTATAAAATTCTAACAAATTTGTTAAACAAGACCTATGGCGTCGAAACCCGTGCTGACTACTATTAATCAAACCCCTACTTTCTAAGTGATCGATAATACGATCCCTAACTACGGATTCCAAAAGTTTACCGACAATTGACGTTAAGCTAATGGGCCTATAATTGCTAGCTACCGCGCGGTCGCCTTTTTTAAAAATAGGCGTGACGTTAGCTAATTTGAAGTCTTCAGGAATAATCCCCGTTTCGAGTGACTGATTAAAAATCTTCGCTAAGGGGCCTACGATAACGTCTTTCAAATCTTTCAAATGTCTAGGAAATGATGATGATGATGATGATGATGATGATGATGATGATGATGATGATATCCATCTCTAACTCTTCTGATGATGGTGATTCATCAAAATTAGATTCCTCCGAATCCTGCATCTCTTGCTTTCTTCATTGCCAGTCCATACCTGTCTTCTGACACTCTCAACTCCTCTGCTCCTTTATTTGCCAACATACTACTTCATCAGTGATGATGGTGACATGCATTGACATTTTGTGCTGTTTTGGTGGCAGTGCACTGCTGGAATGACCATCAGACTTTTTAACCAATTTAAATGAAGTTTCATCAACTTTAAACACCAGTGACACTGCATACTGTATTCCATCAGGGGGGTGTTTCTGGAATACAATGTACCAGACTTCACATTGTTTTGTACACAGCTGGCATAATCTACAGGATTTTCCACAGTTTCTGGACTGCCTTGGCACTCCCACAGTACAAGTCAATGTCTTGAGTGTTAAATGCCATGATGTGCTTGGTTGTGGAGTGTTTTCTGTCTGAGATGTTCACCTCTGGTGAATGCTTACATGCTGTTATGACATGCCTGGTTATGGTGCAGCTGGCAGGTCAGCCTTGATAACTGCTAGCTGCCCTGGTTCAATGAGTAGCATAGGCATCAATTGCGGGGGGACACAGGGGACATGTCCCCCCCCTCACTTTTTACAAAGGGGGGACAACCTACTATTTGTACCCCCCACTTTCGTGGATGAATTGCCATAAATGCTAACTATTAATGGCACTTAATAAGACATTATATGCTGTATTATATGCAAATGTAATAGCAATATTATAAATTATTGTCATGAACACCAGTGTATATTAGGGTGGCCCACTTTTCAATTTTTTTTTAAAAGTATAGGTGATTGTAGTTTTTCCCATTATTTGGCACTATACTAGCACATTGGTATCATTTTTACAAAAATTGATCAATATTTAGGGGTCTCGCATCGACCTTGAAATTACTAGTTTTTTTTTTTAAATGCGTACTTTTTAACTTTTTACTGAATCAAGATAAATCATTAAGTAGGGATGTTTTCTGAATCCTCTTAATGAGAGAAGTCGTTTGGTGTGCCTGCCAATGTCATACGACTAACGGTTTAAAGGTTGTGCCTGTATACAGGTAATACCAATGTGCTAGTATAGTGCCAAATAATGGGAAAAACCACGATCACCTATACTTTTCAAAAAAATGAGTCACCATACCCGGGTGGAATGTATAATGTATATAGGTAATTAGAAAATGCACTATGCCTGTGCCAGGTACCTAACCTATTTCTTTTTTTTACAGATCATAACATTTTGAAATTCTGTCCGAGTTCCTCATCCTTTGTCATGGACAAATCGATGGCAACCATAACTGGAAGAACTCTTGAAGCTACAAATAGAGTCATCAAAAGGAAAGGCGAAAATAACATCTCTACCTTCTCTAAGATCGGCCTCAGAAATTTTTTTAGTTGGCCAACCGTCGTCCTCCATCAGTGGTAGCAAATTGCCAACAACACGGCAGGTTTTGCAATACTTCTTCAGTGTTATCCAGTACACTGCTAACAGGAAAGACGCATTCAAAGAAACCGTAAACAACGTCTTAAAGTTTTGGAACATGGCCCGCATTAAAACAATCACAAAGCTCAACTGCGAATGGAAGCTAGAGGCATTATGGAAAGAGTGGCACTTACTTCAAAAGGGCAGAAAATGAGAAACTGATGCCGGAGGAAAATGGCAGAAGTTTTCAGACAGTGTGGACAAGCTGTGGGATATCGGGGCATCTGACGCTGTCGAAGATATAAAGAAGAATCGACTGCTGTCCGACAAGGACAAGAAAGAAGACATTAACTTCTACCTCGATCAACGTGGTCCTCGGCTGGCAATGATGAGCGGGAATGATAAAGTTTTTGCTGTAAAAAGAAAGCTACAGGAAGGAAGAAAACGTCCTCACCAGGAGCCGCAAACCTCAAAGTGTGGCCATGGAGAATGATGATACTGGCATGTCAGGAGAGTCGGAGACAGAACTAGCATTCCCCATGCCGAAAGAGCCAAGTGTGTGTGTCAATCTTCCTCACCGCATCCTTAATGCACCTGCTGTCATGGAAGTGGCTGATCATTTCCGCATGTCCAATAATCAGGTGCGTATTGTGTATAGTATTCATCGATAGCGTCAGTTTTAAAGTGTCCCGTAACCCACATGTATTCTTGACAGTTTCCTTTCCACTTTCCATTCTCTACATAGGTAGTAAGCATTGTGGCTGCTATCACACGTTCGGCGGATCCACCAGCAGACCTCAATCAGTTCAGCATCTCGAAAGAAACGGCTCGCCGGGGAAGAGTGTCACATCGCCATGAAGTGGCGATGGCTGTGAAGGACTCCTTCATGCCACCAAGGCACACTGTTGTCCACTGGGATGGCAAAATGGTCAAGGTCAGTTGATTAAGTTTTCATAGCTATCAATTTAGTAATGAGATTCATGAAGCATAATGTCAATTAAAAAGAGAACTGAATATGAACAAAAATAGGTTACTTTACAACCATGAAATTGAAATATATGACATGTGTTTCAGAACTTCCTTGGAATGGTGGAGCACCGCCAAGCAATTCTCATCTCCAGGGCTCCTCATTGCACAGAAGGAAAGTTGCTGTCAGTCCCAGCTGTTGCTGACGGCACCGGACTGTCGCAGGCACGGGCAACCATACATGCTCTCGAAGATTGGGGATGTGAGGAGAGCGTCATCGGACTCTGCTTCGACACCACTTCCACCAACATGGGGAGGGTGCAGGGTGCAGTTGTCCAGCTGGAAAACATGCTTGGGTGACTGCTACTCCAGCTGGGATGCCATCATCACGTCCAGGTCACCAATGATATCGCTGAAAGAGGAGTCCAACTGATACAAGACTATGCGAACACGGTCACAAAGGATGAGGCACAGCTGCAGGATCTTCTGCAAGTGGTGGAAAAGAACCGGAAAGGGCTCGGCAACTTCAAGAAGTCATCACTCGCCACAATGACATAGCACAGAGGGACAATGTTGCAGCCAGTGACGTGTGATAGTGGTCAATACAATGCAAAAGTGATTGTTTAAGTTATTGTTTCTTCCTTATTTGTCTGCTATTTGCTGATTTTTTTGAAAAGGATAGGTGATCGTGGGTTTTCCCATTATTTGGCACTATACAGGAATACCCCGCTTTACGATGCTTCGTTTTACGAAACCCTGGGTTTACGAAATTGTATTTGCGCTAAATAAAAAATTAAATGAAGAAATATAAGAGACAAAAATAAAATGCGTACGTCACGCATACCACAATCTAATATTCTGCATTACAGCAGTGCTTAGTTAGCTCGATTTTAAGACAAAAATAATATGCTTACGTCGCGCATACCATACTGTACTGTACTCTATTACGTATTCTGCATTACAGCAGTGCCAAGTTAGCTCGCTTTTAGCTCACTTTGCACTGTGGCAATGCAGCTGTTGTCAGTTTATATGTGCGCTTTGACAAGAGAGTTTGTGCTTTATTCACTCTCGCGCACGCTAAGTGTTTCACTGATATTCTTTTTGTACATTGCAATTACAGTACCCATCATCAATTATGCCAAAACGAAAGAGTGATAGTAAAGACTGTGACGTTAATCAGAAGAAACGAATCCAAAAGCATGTCTACTGACGCATCTATTAATGAAAACTAAATTTGCATATGTAATGTTTTGTACTATTTCTTTGTTCATTGCTTACATTTTTATTGTATTTCTTTGTTCATTACTTTCGTTTGTATTATTTCTTTGTTCATTGCTTTCATTTCTATGTTAATAAACATTTTTTTCTGCAAAATTTGCTGTTTTATAACCTTTTTTTTTCGATTTTTTAAGAAAAAAACGTAACCCAAAATATAACATTATATGTATGGGAAATAATGCTTTGCTTTACGAACGGGCGCTAGGAACGGAATAATTCATAAAGTGGGGTATTCCTGTACTAGCACATTGGTATTACCTGTATACAGGCACAACTTTTAAACCGTTAGTCGTATGACATTGTAAGGCACACCAAACGACTTCTCTCATCAAGAGGATTCAGAAAACATCCCTACTTAATGATTTATCTTGATTCAGTAAAAAGTTAAAAAGTACGCATTTAAAAAAAAAACCTCATAATTTCAAGGTCGATGCGAGACCCCTAAATATTGATCAATTTTTGTAAAAATGGTACCAATGTGCTAGTATAGTGCCAAATAATGGGAAAAACTACAATAACCTATACTTTTAAAAAAAAATTTAAAAGTGGGCCACCCTAGTGTATATTTATCATGGAATTTAGCAGTCAGCTATTTGTTTTATATTTCACAAACATATTTTGTTATGTTTATGTACATTGACCTCTACTGTCTAGAGGTAATGAAAGATTTATTTCAGTTAAAAATATGTGATATTATGTTACATGAAAGGTTAAATATTATAAATAGTTTGTATTGTGTTTCTTATTTCTGCAAAAAAAATGTTTAAATAAAGAAAGACATAAAATGATTAAATACAATAAAGCTTTTTCAACATGCTGAGAAAAATACAAAAAATGGGTAAATGGTAAATTATGACATTGATATATTACACACAACAGCTACTCAGAGTATTGCTTGATTCGCTGTTTGAAGGTGACGGCCCTGGTGAGTAGAAGCTATCCATTATTGGTAAGTGGGGAACCAACAGCCCTGCAGTTGGGGGGGTCACATATACACGCAACTTCATCATTCTTCCTCCTCTTTTGCTTCTATACACCTCTTTCTCCTCTTCTCTCAATATGCATGCAAGTTTGCATGCAAGTTATAGTTGCATCCTATATACGAGGCATTCAGGCGAATAGAGGTAAAATCCTGAAAATGTTCAGGGATTTCATGAAATCCCTAGTTACATAGATTCCCTGTAGCATTTATATACACTGGTCCATAAAAGTATTTATGAATTGAGAAATAATATCTAGATATTAAAGGTAGCTTTATTTTTTGCGATTTAGTAAAATTTATTTCGTTAATATATTTTTCATGGTAATTTAGGTTATGCAGAACACAAATTAGTATAGGACATTATTAGATTAAATACAATATTTTGCCACTTTAAAAGTCATTGTAATTAATTCCCATAGAGTTTCTTCAATATTTTGATAATTTGGCATCACTAAATTAAAAGTCATCTAATTTTGAAATTAGTGGCACAGACTATGCACAGTTTAGTGTACTGTCAGCCTTGATAGGGGAAGGTCATTTTAATGCTGTTCAACAAAACTTTTACTTATATATTTCCAATTTGAGAGGATGGTTAAGACATGCAAGTTATCTAGCCAAGAGTTAGGAGAATTGACTGCTCTTGTTAAAATGGGTAATTATTCCAATACAAGTACTGTATTGCAAAAATGCTGAAGATAAGTGAAGGTACAGTCAGATACCATAAGAAACGTATTACCAAGGAAGTACATGCAAGTTAGTGCAAACTAGAAGAAAGAGGGTTTTGTCAGAGGGTGGTGCAAGGCATCTAAAATTTCTGGCTTTGGAGAATAGATTTATGACGGCAAATAACTTGAGTAAAAAATTATTGAAAGTGGGAGAAACAAAATTCAGTGTTGATACAGTAAGAAGGTTAACAGATAATAAAATATTTGCTAGAGTGAGCAAGAAAAGACCTTTATTGTCAAAGAAGAATGTGAAAGCACGATTAGAATTTGCTATTCAACACAAAGATTGGGATGCTGAGAACTGGTTGAAAATTGTATGGTGTGTGATGAAAGCAGATTTGAAATGTTTGGTAGTGGTAAAAGGAGGAAAATTGTTAATAGATGAATTGGTGAAGAATATAAAAATGAATGCCTTATTCCAACAGTGAAAAAAGGAGGTGGGGGAATGAATGTGTGGGGCTGCTTCTCATCAAAGGGAGTTGGAAAATTACACCGGATCACTGGGAATGAAAATGGACATATGGATCAATATGTATTCAAACATCTATTCACTAATATTGCAATCCCAGCTGCTAAGGAACTTCATGGAGATTATGCAAACTTCATATTTCAACAGGATAATGATACTAAGCATAGTGCTAAATCACTAAAACAGCTCTTCAGTAAGTTTGAAGAAGAAGGTCTAAAATGCTAGGATGGCCATCTCAGAGTCCAGATTTAAATCTTATTGAACATCTTTGGGATGAGCTCGCAAGAAAAGTAAGAACAAGAGAAGATAAGGCAAAAAATAAAGAAGATTTATGGAGAGTTCTTCAAGAAGATTGGTATAAAATCAGTCCTGAATCATGCACGAAGTTGGTTGACTCAATGCCTCGGCATCTTGAACTAGTCCGAAAGAACAAGGGTGGCCATATGGGATACTATTTTTCATAAGTTTTTATAAGTAAATTTTTACAAATAAGTATGGTATTTTTCTTTTATTAACCTGTTTTATTGTCAAATATATCAAATATTACTATATTACAATTAAATATCTTATTGTGCATACATTCTTATTCCAAATATATTACAACTTACAATTCATAAATACTTTTGCTGCCCAGTATAAATATATATATATATATATATATATATATATATATATATATATATACACACAGTGTAGGGTGGGCGGAAAGTAGCTCCCTAATTTAAATTACATATAAATTATGTATAAATTGTGATTGTATTGTTATATTGTTATGGTGTGTTCTCTAAAGTGGTACAATTGTAACGGTAATCTTTTTTTCTCTAAAGTGTTCTCTTTGTGTTCTCTAAAGTGGTACAATTGTAACGTTCATTTTTTTTTTTTTATTTCAGATTGAAGGGTAACATGGCTGAGCGTTTAACACTGCAGGAGCGTGCCCAGTTGGCGGCACGGTACGAAGTTTGGCAATCTGTCGCTCGAGTTCAAAGATGGTGGTGGGCCATTCATGGACCACGTGCCCAAGTGGACCCAAAAACAATCAAGAACTGCCACTCGAAGCTCATGACCACGGGGTCTGTGGCAGATGTTCGAAGATGTGGTCGCCCTTCGACATCCAGGGCCCAGGAGACAGTGCAGGCAGTTCAGGAAATGTTCGCACGGAGTCCACGAAAGTCAACTCGCCAGGCAGCTCGGGAAAGTGGACTCTCCCGCTACTCAGTGCGAACTGTGCTGAAGAAGGAGCTGAACTGGCATGCGTGGAAGCCGCATTACTGCCAATCTCTCTCGGACGAGGACTGCGACATTCGCATGGAGTTTGGGGAAATCATGCTGGCTTGGCATGAAGACTGGCCCCATCTCTTCCGCAACATCCTCTGGAGCGACGAGGCAGTGTTCCACGTCGGAGGCTTTGTCAACCGCCACAATTGCCACTACTGGGCAGGAGAGGATCCCATGGTTACCGCTGAAAAATGGCAGAATCGGTTCAGTGTAACGGTGTGGTGTGGTATGACCTCAGATCAGGTTGTGGGCCCGTTCCTTCTGCGCAACACCATGAATGCTGAGCGGTACCTTGCTATGTTGCGAAACGAGGTCTGGCCGGTTGTCAGCACATGGGAGAACATCGACGATCTGATATTTATGCAAGATGGCGCCCCTCCGCACTTCACTCTTGTTGTCCGTGAGTGGCTGGATGCCCACTTCCCTGGGCATTGGATGGGTCATCGTGGTCCACATCAATGGCCAGCCAGGAGCCCCGACTTGACACCGTGCGACTTCTTTCTTTGGGGGTGGGTAAAGGAAGAAGTCTACTGCACCAAACCGAGGACATTGGAAGAACTGGAGGACCGAATTCGGGAAGTCATGTCCTCCATCCCGCCGGAGTTCCTGCTAAAGTCAGTGGACGCCATTCCTGGGTGGCTCCAGAAGCTGGTGGAAAGAGTTGGTGCCCACATTGAATTTTAGAGAAAACCTACCATGTATGCCTACCTTTTCATATTATTTCTTCTGAAATAAATGGATAATACACGTATTTTTTTACCAATCCAAAATAGGGAGCTACTTTCCACCCACCCTGTATATATATATATATATATATATATATATATATATATATATATATATATATAAATAATAAACATGAACATCAGAGAAAAAATAAACATCTTTCAAGGTTTAATAGTATCAACATTTCGGAATGCACTTCCGTCTTCAGGACTAAAACAATAAGATGCCAAATCATATACAAAATACAAATTGCTTAATAACAATTTAAAATTAAGTTAAAAATTATAAAAAGTAGCTAAGAAAATGTAACACATTAAAACTAAAAGGTAAATAAATGTGAAGTTAAAAAGTTACAATGATAAAAAGTAGCTAGGAAAAATATAAAAGCATTAAAACTGAAAGGTAGATAAAATAAAATAAACTAGTACCTTAACCAAAACATAGCAGATCTACCGATGATTCATCAGAATTGAGGTCTGGTTTTAATTTATAAATAAACAAAGATTCCATAATTTTGAGCTTAAGGTCAGAGCTTCTGGCAGCAAGTATGGCGAAATTAGACTCTGAAATTGGGTGGTTATTGTTGTGCGAGTGATTACATATGAGGAATTAGGTGGTTTGCCAAGAGCTAAATTTGTACGGACTGATTTACTGAGATGTTCGTAAATACAGGATTTTAAATGTCCTTTAGTTTTACCTATATATGACCCCATACAGTGGTCACACTTGTATTGGTAAACTATGGATGCCTTAAGAAGTATAGGAATAACATTCTGGTATTTAAATAAATGGTAAATCAATTTAGACAGGGTGAATATAATTTTTATAAATAGTTGTGGGTAGAATTCCTTGAGCAATTTTGAAAGATTGTTTCTAATGTTAAAACTTGAGGTTCCCATATAGGGCAAAGTGAAATACAGGATATCTTTGGGTATAAAAATTATATTCACCCCGTCTAAATCAATTTACCATTTATTTAAGTACAAGGATGTTATTCCTACACTTCTTAAGTCATCCATAGTTTACCAATACAAGTGTGACCACTGTATGGTATGGTATATAGTGGAACAAACAAATGAGTTTTATCAATATGAGAAAAGAAGATTAGGCCCATCTCAATCTTCCAGGATGCAACGATGGCATGATACAAAAAATTATGAACTGTATGTCTTTTTTGCTCTAACAATGCTCATGCCACACATAAATAAACATAGACTGCAGGATTACTGGGGTTCAGACTCCTTGACTGAAACACCTTCCTTTCGCAAGTATATGTCAAGAGATCGATATTTATTACTCATGAGATTTCTGCATTTCACAGATAATTCAATTCCTCCAAATCAGCCAAATGATCGTCTTGTAAAAATCAGACACTGTATAACTCATATGAAGTCAAAGTTTTCAAATATTTACAATCCAGGACAAAAATTAGTTATTGATGAATCTCTTGTACTTTTCAGAGGGAGTAATTTTTCGACAATACATACCCTCCAAGCATCATAGATTTGGAGTGAAATTTTTTATCCTTTGCGATTGTGAAACTGGATTTGTCTTGGATTTCATCATTTACACTGGATCAGACATAGATTATCCTGCAAATGATCCACTACGACATTCTGGAGCGATTGTAAAGACACTTTTAGCTAAATATTTGAATAAAGGCCACATTCTGTATACCAACAACTGGTATACAAGCCCATCACTATGCAAATATCTGCATGTAAATAAAACAGGATCATGTGGAACTGTAAAGGTAAATAGGAAAAACATGCCCAAGTTTCGCCCAAGTAGAAAAGGAGAGTGCCATCTGATGGAATCAAAACCTTTATTAGCACTAAAATGGACTGATAAAAGAGATGTGCATATGCTAACAACAATTCACAGTGGAAGAATGATCAACTCAGGAAAGGTCAATCGTCGAACAAATGAAATAAAATTCAAACCAGATGCTGTTGTGGACTATAACAAAAATATGCATCTGGTAGACAAATCTGATATGCAGATTAGCAGCGTAGAATGCGTTAAGAAAACTGTGAAGTGGTATAAGAAGGTATTCTTTCATCTTTTGAATATTTCTCTTTACAATTCCTTTGTACTCTACAAAAAAACTACAAAAAAGCAGATTTCCATGAGAGAATTCAATCTTATATTAGTCTCTCAACTACTCACAAAGTATGCTCAAATAACATCCCCACATCCTGGAAGACAAAGTGTGAGACCAAATGCTCCTGACAGACTTCTTTCAACTAATTACATTGAAAGGCATCACTTGGAACAAGTTCTGCCAACACCATCTCGACCTGTAGGTCAATGACAATGTCATGTATACGCACATACAACACAAAGAGAAAAACATGTTAGAAAAGTTTTTACTTGGTGTCCAGAATGCAAAGTTGCATTGTGCCTTGAGTGCTTTGTTCTCTACCACACCCGTGCCAACTACTAAACACTAAATTCAGTAAAAGTGTAAAACAATGTTGTAAATAAGTATAATGGAAAGTGTAGACTTATCAAAAGAACATTTATTTTATGAACATTTATTTTATAAGGAGTTATTTTTCAAAAGGAATAAAAAATTATTTTTCAAGAGGACAAATAAAATGTACATTCTTCAAAACTCAAATGTAAGTATAATACTTGCTCATTTATGTGTACATGTGTGCATATGTATGTTTGTTGCGGATGGTTTATGAATATATCTGAGTCATCAATAGCATTAAAATGCAAAATCATTTATTTTGATTGGGATTTTGTGCAAAAACAAAAAAAATAACGTGATCATCGAGCATATGATGCTGGGAGCATTCTTCCGACAAACTTCCTGAGCATCATATGAGGATGGGAGCAGCGTAAGCGTTAAGTAAAGAGGTTTTTGAGCAGGCTGGCATACATAATGTACCATCATCATCTCGATATGGAATCCTCCAAACAATTGGCAAGACATGTAAACCTACGATTCAGTCACCATTAACACCCAGGTACAAGAAGCAGCATGTTGAATGGGCGTGTCAGACTGTCAGTATGTGAAAACAGATTTTAATACTGAATTGTTAACCGATGAATGAAGAGCAACCCTTGAGGGATCTGATGGTTGGTCAAGAAGATGGATTGCGAAGGGTCAATACCATGGAATGAGGTTTTCGGTGAACAATACAGTATTAAAATCTGTTTTCACGTACTGATGCGCCCATTCAACACGCTGCTTCTTGTACCTGGATGTTAATGGTGACTAAATTGTAGGTTTACATGTCTTGCCAATTGTTTGGAGGATTCCACATCAAGATGTTCTTGGTACATTATGTATGCCAGCCTGCTCAAAAACCTCTTCACTTGAGGACAATGGATGCTTTGCAATTTGTGCTTGATTACAGATATCTGCCGCCTTGTCACTTTTCTTATAGCTCCTTTATCACTTTGCTGCCTCAGTTTGGTACCCTCCACTACAAACTTGTATCTATCAGAAAAAACAAACAATTTGTCCTACGTACACTTTTACTCTAGACATGATACCCCCATTAAGAATGCCATATTTCCTTCAATGTTTCTCCACGCTCTTAGGACTGCCAGTCCGGAATACATCGATGCCAAATTGGAAAAAATCAATGGTATTGGAAGTAATCTGTGCTACCCAACTGCGTTTATGGAATCTTGTTTTAACAAGGCAAAACGAACCTTCTATTGTGTGAATAATAACACTCACACTTTGTCAAAGAATATTTTAGTACTTCCATTTTTCCCAGGCTTTTTAGGCATTGCTGATGTACTTAAACTTTTGGATATTAATGTAGTATTTTCATATAACAATACTGTGAAAAATATCAATAAAAAAATAGCCCTACCAATAATTCAGGCATTATCTATAAAATTGATTGTAAACAATATGATTCCTCTTACATTGGTCAGATGGGAAAGGATTTGCACACGCGTGTAAAACAGCATCAATATTCCGTTAGAACGGGACAGTCATCCAGTGCCCTTTTTGTCCATTTGTCAGTTATCCCACTGTATTGATTGGAATAATGCTTCAGTTTTGTTTCACTCTACCAACATTGTTAATAGAAATATTCTTGAGTCTGCTATTATTCAACTTAGAAATAACTTTAACATAAGCAAAGGTCTTTTTCAACTCGATCCCGTTGTTTTGAATTTGTTCAGAATGGATTTAGACAAGAAAGGTAGAGTGCTAAAATTTTGGTAGTATTTCCTTATAAATTTGTTTGCTTCTCTTACAATTTTTTTTTTTCAAATTAGTTTTATATATATATATATACAGTGGACCCCCGATTTGAGTACGCTCGTCTATAGGCTCCTATTGACTCAACTTGAGTAGAAAACTAGATTTGAGTACGCCAGCCGGCTTGTTTGATAACAAGGTCATGAGCTACTTTAAGTCATTCATAGCAAACAGGCAGAAGCAACAGAAAATTGATGCTTATTTCAAGCCCTCAAGTCCCCAACCCTCTACCTCTTCCATGTCATTGGCTGTGGGCCTAAGAACGCCTAGCCCTGATGAGTTACCAGACATCATCATGGAAGGAGACTCTCCCTCCAAGCAATAATTCCTCCCCTCCATTCCTCATCTGGAACTTGCAGCACATCAAGCAAGACTCCTACAGGATTATTCTATTTTGTTTATATTGTACAGTATGTATTTTGTATTCTATTCTGTCTATTTTTAATACAATTACTAAATTTTGTAGGCCAATTTCTATAGAAAAAGTAGGGGTGGGGTGAAATTTTTGGGTTTTGGAACGAATTAATTAATTCCCATAGGTTATTAAGTTCGATTTGAGTACATTTCGAATTGAGTACGCCATGCTGGAATGGATTACATACTCAAATCGGGGGTCCACTGTATTATAAAAACCTGCTTCCATTGTTAATTTTTTAAAATTTTATTAAAATAATGTTGATTTTTTCAGAGATATTCATAAGTTTTGAACAATGGGTAGGAAAAGAGAGTTAACCAAATCTGAAAGGGTTAAAATCAAGGTTTTTTCATTCTCAAGGATTTTCACAAGCTTCAATCGCAAGAAAATTTAAATGTTCAAGGTGCGCTGTTCAAACAACTTTAAAACATTTTCAGGACACCAAGAGCCATGCATCTAAGCCAAGGAGTGGGCAAAAGAGGGTTACAAATGCGAGGGAGGATTGATTCTTGAAATGCTCATCTTTGCAAAACTGCCAGAAAACATCATCTGAGCTAGCTGCAGAGCTATCCCGAGCAAAAAACAAAAGTGTGTCATCTAGAACAGTGAGAAGGAGGCTCGTAGAATCTGATCTCAAGGCACGAAAAGCCAGAAAGAAACCATGGCTGTCTGAGACAAATAGAAAAGTGACTTGAATGGGAAAAAACACACCAACATTGGACCTCTGAAGATTGGCGAAAAGTGCTTTGGTCAGATGAAAGTAACTTCGAGGTAAGTAGTAAAACCCTTCTTCTATTTCCTTGTGCCATCAAAATTGATAGATTTTATAGGGAATCATAAAAAGTTTGATTTCTCTTGAATTCTTTCAGATTTTCAGCTCTCCTGGTGCAACATTTGTAAGGCAAACAGTAGGCAAAGCATACAAGTCAGAATGTATTGTCCCTACAGTAAAATTTGGCAGTGGTTTGGGCTGGATGTCTTCTGGAGGAGTTGAAAAACTATTTTTGTGCCAGGGTAGGATCAATTCCTCATTGTATACTGCTATGTTAGAGCAAGTTCTGGACCCATCTATGGAAAAGCTTTATCCAGGAGTAAGCAAAGGTGACATTACATTTCAGCAAGATAATACAACTTGCCACACATCTCGAGCAACTTGAAATTGGCTTGATGCAAAAGGAATCAAACTTTTGGAGTGGCCCCCCGAAAGCCCAGACCTTAATCCCATAGAACACCTGTGGGCAGTATTAGACAAGGTTGTCCAGAGACATAAGTCTTCATCTAAAGCTAAACTTCATGCTAAGCTTCTTGAAGAATGGGAAAAAATGCCTATTGAAACTTGCAAAATTTAGTCGATTCAATGCCAAGACACATTCACACTGTAATAAAGGCAAATGGTGGGTGTACTAAGTATTAAAATATTTCAGAATAAACTTTCTTCTTGTTTTATATTTTTTTCTAACCTCAAAAGACACAGGAATAATACTATTACCTATATAAGTAGGGTGGCTAATACTTTTGGCCAAGGCTGTATACTGGGACTTACCTAAGCAGAAGATGAATCCTGCTTATTATGCCACATTTGAAAATGTTCTACAGAGCATAGGCCTGATTTTTCTGGGTACCCAATGCAGCATTTCTGGATCAATAAAAGAAAGTCACCCCCAAATGGGTCAGTGGTGGCTTTCTTTCATTGATCTGCAAATTATTTAGGTAGGTAGGTTATTTGGGTTAGGTTAATTAAGTTTTGATATTTTAGTTACCGTAAAGTTGGGTAATTGCGCCAGTCACAGGGTAATTGTTCCCACATATGTTTAAATCTATATAAAGTAGTATTAGAAATTGAATTCCTAATTAAAATTTTGTTTGGAGGTATGCACTTCATCATTAATGTCTAATTTACATATGAAAGGCAAATCAGCTGTCTAGATAATTTTTAAAGATTATTTAATTGGTATAATAATTTTTCTCCCAAAATGAACTAAGCATTTAACCGGAAACATTATATATTGCCAAACTATGAAGGAAAATAAAAAACTAGCCAATTTTTTTGCATATGAACTATAAATATGTTAAGGTAGATTTTATTAAAGTTTCAGTTCTGTATACCATATGAAGCAGGAATTATTACCCTTGGGGCAATTGCAGCCACTTTGTCTGGGGTAAATGTGCCCAGTTATAAATATTATTTCTTTTTACAGCATTTCTATATGTTTGTGCACTTTCTTGGTTTAGTGACATTTTGTGTTGTTATGCAAACTAAAAGTCTTTATATTGTTTTCCTAAAAGTCCATATTTATTTTCCAGGTCAATATGTAGGTAATTGTTGAGATAGTCCAGAACTATAAACCTGTGGGAGGGGCAAAGAAGCCCAAAACTTACAGTGACCATGACCTTCAGGAAGCATTGCATCTCATCCAAGAAGGTCAGAGCATTCAAAGCATATCCACGAAGATGCAGATACCAAGGAGAACTCTACATGATCATTTCAGTGGTGCTCGAAAACACACCATGGCTGGTAGACTGAGTGCACTCTTGCTAGAAGAAGAGCGAAGCATAGCACAGCACGCCTCCATTCTAGGTGATTATTAGGGTGTTTCACGGCAGTGTGGTTGATGGATGAAGTGGAAGGAAGTTCAATCCACATTGATGCCCCTGTTCCTTTTGCCGAGGAAACTCATCTGAACAGGTTTCAACCAGATCAGAACACGTTTAGGGGTCCTGAGATTTGACGCTTCAGATTGCTTAGGTATTTCTAATTTCAGCTGTTCTAGTGTTAGTCAACTGCCTTGCTTCCTGATGGAAGGGTGCACTGCTCTCTGTCCTTCGTGTCAGTTGTAGAGTTTTGTCCTCGTTGTGTCTATCGTTGCATATTTGTACTCTTTTCTAATTCGTATATTTCCTCATTGCAGATAAACATGGCAACTCGAAGCAAGAAAGAGGTTTGGCTCATCGGACACATGAATAACGAGATCCTGGGTAACCCAGTGCTGACGAAGTTGCAAGTCTTGCAAAAGTGCTTCTTCCATCAAAAACAGGAAAACCTAGGATGGAGAAAATGTCTGAACCTCTGTTTGGATGCTGTGATGGTAGGGTGTGTCAAATTTTTCAACTTTCAAATTCCAAATATAAGGGGTGCTAAAAAGTTGCAGCATGACTTAGGAATTCTAAATATATTTTTGTTAATTTAATATAATTTAGTTTTGCTTGGTAAGAAGCTACATAAAAATAGTGACTTTTTTTACTTTTTTGTGGAATTATATAATAATTATATATGCTGTATATATAATGCACTGCTGTTTTTGCTTATTTCACAGGTTGAAACATATTCATCAGTGTGCTGAAGATTACTTGTCCATCAGTGCTACCATCCTAACCAGTGGGAATTGACCTACAATGGCTTCTAAAAGGAGGACAAGACTGGGGACATTCACACATATGAGCAACCTAATTGGAACTGGTAGAGAGTTGTTGCCCTCTGAACTCCCAACTCTGCGAGACATTCTGAAATATGGGCTACTGCTAAGAGAACAAAGTGGTGAGGATGTGAGAAACTACCCAGCAGCCAGTCTTGCAAAGGACATTTACCCTAAAGTGCTTGAAAAGTGGAAACGAGCAAACAGTTCTTTTGTAGCCCCCATTGTAAATTCACGAGTCACAATCTTAAACAAGATCCAAGAGAGCTGGGAGCAGGCCAAAAACATATCTCTTGGGAGAGGAAAGCTACATGTCAAAGAGGCTTTCATTGCTAAACTTGACAAGCTTTTTGACATCCTCAGTTGCAAGTGTAAAATTGTTCTCTGCTCTGAATTTGGCTGCCTTGCAGATGCTGGTTGCAAAAACGAAACTCACATTAACTGTACATGCCCTAGGGAGATGAAGATCCCTGTGAAGGAACTTGCTTTCATTAAAGGTCAGAGAGACAAGTCTGGTTCTATTGGACCACATCAGATTGGCTTGCCAGATCAACCTGAGCACAACAAACAAGTCAAAAAGCAGAAGCGGCAAGAAGACGAAAGAAGAAGGCTTGCTGAATATAAGCAGACAAGTAAGCAGGATGTTTCAATGCCATCAAATGAAATAATTTTCTCTGATGATGAAAATGAAGAACAAATAGCTGATGCTCAAGATGGAAAGGATGGAAGTTATGAAGTGACATTAGAAATACCAAGCACGTCTTCAACTTCCAATAAAAAGCAAGAGTACAACACATTAGAAATACCTAATGTTGCTATGCATAGCATCAGATATGGTGTTGGCCTGCGTGCCACAGCTGCTATCACCACTGCTGCCTTTATGGATGCTGGCTTGATCACTGAAGAAGACAAGAGACTTGTAGTTGATCACAATAAAGTCAAGAGGGCCCAAGAAAAAGTTATGAGATCCCTGGATCAGGAATTTGATGATCTTTGTAAGAAGGGTGAAATTGACTGCATCTTCTTTGATGGCCGTCAAGATACAACTAAAGTTATGCTGAAAGCAGACAATTCAGATCGTCAGTTCCCCAGCATCATCAAAGAAGAGCATTATTCTGTGTGCAGTGAGCCAGGTGGAAGATATCTTCTCTACCACTTCACTCCTGAGAAAGGCTCAATGAGAAAAAAATCTACTGAAGTTATTGCTGATAATCTTGTAGATTTCATGAAGAAGGGCATTGATAAAAGCCTGCAGGCCATTGGAGGTGATTCTACAAATGTTAACACTGGCTGGGAGGGTGGTTCCATGCATTGGGTAGAGGTCAAGCTTTGCCGTAAGCTGATCTGGTTGGTTTGTGCCCTCCACACTAACGAGTTACCCCTGCGACACTTGATCACAGCACTGGATGGGAAGACCTTGTCTAATAACAAGTGGACAGGTAACATTGGCAAGATGCTAGACACTGCAACCGAACTTGAAATTGATCCTTCATTCACCAAACTCTCAATTGGAGAGCCTCTTACTTCACTGAGTGACAATTTCGTAAAGGATCTCTCTACTGATCAGTGTACGGGTATAGAGGATCACACAGGCATAAGGAGGATCCAACAGTAAGGACAGGAGAACTTCCCACAGATCTGGCCCTTCTGGAAATTGGTCCAGTGAGCCATTCAAGGTGGTTGACAATAGCAAACAGGCTTTGTCGCATATGGGTTTCAAAACATGGCCTTAAAGGCAAAACCCTCAACAACTTAAGACTGATAGTGGAATACATTGTTGGTGTGTACTACCCCTGTTGGTTCAACATCAAAGTAAAACACTCTTGGGGTGGAAGGCCCATGCCACATCTTGTTTCAGCTGCGGCTAGTTAGGCTGCAAAAGAAGGCTGTAGTGGATGCTGTTTTGCCAATCATCAAGCACTCAGCATGGTATGCATTCAGCGAAATGATAATCCAGACACTCTTGTGCTCAGATGACAGTGAGGAGAGGAGAGCTGGTGTCCAAAAGATTGTTGACATGAGGGGTGGAGATGATGACACACTTGGAGATCTTTCTGTACATCCCAGGAAGACAACTTCCATCAACCCCAGTGCTTCTTCCATGTTGGAGCTGACAGACTGGTCTGACGGGGTATTTGAACCTCCTTTGACATGTAAACTGACTACAGCGGAAGTAAAGAAGTTCTTTGACAAGCCTATGCAAGTTCCACAGTAGCCCTGTCATGCTCAGTCAATAGAGAGGTGTGTGAAACAAGTCACAGAGGCAGCAGGCAGGGTGTATACACATGAGAAATGTGAGGGCTATATCAGAGGCCAAGAAGCAAGTCGGCGGCTGATGTCCAAGAACGAATCAAAGCAAGACTTGATGAAACGTTGTTTAAATATTTTTTTTTACTGATGTCATTACTTTCTAATGTTGTTTTATGATTACAAGGATATGTTTTATGATTACTAGGATATGTTTTATGCAGAGAAACTAAAATTTTTATAGCATTACCTGACATTTTGAGAAGCTAAAATTAATAAATGTTGTTTTCCGAGAGCAATTGATGTGCTTTTTAATCAAACGTAGATTTACCAAGCTAAGTGTTGAGCAATCACA
The DNA here is from genome assembly GCA_023014485.1 of Bathynomus jamesi. NCBI lineage: Eukaryota > Metazoa > Arthropoda > Malacostraca > Isopoda > Cirolanidae > Bathynomus > Bathynomus jamesi. The sequence continues at coordinate 244,882 of JAJOZX010001142.1, read as the reverse complement.
AAAATAATAGCAGATTTGAATTCTTCACATCCAAAAACATATTTTTAAAACCCCTCAGTGAAGGAATTGGCAAAAATTAATTTTCACCTCTGAAACTGACACACCCTACAGTGTGATGGTATTCTGGTAAAGAGCAAGGATCCCTACTATGAGGCAGGACAGCGCCCTTCGGAAAATGGAAGCTCTGCTCCAGCATTACGACAAGTTCGTGAAAAGCAGGAACAGATCCAAGGAGAGCTGTCGTGTTGCGGAGGACATGTTCAAGGCGGAACTCAAGAGCGAAATCCTCGATATTGGTCATTCCAATGCCCTTTCTACGATGACAAACGAGGAAGACAAGCTCTTCTACAAGAGTCAGCAGGAGGACCCAACAGAGAGCAGTATGGGATCAGCAGACATGAAGCTGGCCCAAATGGAGAGTAGGAAAACGCATCGAGAGGAACAGCAGGAGGAGAGACGACACCAGGAATTTGAGCGGGCCAAGATGGTTACAGAAGCTGCTACTCTTGAAGACAGCTCCTCATCCTCGGCGTCGCCATCTGCGGAAGATGATCCCTTCTTGGCAGCCTCCACGTCTGCTTCATGTCCTTCTCCGAAGAAGCGGTCGAGGAACCTCATCAAAGGATGTGAGAGAACCTCGCCAAGCCAGCATCAAGGAAAGCGTTGAAGTGTCTGGAGGGGAAGACTGTCCTCGGCTCCTTCAAAGGAAAGAAGATTTTGGATTTTGTTACCTCGAGGACGAAGGATTTCTTCACTGCACTCGGGATCAACGGCGCCTTCGTCAAAAATCCCGCTTCGTCTTGGGAAAGCGACCCACACTACCAAGCAGGCCTAGCTAGGGTCCGCGTCCTGGCTGTGGTGAATGACTCGGCTGAACGGGGGATCACTCTCATCGAGAAATTCAATGAAGGAAGGAAATGAAGGAAGAAAACAAACAGTACCTGCTGAAAGCAGTTTTCAAGAACATGAAGGATTTTCCGAAGAAGCAGAAGGGGGAAATGATAAAGAAGTGATGAGTCTGTGCTCTCTGACGTAAGGCGTGATTTCTTGGGACCCCTTATTGTTGTCAAAGGAGTCTCATTTTTGGCCAGGAGTGATAAATATGTAAAACAAACACAGGCATCTATGTGGATTAAAAATATAATGTGGTTCTCATTTATGAAACACCCTAGTGATTATGGCTATGCATTTGATGACCTAGAGCTCCATATTTTTGTAAAGTCATTCCTTGACAAATCTGGCCGATGTGTACCTCAATTCAAAGACAATTTGCCAGGTGTTGAATGGAGGAGAAGTTTTGTGAAATGCCATTCACTACTAGTCACAAAGCGCATGTGCCAAAACATTTCTCGTAAATGAGCTGCTATAAGTAGTACTGAAACTATTAAACATTTTTTTGATAATCTTGCAACTAGTGGTGTAAATGCAGCGCCTTCTGAAAATATAGTGAACTATGATGAAACTAATCTTTCAGATGATCCAAAGTCTAAAACTATGTTGTACAGAAAAGGCATCAAACATGCTGAATGAGTGATGAACACATCTAAAACATCAGTGTCTGAGATGTTTGCTCGTAGTGCTTCTGGTAGACTTTTAGATCCCTATGTAATTTACCGTGCTGAGCATTTAATAGACAATTGGTTAAGAGGTAGGCCTGTTAATGCTCAGTATAATAGAAGTAAGTCAGGCTGGTTCGATACTCATTGTTTCAAAGACTGGTTTACAAAAGTGGCTCTACCATACTACAAGCATTTGCAAAATGACTTGCCAAGAATTTTAATTGGGGACAACCTATCTTCTCATCTCTCTGCAGATATTATCGAAGAGTGTGAGAAGAACAATATAAAGTTTATATTCCTCCCACCCAACAGCACACATCTCCTTCAACCACTTGATGTCAACATATATGGCCCTATGAAGAAAGCTTGGAGGACTGTTCTTACCCAGTGGAAGATTGGTGCAGCTACCTTGCCCAAACAGTGGTTTCCTCATCTTCTGCTGAATCTTCTTACTGTAATGCAAGATACTGGTACCAGTACAACCCAAATGGTGAAAAAAGCCTTTCAAACTACTGGCATCAATCCACTCAACAAACAGCGCATACTAGACAAGATCGAACGACCTCATATGGAGCCTGCAACAGACTTGGTTAGTCTCTTGGTGATTGCCCACCTCACAGAGCTTAGAAAGTCAGCTGCTACAAAGGCAGGTGCTGTTTCTCGAGGAAGAAGACTCCTAGTATCAACTGAAAAAAGTGTGACCCTCAACGATATCAACCAGCATGCATCAACATCTGGAATAACAAAAAAGAGGAAATCATTCACCCAAGTACCGCATCTTCATCCTCTGATGCTGATGATGCCCTGAGTGGCATTTCACCAATTCACGAGGTTGAACCGGAATGTGGCATGGAAGAGCCAGAATCCCAGCTTCAAGAAGGAGACTATGTCCTAGTTAGATTTACATCAAAGAAAACGATTTTCCACTATGTTGGCAAACTTCTGGAACGTGTTTCTCCTGAGATTTGGAACAATGAATATTTCAGGCGTAACTATGAACTATCTAACAATGAATTTATCTTATTTGCACCACCCAACAATCGAGACCTCTTTGAAACTGAAGCTGTTAACATTGTTCAAAAACTTCAGAAGCCAACATTCAATAAAAAAAAGTTGTTTTGTTACAATGTGTTTGGCAACATCTCTCTACGTTAAGCAGACAATACGTCTGTAATTATTGTACTAAAGTAATAAATTTTTTGCTTTATCAGCTTTGTGGTATCTGATTTTTTTTAAAAGAAGGTGACTGGGCGCATTTGCCCCATGGAATGGGGCAAATGCGCCATAGTCTTAGATATTGTCTTAATAGAAAAGTTTAAAATATATTTCTATTTTTTTATACCAGGCACAGCCTTGACAATGCCCTACTTGGTTGTGAAATAAAACCCAAAAAATTTGCTTTATGTTTTTCATTAACCATAAAAAAATATAAAAAGTGGGCGCAATAGCCCCATGTTACAGTACCTAGTTTAAATGAAAATATCATGACTTAACCTAACCAATCATCAAGGACATACAGCAGGGCCAGCCAAGTTGTTTTGTCAGTGGGCCACTTTATAAAAAATTGAAAGTCAAGCGGGCCACCTTAATATTTTATCATTATCATTAAAATATCACAATTAATAACTGCAAATAACCATTTATCAAAGTAAATTTATACTAAACTTTTGCCAAATACAAAATCTTAAAAATTACAAATAAAACTTACTTCTGAATACAATATTCCATATGGTAAAGCAACCAACAAGCAATCGACTTTTGCCAAATACAAAATCTTAAAAATTACAAATAAATCTGAATACAATATTCCATGTGGTAAAGCAACCAACAAGCAATTGACTTTTGCCAAATACAAAATCTTAAAAATTAGAAATAAAACTTACTTCTGAATACAATATTCCGTGTGGTAAAGCAATCGACAAGAAACAATGTCACTAAGATTCTAAAGGGTAGGGAAATATTGGCGTCTAAAACAAACAGTATATATCACTGATTGTGCATATAATAATTATTTATTTATTTATTTATTTTTAATTTAATTTTTTATTTAATTTAATTTTTTTATAGAATTAATATATTTTTTATTTATTATTTCTGAGGTAGGCAACCTCCAAAAGTCAAATGGGCAACTTTTGGCAGCAGGCATGGGGCTGTAGGCCTGTTCAAAAATCAATTTTTTCTTATTTTCATAGGTTTCTGTACATTTTCCCATGCTTTTTGACCTGAAAAAGCCGAAAATCACAACTATTTTGACCTAGGATGTTGGGAAGCATTGCCGCATGGAGCTTTAAATTTTCTGCCTTGAAATCGGCCAAAGCGCCAATTCCGGGGTCCCTTGAATTATGTTTTGCACTTTAACTTTTGATCTAAACAAGATAGAGCAACAAATTAGGTATCAAATGAAAGAGCATAAAATTAATAAATAATAATAATAATAATAATAATAATAATAATAATAATAATAAATAAATAATAATTAATAATAATAATAATAATAATTATCTATCATTTTTCAGGAAACAACAGAAACTCAATCAGAATCTAGAAAACCATCTACAAGTTACAACTTCACAATGCCATTAAGCAAGGAGCTGAGGGAGCTCCGTGGGCGCACAGTTGATATCTCAGAACCTCCACGTACTGTCCACAGGCAGGTGTCAACTGGGCCAATCTACCAGATCTCTCACTGAAACTTTCCTGGTTGGATACCCTTCAGCTTTTATCAGTGGTTCCCAGCTTCCCACCAACAGACAGGCGTTTCAGTATTTCCTTAATCTTCAGAATTTACCGGAAAATGCAGGGAGGCCCATGGTTCAAGACCTTGCATATGAAACAGTTGAATCTATCATCCCATTCTGGCAGATGGCTAGGATCAAGACAATGACCAAGTACAACGCAATAAAGCTCTTCATGAAACTACATGAGAAACATCGTGCTCTGGTGAAAAGCAAAGGAAGAGCAAGTAACCCTGGAGGAAAAAGAGGAGCATTTGTGCTGGAATTAGACAGCCTGTTCGATATAAGAGCTCCAGATGCAATCCAGGAAATACAGAACAACAGACTGCTATCCAGAGAGAAGAAAGATGAGGATATCAGGTTCTACGAAGACCAAAATACTGAGAGGAAAGGTCATATGTCTGGTCATGACAAGATTTTTGAGACAAGATCCCTGCAGCAAGCAGCGACGAATGAAAGACTGCAGCATAGACAAGAACAAGGTAAAACTAATTACTTTGAACGTTACAAAAAGTTTTAAGTTTTACTCCATTGCGATATTTAGCATGTACTTAACAATTACTGTCTTAACATGTTGTACTATTTTACAGCTGCAGCAGAACAAGAGGCAGTTGTTCATGTGGATGACATTACCTGGGGTGACTCAACTGACAACGACGCTAACACAGAGGACATGGATTACCATCAGCCTCGTCCTGGATGTTCTCACCATCAAGACACTGTGACTAGTGTGACTTCGACGTTTCCAAGGAAGGTCATGGAATGTGATGTCATCTGCAATACAGCTGATCGTCTTGGTTTATCAGACAATCAAGTTACTGCCATGGTTTCTGCCACCTTGAAAGCTGGAGGGGCTGATCTGGATAACCTTCCTTGCGCTGTTCTACACTCCTGTATGGATGAGGTCAATGTCTGCTGCAGATGCTCCTGTGAATGATCTAAGTCTAATCCAGGACATGTTGAAGTACAAGAAAACTGACCCAGAGCTTGCTGATGCAGTACTTAGTAAGATGGAAAACCACAAATGGTACCTGACGCAGGAAGTCGGGCCATTTGCCCTGTTCAGCAGTAGATTGAGTGACACATTGAAGCACGACATTGCTGCCCAGTTACATGCCACTGAGAAGCCAGACAGCTTCAGAACAGGAAAGCCTCTATTCCAGAGTCACAGCTAAGACCACCCTGGTTGATCTCATTGGCCCAGAATTACATTTCCTGCTGGACACACTGAACATTGGATCCGAGTGGCTTCTGGAACCTGTCACGTCTTGGCCACAGAATGAGGACTACAGAAAAGCGTTGGACTATGTTAAGAATCTGAAAGCAGTGAATGACATTGCTGAACGTGGTGTCAAGATGATGAGCGACTTTGCAAATGTCATAACAACAGATGCCAAGCAAAGGGACTATCTCCTTCAAGCTGTGGAGTTCAACAGACACCGCTTTGACAGCTTCAAGAAACAAACTCTCAACAACTGACTGTGTAAATGTCATTATGAAATTAATCATCATGTAATGCTTTCACTTCTTGATCGATTAGACTTGTGACAAAATGTTAATCTCAAATTTGTGTCATGAATAAGGCACCTTGTCTGCCTTGAGTGTGAGAAAACGAATTTTGTGATATTTCTGAAATCTTTGTATGTACCAATGTGCCATTTCTTGTTCCAAGACTATCACAATTGTATAAGTTAGAAAGAGGATTAAAAACACTTTAATTTTGGTGCTATTTTGTTGCTCTATCTTGTTTAGATAAAAAGTTATAGTGCAAAACATGATTCAAGGGACCCCGGAACTGGTGCTTTTGGCCGATTTCAAGGCAGAAAACTTAAAGCTCCATGCGGCAATGCTTCCCAACAACCTAGGTCAAAATGGTTGTGATTTTTGGCCTTTTCAGGTCAAAAAGCATGGGAAAAAGTACAGAAACCTATGAAAATAAGAAAAAGTTGATTTTTGAACAGGGCTAATGGGGCTGGCCAGCCCTGGCATACAGTAATAAATAATAAACAATTCCTCATGATATTTTTACTTACATTCTTTACTTTAGTGATTTTGGGGGGTGGTATTGTTTACTTGATCATTTTTTAGGGTGGCACTGTTTACTAGAAACATTTGGGGGTGGCTTTCTTTCATTGATCCACATTTCCTTGTGTCCTTCCGTTTCAGTCAGGTTTACACAGTGAGAGCTACTCATGTGAGCAACTCTCATGTTTCCATATGAGGGTACTAGCATGAGGTAATCTCGTGAGTGTGTCTGTTTACACATACTGGCTACTCGCTATGATAGTTGATGCTAGAATGCCATCACAAGAAAAGTCAACTGCAACAAAACAGTACACACTACTCCAAACCTATTCGCTCAACAAGCATGAGAGTAACTGAAAAGTTTGAAAATTACCAACTTTGTGCGAATACAAAATTACTCGCATGAGAGTGGGTGGAGCTAGTAACTGGCAACTATTGTGGTAGTTGACATGACACAAGTAGTGCGATAGTTACTCTCATGAGAGTGGCTCATGCGAGTAGCTCTCACCGTGTAAACCCAGCTTTAGGATAGCACATTCTGCATCACTTAGTTGGGCGAGTCACTGAACTACCAAGCAATTGTGGAACAGGGACCAGTGAATGGACAGCCTCCTCTGCTTTCCATTTATGTCCTGAATGTGGATTATTATTTGCATACTTTTGAATAATGGCACTACCTTCCAAGTTGCGCATTACCAATAGCTGTTCCACAAATTTTTCAATAAAATGTCTAATTTTTATCTTTTTGTCAATGACATTTTTGTACATTATGTAGCTGTTTGGCAACATTCTCATAAGTGAAGGCCTAGCTTTTTGAACCAGGCATGAGACTTACAACTTGGGTCATAAGGCTCTTGGTTGGTTGGTTTGCTCATTGTATGAACTCCCCCCATATATGCATTATATTTTTCTAAATGATATGGCTTCTTATATATCTTTCTGGTCCCTCCAAAATAGGTTTTGTCTTTTTCAACCATACCAGCAGCATATTTTGTGGTCCTCCCACTTCACTACCAAAGCATTATCCCTACAAGCAAAAGCTGCTTCATAATGCTGAAGACATTCATCAAAAAGTTCTTTAGGAAGCCCTCTGTTTGCACAAATAGTTGCAGTCATCAGTGTCTTTTGAGAATCCAAAAATGAGGCAAGACGAGCACTTGCACACCAATTGTCCACAATACTGTGACATTAGGGTGTGTCAATTTGGGAGGTAAAAATTAATTTTTGCCAATTCCTTCACTGAGGGGTTTTAAAAATGTTTTTGGATGTGAAGAATTCATATCTGCTATTATTTTTGTGATTGCTCAACACTTAGCTTGGTAAATCTACGTTTGATTAAAAAGCACATAAATTGCTCTCGGAAAACAACATTTATTAATTTTAGCTTCTCAAAATGTCAGGTAATGCTATAAAAATTTTAGTTTCTCTGCATAAAACATATCCTAGTAATCATAAAACATATCCTTGTAATCATAAATCAACATTAGAAAGTAATGACATCCGTAAAAAAAAAATATTTAAACAACAAGTTTCATCAAGTCTTGCTTTGATTCGTTCTTGGACATCAGCCGCCGACTTGCTTCTTGGCCTCTGATATAGCCCTCACGTTTCTCATGTGTATACACCCTGCCTGCTGCCTCTGTGACTTGTTTCACACACCTCTCTATTGACTGAGCATTAGGGTGACACTTATTTTCGAAAGTTTGAATTTTTATCGGGATGGGCGCGTTTCTGGTTCCATTTTGTCAAAAAATATCGTGTGTAAAATATTTTTGAAATAAAACAATATTTAGAACTGCCTCAATACGGTCAAAGTTTGTATATTTTCTCGAAAAGTAGAAATTTTAGATCATGATGTTCTATGCCTCTAGCAAATAAAATATCACTTCTAGTTTGTTCAAGCTACTAATCTTGACCTAAAACATATAACTGGACTTCATACTTTCAACTCTAGGTCCCCCTCAACTCGAGTATTAGCCCCTCAAGGGGGGGGGTATCATGGGCGCCCATCTCCCTCTTATTGTTGCCTACTTTGCAGAGGTCACGGTGGACTTGCGGGCGGTTGGGAAGTCACAGCGGTGCTTCTCGACCACTTGTAAGAGGAACTGCCTTTGGTCTTCACTCTTGGTAAGGGCCAGGTTGAAAGACTGCATCAACGCCACCCCGCGCTCTGCGAAGTCATTGACAACTTGAAGGGCCTGGACTCGGCGGGATGCGGCGATGAAGGCTGGGTCCATCCGCCACTCCTCCGGATCCTTGAGCAGGAAGGCGGTGCTGATGTCCAGAACCTTGAAGAACTCCTTTGATGTAGTCGTTGTGAACTTGGCCAATGTATTGTTGGCGATTGAGGCGGTGGACAGGTCCACATTGATACGCCGCGGGGGATCCTCCGATCCTTCCTCTTCTTCCATCGCTTTAATCATCTCCCGCTTTGTCGCCAAGTCGATACCCTCGTCGAAGATGGCCAGGGTGACGAGGCGCTCGCTCAAGTACCATAGGTGCCTGGCGAAGACTGTCGCCGTCGCCTTGGCCACCGCTGAGTCCGGATAATAGACGAGGGCCTTGAGCAGCGCGAGGTCCGCGGCTGGGGCCGTTGCCGGGAGCGGCGCTTTGTACCAGGCCGTCACGTAGATGGACACGGCGAAGATGGTGAATCGCCGGATTCCAGCCGCTTCGCCTGACGACATCTGAAACTGTTCCCGGAACAGGAACAGTTTGATGGCATAGATGACTTTTGCCATCCAGCGCGCGCGATGGAAGGCGCCGGGACGAGCGAACCGGGCACCCCGCTTGTTCGGACCGCCCAGCACAATTACAGAGAGCTCCAGAAGTTCCCTGTAGTCATCACGTGGATGTTGACCATCGAGGAGGCGGCTGAATTCGATCAGCAGGTCGTCGCGGGCGTCCTTCAGGTGCTGCGGCATGGTTCCATCCTCGAAGGGCTTCGCTTTGGTTTGATCGATGAAGTCCCACTGGGCGGCGAATCGTTTGAACAGGAGGATGTCAGGACCAGTAGAGGGACCGAGGCACGCCGTGAATCCCTTCTTGCACACCAGTTCGTGGATGTGGTGGCGGCAAGCCAAATGAAGCACTGTCTTCTCGAGTTTCTGCTCAATGATATAGCAAGCTCCTCCTGAGAGTCCTGTGTTTGAGGCGGTGGTGTCAAAAGAGAGGGCACAGATCCGTCCCTTGATGTCCCAATCCTCGAGGGCAGAGAGGACGGCTTCCGCCATGGCGCGGCCGGTGCCGTCGGGGAGGCTGGGCACAGCCAGAAGCTTGTTGACGTTCTCCCCAGACACCAGAACTGGAAGGCGATCTTCAGCAGGGCCTCCGTCAGCCGCTGGTACGATTTTCCCGTCCCAGTGAACGGTCAGCGGCACAGTAGGATGGAAGGCTGCCTTCATTTCCGCTGCTGCCATAGCACGGAACTTTGCTCGGTCGCGGCGGGAGGATTCGCGGTTCAAGACCAGCTCCTCAGGGTCGTGGCCCAAGCTCCTCGCAGCCGCCGACAGCAAAAAAACACCTTCTCGGTCGGTAAGTTTCGTCCGATCCATCGCTGCGGAGAGATCAGGGGTGATCATCTTTTTCGACGCGCGGAATCGCTTGGGTGGTAAAGGGGTCGTAGATGCTTCTGCATTCGACGTGGACGGGCCCGGGAGAGAGAGCTCTTCCTCTTCTTCTCGGCGACGACGCCGTGTCGGTGACCGAGTCGGGCTGCTTGCACCTGAGCTGGAGCTCGATGCCAGTTCGACGAGTTCTTCTCGGCTCTCTCTGTTCGCCCTTTCATCATCTTGCCGGCGGCTCCTTTCCGCTTCCTGTCTCCTCGCACGCTCCTCCTCAGTGTGCAGCGTCATGTCACGTGTGGAGGAGATGCGGCCGCGCCGCACCTCGGCCCTTTGTCCCGTCAGGAACTCCCTGTCCTCTTCGAGTGTGATCATCGACATCGCCTGTTCGTGTGCGATGTCGAAGAGGCGGTCAAGGGATGAGAGGAACTCGGCCTTGTTCCTGATTTGGGTCACAGTGCGCCGTTTCGAGTTCTTGTTCAGAGCCCGCCACTTCTCGTACATTCGGAGAACCTTGTCCCTTGCGCGTTGGTCTTTCTGCGTAGGAATACGGGACCGCTCCCAGAATTCCTTGACTGCGGTCACTGTCTCAGCGGCTGCTTCCTTGATCGGCTTCTTGACGTCAAGGTGAAGGTGGAAAAAGTACTGAAGCGCCTGCTTTCCCGTAGGCAGCATGCTTCCTGTGATGCTGTGGTCCACGGTCCCCAGGAGATAGACTGCTGTTTTAGATCTTGTTGCCGAAGCCATCACGTCATTTCAGAACTCACTGAAAAAGAGAATGAAAACACTGTTAGTGTGGCAAAACTCGTCCCAACCCATTTTCTACTTAGAATAACATGTTCTTTCGCCTGTATCAATATTTGGATAAACTCGTGTTACACCTGTATAATACTCATTTTAGTCTTCTGTACACAGTGCGGAAGGACTAAACCAACGACTCTGACCGTCCGTCTGTCTGTCTGTTATCATTTTCAACTCAGAAACTACAGCAGCTATCGAAACGAAAACGACATGATAACAGAACGCCATGAGTACTTTTCGACAAAAAGTATAAACTTTGACCTCGTTGAGGCAGTTCTAATTATTATTTTATTTCAAAAATATTTTACAACACAATGTTTTTAGAGGAATGACACCAGAAATGCGCCCGTCCTGATAGAAATTCCCAAAAAATGAAAAACACCCAAAATAAGTGGCACCCTACTGAGCATGACAGGGCACTGTGAAACTTGCATAGGCTTGTCAAAGAACTTCTTTACTTCCGCTGTAGTCAGTTTACATGTCAAAGGAGGTTCAAAACCCCGTCAGACCAGTCTGTCAGCTCCAACACGGAAGAAGCACGGGGTTGATGGAAGGGTCTTCTGGGACGTACAGAAAGATCTCCAAGTGTGTCATCATCTCCACCCTCATGTCAACAATCTTTTGGACACCAGCTCTCCTCTCCTCACTGTCATTGAGCACAAGAGTGTCTGGATTATCATTTCGCGCATGCATACCATGCTCAGCGTTTGCATGGTTGGCAAAACAGCATCCACTACAGCCTTATTTTGCAGCCAACTAGCGCAGCTGAAACAAGATGTGGCGTGGGCCCACAAGTGTGTTTACTTTGATGTTGAACCAACAGGGTAGTACACACCAACAATGTATTCCACTATCAGTCTTAAGTTGTTGAGGGTTTTGCCTTTAAGGCCATGTTTTGAAACCATATGCGACAAAGCTGTTTGCTGTGTCAACCACCTTGAATCGGCTCACTGGACAATTTCAAGAAGGGCCAGATCTGTGGGAAGTTCTCCTGTTCCTTATGGCCTGTGTGCCTATACCCGTACGCTTGATCAGTAGAGAGATCTTACGACATTGTCACTCAGTGAAGTAAGAGGCTCCAATTGAGAGTTTGGTGAATGAAGGATCAATTTCAGTTCAGTTGCAGTGTCTAGCACAGAGCTTTCCAAATGGTGTGTCGCGACAACATTAGTGTTTTTCGTATTTTGAAAATTTTGATTTTTTCTATCAACAAAACGGCTACAAGTTAAACACCTACTGAAAAATTATCTGATATTGATAACAAAATTAATAATGTGTCGTGAAAATTGTTATGCTAAATAATTTGTTGCCAATGTAAAAGTTGGAAAGCTCTGGTCAGGCATCTTGCCAATGTTACCTGCCCACTTGTTGTTAGACAAGGTCTTCCATCAGTGCTGTGATCAATGTCGCAGGGGTACTCGTTAGTGTGGAGGGCACAAAACCAACAGATCAGCTTACGGCAAAGCTTTGACCTCTACCCAATGCATGGAACCACCCTCCCAGCCAGTGTTAAACATTTGTAGAATCACTCCAATGGCCTGCAGGCTTTTATCAAGCCCTTCTCTTCATGAAAATCTACAAGATTATCGCAATAACTTCAGTAGATTTTTTCTCATTGAGCCTTTCCAGGAGTGAAGTGGTAGATATATCTTCCACCGGCTCATGCACACAGAATAATGCTCTTCTTTGATGATGCTGGGGAACTGACGATCTGATTGTCTGCTTTCAGAAACTTTAGTTGTATCTTGACGGCCGTCAAAGAAGATGCAGTCAATTTCACCCTTCTTACCAAAGATCATCAAATTCTGACCCAGGATCTCATAACTTTTTCTTGGGCCCTCTTGACTTTATTGTGATCAATACAAGCTCTTGTCTTCTTCAGTGATCAAGCCAGCATCCATAAAGGCAGCAGTGGTGATGGCAGCTGTGGCACGCAGGCCAAAACCATATCTGAGCTATGCATAGCAACATTAGGTATTTCTAATGTGTTGTACTCTGGCTTTTTATTGAAGGAAGACGTGCTTGGTATTTCTAAGTCACTTCATAACTTCCATCCTTCCATCTTGAGCATCAGCTATTGTTCTTCATTTTCATCATCAGAGAAAATTATTCATTTGATGGCATTGAAACATCTGCTTACTGGCTGCTTATATTCAGCAAGCCTTCTTCTTCGTCTCTTGCCGCTTCTGCTTTGTTGACTTTGTCTGTTGTGGTCAGGTTGATCTGGCAAGCCAATCTGATGTGGTCCAATAGAACCAGACTTGTTTCTCTGACCTTTAATGAAAGCAAGTTCCTTCACAGGGATCTTCATCTCCCTAGGGCATGTACAGTTAATGTGAGTTTCGTTTTTGCAACCAGCATCTGCAAGGCAGCCAAATCAGAGCAGAGAACAATTTTACACTTGCAACTGAGGATGTCAAAAAGCTTGTCAAGTTTTGCAATTGAAAGCCTTTGACATGTAGCTTTCCTCTCCCAAGAGATATGTTTTGTGGCCTGCTCCAGCTCTCTTGGATCTTGTTTAAGATTGTGACTCGTGAATTTACAATGGGGGCTACAAAAGAACTGTTGTCATTCCCACTTTCAAGCACTTAGGGTAAATGTCCTTGCAAGACTGGCTGCTGGGTAGTTTCTCACATCCTCACCACTTTGTTCTCTTAGCAGTAGCCCATATTTCAGAACCATCTCGCAGAGTTGGGAGCTCAGAGGGCAACACTCTCTACCAGTTCCAATTAGGTTGCTCATATGTGTGAATGTCCCGTCTTGTCTCTTTAGAAGCCATTGTAGGTCAATTCCCACTGGTTAGGATGGTAGCACTGACGGACAAGTAATCTTCAGCACACTGATGAATATGTTTCAACCTGTGAAATAAGCAAAAACAGCAGTGCATTATATATACAGCATATATAATTATTAATATAATAATTATTATATAATTCCACAAAAAAGTCACTATTTTTATGTAGCTTCTTACCAAGCAAAACTAAATTATATTAAATTAACAAAAATATCTTTAGAATTCCTAAGTCATGCTGCAACTTTTTAGCACCCCTCATATTTGGAATTTGAAAGTTGAAAAATTTGACACACCCTACTGTGACATCCTTGCCCAAGCACAGATTCTGCCAAATAGACAACTATTCATTCACTGGAGGAAAGTTGGCTGGCATAATAAATACCATATCTAGCAGCGAGTAATTATCTTTTCCATAATACACACTAAAGTTGTAATTGTACCCATTTCATTCCTTTTCACTATTGCACATCACAATCAACTTTATTCCAAATGTAGAATGCTTGGTTTTTATAAACTGGCAAAACCCCAGATCCTTTCCATAGCACCAAGGCTTCATCAATTGCAATATGTTCCCCTGCATCGACATTTTGCATTGAAATGGTTCTCAGCATGTCACAAAATGTATCTAAACGCGTGGAAGGAACATTCTTTTTCACATCCTTTACTTCACTAAATCATAAAAATTTCATTATTGAGAAGTACTGTACCTATCCCAACTCATTACTGATGCACAGAAATAATGCACACCTGGCTCAAAAGGCTTTCTCGCCCAATACTGTTTCATCTCACTATATTTACAAATTCCAGTACCTATAAAAATAAAGGGCCAAAAAAGTATACATGTCACTGTCATTGACATCCTTCCACTGTATGCTATTTACAATTCCTTTAGTTTGTGGATTTGCATCAAAGAAAGCCTTTGCCTTATCATTTATACACTGCACTATATGAATGATAACATTAGCTGTAATAAACTTTTTCCATCACTCAAGAACACTTATGTTTGCATCAAAATCAACTGCAGGGTTGATGCCACTAAAATCATGTAATAATTTTGGCTCAGGGCTAGCCTCTCATCCTCAAATATGTTAGGAACGTGTTTCCAGCCACCAGCCATTTCCACTGGCTTGCACTCAATATCACTAAGTGAATGATTATCACTATCAAAATCATTATCACTATCCATTGCACTATCTAAATCACTTTCATCTGGGATATACTCACTTCCAGTATCAGAGATATCACTTTCATCAATCGACATTTTGATAACTATAATAATAAATATAAAAAATAAAGAAAGAACCCAATACAACATGACAATCATCAAAGCTGATGCAACACTAAAAATTATCAAGTCATTAGTCTCCAGCCATACAAGCCATACCATATCTATTTGTGCAAACCTTTTGAGTGGATCTTAGGGTTTTTGTTCGCCTTAGCTTCTGTAGATCTGAAGCTCACAATTGGTTCTTTCATAATGACATTGATCATCAACTCTCAGTCCATACTTTGAATATCAAAGAAGAAATTTTGCAGTGTACTATGAGAAATATTTGCTTCTAATAACCAACATTACTCATGATGAACACATACTCATTATTGTAGTGCATCACAGGAGAAACCATGATGAACACATACTCATCATAGCGCATCACAGGAGGAACCATGATGAATGCATACTCATCATCGTAGTGAAGGGGTTAAGGTTCTAACAATTTTGGGATGTGTGTTTGCATAAATATGTTGCTCATAAGGCAGTTAAGATACAATTTAGTTCACAGCCTCAGAATGTTCAAAATCCATTGTGATGCATATTGATAACTGAAGTTAGGTTTTTCAATAATGTCTGTATGAAGGAAATCAGGCATTCAAAAATGATTATGGTATTTAACATGATAATTTTAGGTGATCCAAACAAGTTAGACATGGACTTTATATCTAATGGTTAAGCAATACAAAACACCAATAATAAAAACAAGACTATACAATCACCTACTACACCGTCAAAGAGAAGCAAGATGCTTTCCTTTCTCAG
Organism: Bathynomus jamesi; assembly: GCA_023014485.1. Taxonomy (NCBI): domain Eukaryota; kingdom Metazoa; phylum Arthropoda; class Malacostraca; order Isopoda; family Cirolanidae; genus Bathynomus; species Bathynomus jamesi. Next base: position 229,370 of record JAJOZX010001142.1, on the reverse strand, counting down.
GTAATGGGCATATGGATTGCCTCAAAGTTCTGATTATTCTCTATACTGAAAGAATTTCAAATCTGTTATAATCAATTAAAAAGAGAAGAAAAACATTTTTATTAACTCTGAAGGTCTGGCTTTCCAAGAAAGCTCTGGCCCAATGGGGATTACTGAAACCTCCCAGGCCTTACTGAGGGGTTTGGAAGCTCTCAGGAATCCTTCCTAACTGTAGAAATTCCTACAAAACTTGGGTTTCTAACCACACCATCTCAACCTTAATTAATAATACTATTCATGATTTGTATCATTAATAATAACTATATTTTATTTTTAATAAGAGCCCTGTGAAACCTAAAGCTTAAGGACCAAATAAAATAAAATAAATAATCCAGCTTCACAACTATTTATGTCATTGTGAATTGTAAGACCAGTGTTTATTTTACTATTAATAGAGGTTATTCAATTCAAAAGTGGTTTTCTTTTTTTACCCCATTTCACTAGAAATTAAAATAATGAAAAATGTTCTTTAGAGCCATTTTGCATAAGATTCAAAGAAATATTAGATCTATTTAAGCCCCCCAAAAGATTTAAGTTGCTCTTTGCTGATGATGAATATTTTGTTTAGTACATGATACAGGGGGTCCTCATTATCCAAGTCCTCGCATTTACGCAGCCAAATAATTGTAGAACCATACAGATAAATTCCCCACACTTAAGAGGTTTCTGTGGATAATGTACATGGAATGCGGAAGCGCAATGGAAAACTGTTTAAATTTCCCTGAGACTCACTGTCTTGCTCACTTTCCCCTACCTCCAACACTCCACCACCACCATGCTCCAGTAGGGCGGATCGTACTCAGGTGACAACATGAATCTGAAGGAAATCCTACCATCAGGGGTGTCTAAATTGTGTGTTTTTACATGGGGAATTCAAATATGAGCTTTTTTGGATAGGATAACTCTAACCTACATCATTTTGTATTTCTAAATTGCCAATTTTACCCTTTTGAACCCCTTTATAATATATTAAAAGATATAAGGTAAATCATTTATATTGACAAGGCCAAATCAACTTTACATATATTTATTAATAGGTGAACTGCATGTATATCACTGGATATAATTACAAAGATCATTCTCCTGACATCTTGAACTTTGCCAGGTTGCACAAATCCTGCTTTGACTCAGACTTGGACATCAGCTTCCTGCTGGTCTCCTGAGCCCTGAGCCCTCCATCCCTCTTTTCCTGTGAGAAGTACTTAGCAGAAGCCTCAGTCACCATTTTAACAACCCTCTCAATGCTTTGTGTGTGGCAAGGCCAGTTGCGCACCTCCATGGGGGTGTTGATGAAGTTTTTCACCTCTGAGGTGCTTAGAGAGCAGGTGAGAGGTGGCTCTGACACACCTTCTGACCAGCTGATCAAGTCACCGATGCTGGAAGCATCACAATTGATGTCAGGTGTCCTTCTGCTCCTAACAGAGGAGTCCCCCAGCTGAGTGTCCGGGTCCCCCTCTCCCCTGATGGCCAGGATTCTCTCCACCCCTTCAATCCTCTCCTTCTGATCCTCAGAGCAGAGTAGTGTTTGGAGGATGACTTCACTGTGGGCATACCAAGCAGATCTTCTCACAGTTGGCATCACAATATCCAGCACCTCCTTTCTCTGGGACTTGAGGCAGTCCAGCTGAAAGAGGATGTGCCTAGGCCCTTCGATCCAGGAGTGCTTGACCTTCATGTTGAACCAACATGGGTAATACACTCCAATGATGAATTCCACAATGAATTGCAGAATCTTCAGGTTCTTTCCTTTAAGTCCGTGCTTTGACACCCAGAGCCTGAGAAGTCTGTTCGCTGTGGTGAGCCAGCGGCTGTGGTTTACTGGTCCTATCTCTAACAGAGCCAGCCCTGCAGGAAGTACTCCATCCCTGACTGCACAGACAATTTTATAGCCATAGTATTGATCAGTTGAGAGATCTTGAATGACCTTGTCAGGAAGCTTGATCAGTGGGGGCCAACAGAGATTCAGGTGAAGTTTGGATTGATATCAAAGTCTGTAGCAGAATCAAGGAGCTTTCCTATTGGCCCAGATAATTTTTTGTCTGACAGAGTAGGGCCATCAAGGTCAACAATGAGATGGCACAGGGGAAGTTCAACAGTGTGCAGGTTGCACACCAACCAGACCAGCTTTCTCCCCAGGTGCAGCTCCAGCTTCCGCATTACTCCAGCTTTCACACCAGTGTTGACATTTGTTGAGTCTCCTCCAATGGCCAACAAGGTCTTATCATAACCCCTCTCTTTCAGCCAGGCAAACAGGACCTTAGCAATCTTCTCCGCATGTGACTCCTCTTTAGTTGCTTTCTCTGGGGTGAAGTGGAACAAATAGTATCACTATAATATGCGTAGAAATAGCTTTTTCTAAAATATAACAGAATAATACTTACATGTGAACAGTAACAAAAAAAAAATCAGTAGATAATCACTAAATCTATCCCCTCACTGCAAGCCAAGGTGGTAAAATAGCTTCATAAATCATGAGTCACTTCAAATATTTCACAAAACGTTTTAGAATGTTCTGAAACGTTACATTCTAGCCTCTGAGAAAGGTGGCTCAGAAAATGGCCTTATGCGTGCCAGAAAACCATCAAAATATTTCATATACCAAACTGTATGATAATTACAATTAAGTGGAATGGCACACCTTTTTATTTGAGTATTTAAATATTATTATTTTTATTATTATATGAATTACATTATATGTGTTTATATGAATTAGTTAGAACAATGCTCTATGAGAGATAACGTGAGCAGCCATGATAGAAAACGTGAGAAGACATATTCTGGGGTAACTACAATAGTAAAATAATCAACAATTTAATAATAATCAACTGCAAAATGATGTAGGTTAGGTTTATCAGAATTAAATATTTTCTTCAGAATTGTGTTCTATACACCAAAATATGTCATTTGAACAACCCTCTCCATTGATTTTAAAAAAATGCATAGTATGACCCGCCCTAATGCTCCACCCACAACCCCAATTCCGCACACTCTCAGTCTCTCACTCACCATTGCCAGTGCTGAACCTATCTGCACTTTTCTGGTGTTTTGGTTCTGATTTTGTGCTATTGTTGCAGTCATGACTTCAGAGTGTACTGCTAGTGGTAAAGCAGCTACCAGCCCTAAAAGAAAGTGTACCAGCTATGGGTTGAATGTGAAATTAGATGTCATTAAGTGCAAGAAAAATGGTGAACAAGTGATAGACATTGTGCATACTCTTAACATCCCCGAAACTACTATTCATACGATACTTAATAATGCAGCAAATTTAGAAGCAAAAGCTATGACAATGATAAGGCACTCTGAGATTAAAATAACACGCAGAAGGAGTGATGTAATGGAGATTATGGAAAGATGACGAGCAACATGGATAGAAGAGCTGTATCACCAGCATACACCCATAAGCTTAGCCCTCATCCAGGAGAAAGCTTTAAGTAGAGGTGGGAGAGGAAGAAGTTGCTAAAGTTAAGGATTTCATGGCATCCAATGGCTGGTTTTACCACTTCCAAAAGCAGTATGGATTTAAGGATGTCAAAATTCAAGGGGAGGCTGCTAGCACAGATGTAGAGGCAGCTGAATCATATCATGCTGAAATAAAGATGATTCCAAAAGATGCAGGGTTCCATGAAGTGGAAGAAGATTATGTCAAAGAATTGTGTGAATCTCATGCATTGCCATTAACAAATGAGGAGCTGGCACAGTTAGATCAGCTAACAGTTGAAGAAACGAGAGATGACGATGACATCACTGAACTTCCCAAAGATAAAGGATTGACAGTTAAAGGCCTCTGAGAAGCCTTTGGGAAAGCTGTTGAAATTGTTGATTATTTTAAGGATAATGATCCTCTTTATGATCATGCTGCCAAGGTTGAACGTGGAATGAAAGATTTGCTGTCAGGCTATCATGCAATTTTATCAGAAAAATTACATGATTCATTACTTGATCATTCTTTGTACATCACAAGCCAGTCACAAAAGATTCTGGACATCAACCAGGTCCTTCTGGTCTTCAGCCTCCAATTACAGGGAGATGAAGAGGTGGCAGTAGATGACCCCTTTGTCTTCCTGCCTCTCCCTCCTCCACCTAATCATCTTCTAGCATGCATCCAATGAAGCCCAACTCCTCTACTTTTCAAGGTAAGACAATAAAAATTTGCTGTTTAACATACTTTATTAACATATTTTATAAGGTAAAGTACATAAAAGGGTTTAAAAAGTCTATTTTACAAATGTTTAACCATAATTTTGAGTCATTTATTGTGTTAAGGTCCCAATCAAACCTTATTCTCATTATTTCTTATGGGTTTAAGATCCCCGCTTTAAGTGGTGATTTCTTGGTCCCCATTATCCTTGGATAACAGGGTTGGCAAAAACCCAACTACCCAGCAAAAAAAGTTGGGTTTTTGCCAACCCTATTGGATAGTGAGGACATCCTGTATTGACAACTGCATAGCTACATACATATGGATTATTAAATATCAGTATGGATTACAGAAAAGTAAAATTAGGATAATCTCTAGGAGCGCTCCATTTTTCAATATTAAACATACACTCATAAAACAAATACCATTTGAAAGCTCACATTTTTCTGAGTCTAAAAATGTAGTAATCCAAAAGTATCAATAGCAAATGCAAGATTATAGAAAAAATTATGTTACATTTTTATAGTGAATATTTCCCGTTTTGGCTATAATGTACTTTTTTTCATAAAATATTTTTCCTGATTGGACTATTTTTTCACTACTCTGCGACTTAATTAGTTGGTTGGATTCTGTTTTCTGTCTACTTTTTTTTTCTAATTGGATTCAGTTTGGTTGTGTTTGTGATAGAATTATGACATTCTGTTTGTGTGGTTTCTGACTTTGAGAACTTGATTTGTCATGTGCCTAGATGAAGAGAAAGCATTGGATGTTTTTATCTTTTCAATATTAAACATACACTCATAAAACATATACCATTTGAAAGCTCACATTTTTCTGAGTCTAAAAATGTAGTAATCTAAAAGTATCAAGAGCAAATAAAAAATAACTAGGTTTAATTGTTTGACGCATGACATAATTAATTATATTATAAAGGTTGGCTAAGTTATAAATCTTCAGTCTGTGTTGCAAGAAGGTATTTTTGGTAATTGTTACACTACACTACACTAACCTAACCTAACATGAATATGTTGGGTCATTCTCTGTCAGATCAACCAGTGCCTAACACCCTCATCTCTCAGATTTTGCTGAAATTTGGTTTATAAGGAGTTTGTGGGCCCTGAATCCATTTCTGAAATTATAAGGTCAATCTGACCAACGGTTCAAGAGATATGACCTCGGGAAATTTGAGGTCACTTGCGAGGTCACTAACATTTGGCGACCCATAACTTGGGTAATAATGGTCACAATTATATAAAAGTATATATATTTAGAATCAGAAAATGACAAGGAATCCAAATATGCAAGTTTTAGAACTCTAGGTTGAAAAAAAAAAGTTACACTGTAACCAAAATTTGAGGTCATGATTTGACCTCTGGGGTATCAAATGAGAATTTTTTTTTAAATGTAAAAAATGAAGGCATAGGCATTGGCTATTAGAATCAGCAAAAAAAAGTTTGTTTATGTTAGTATTTTTCATGTAACTAACATATAAGTGAACACCATATTCATAAGTTGTGCGTCAATTCTACCTATTTTTTCACACTTAAGCTCATAATTTGACCTATAGAAATTAAAATTACATTTTTTTATAGATATAAAAACAAAGGCAAAAAATGTAAAATTGTATTTCACTGCTAATCTACCTGGGCAATAATAGTTATAATAGTGAAAGGGGAAGACCTACTTAGAGGATTCATGTGCTAGCCTAATACAATTTTTGCATGCTCGATGCTCTCATCAATTTCTTTTTGTGGAAAAATGTATTGAATTCTGCTGCCTCCTCTTAGGGTAGGACAACTCATTACAGTTAATATATGATGTCCTGGCACTGCACATGAATCCTTGTTTGATGGATAATAATATGCACTTGATCCTGATGACCCAGAGGGATGTAGAAAGTTCACAGTGAAATCATCAAACTCTTCACAATATTCCTCCACAATTCCATACCAAACTTGCATGTCATAAATGCAGCCAACATACTCTCCTGGTTTGACACATTTTAGGTTCATTAGTAAAATGACTTTTCCTTATTCTTTTCTTTTCTCCAATGCCACTTGAAATGGGATACACCATCAGTTCTTCCTTGTTTAGGGGAACAAATCTATGATATTTCTGAGTTCCAGGAATAGCCCTACTATCCTTGAATCGATGTTCCAACCATTCTTCTGCATCTTTCAAATCAGCTGTAGTTACAAAGAAAAAATTTATCTTCTTGCTCAAGTTTTCTTCACGAAACATGTGTTCTGGTGTAAGAATTTGCCTCTCTGTAGTTCTCTGCAAACTGGCACGAGCAGTAGCTCTTTTCACTGTTCCTCCAATCCCATCACATGCATTTTTGCCATGGGATGTAGCAAAGAAGTGCCATTCACAAGACAGACCAAAATCCTCTTCATGGTAACAGAGATTTGTGAAGTTGTATCTGTTCTTATATTGGCCAGCACATCCATCTGAGAAATAGTGCACCTTCTTCAATTGTGGGCATCTGAATTTAACATATGTCATAAGCTTCAATATGAATGAGTAAACCATTATAGTGTTGTGTTTTAGTGATGCAGATAAGAAACAGACACTAAAATGGCTAAGTTCCTGGTCTGCAGATGATCTATAATAGATGACAAAAGGGTGAACTGTACACTGTGAATTGTCCCAGTGAAACCCTTGGGCAGCATCCTGGACAATGAAAGAATAATTCTCAGAGAAATCACCTACTATAACTACCTCGCTCTGAGGTGGTAGTGTTTCTTTCAACTGCTTGAAGTACTGTGATTGTTGCTGAGCAACAAAGTGATGACGAACCATGCGGGATATTTTCATGCTTAGGGATGATAAGTATTCATGAAGTGGCTCCACCTTATCAACCATTGTACAATGGTCAACAGTCACCCATTGCTTGTAAGATATTTCATTTGGAGCTGATTTCACACAGTCAAGTAACTCAAGAAAATCCAGGACACCCTCTTCTCTTGGGCAATCATTGCAAAGTTGCATCATGCAAGTCTCTCTTTCTGTACTGCAGACACTGTAATCCATAAGATCCTTGTATGAAAGACCTCTTTCTCCCAATGCAGCCAGCTGCAATTTTGGATTTTGATAGTATGTGCAGACACAGACAGAATGAGTCCCACCACTACCGGCAAGCACACAATATGATGGCCGTAATTTTGCAAATGTGGAAAATCCTATTTTGGGATTCTTTTCATCATTTTTATATAGTTCAAACATCTCTCTTAAATTCCCGAGGACCAATCGTTTTTGCACCTTCATTGCACCTTCAGCACTGATAACTTTCACGCAATCCTTTTGGCCAGGACACATACGACTAACCTCTTCTGACTCATAGAATCTTCTAACTATATCTTTGTGTTCTTCAGATATCACTTTTCCTTTGCTCATTAGTGGAATCTTCGGAAGGATTCCATGTTCTGATTTAAGTGAACGGCTTCTTTTCACCATGTATGTTGTAGTTTGAAAGAAACTAGCCGTTTTTTCAATTGTGTATGGTGAGTGTGTCAATATTTGTAGTTTGTGATGGTGACATTTGCTCTCCAGGAATGACTGTTTCAATTCATTCATTAATTTGTCTAGATGTTTTTCAGATTTAGTTTCAGGTTTTGAAGTATCACTTACCTCCTCAGTAATTTGAACACCATAACTGAGTTCTAGCCTCTCCTTCAGGTGTTTCTGAGCAGATGATAGCTTACCACAAGCCTTGCGCTTTTTCTGGCTTAATGACAGCCCTTCTGAAAAGAACAGAAAAAAAGGTTTCACACACCTGAATATTAGTAATTAAATATTAATTATAGTACCTTAAATGCTATATAATTGGCTATATAGTAGATCAAACAGACCTTGTAGTAAAGTATAAGTTATTATATTAATTTATTACTTACTTTTTTTAACTGGTGTTTGGTCCAGAAATGCTAGAACTGGTTCAACTGAAGTTGAAGGATTTTCCTTTATCAAGCAATCACTGTCATTGTCCAGATCTTGAATTGAAGAGAGGTTACTCAAGCCACTGATAGTAGATGATTCATTTGAATCCTGCTCAGACTCGTTGTTTTCAGTGGTACTAAGTATAGTGGGGTTTTTCATTATCAGTGTCCAGCAGTTCACACACAACAATGAGTCTTTTTTCACTCTTACAGCACATTTTTCAACAAGTACATCAGTCACTTTTCTAAGATTGATTGTTATGCGTTTCTTGTGTTTTTGAATAGGGTCCTGGCAGTATTTCAAGTGCCGAACCATTGTATTTTGATCTGTAAAGATATAGGATTTACAATTAGGTAATATATATTTTTTAGAAAATATATAGCTATACACACTTAATATTTTAGGCCTTGATAGTCTCTGAGGCTCATTAAAACACCATACCCACCAGCCACCCACAGTGCTGGCTGGAACTGTACTAACCTGTAGACAAGGAATTTTGCAACTATCTGTGTTGATTCTGCACTTAGACAAGTAGCAACATGTTTCAACAGGTTTGTTTAGGCTACATGTGAGCTTAGTCTTCCCCTTTCACTATTATAACTATTATTGCCAGTGTAGATTAGCAGTGAAATACAATTTTTATTAAATTCTTGGAGCTTGAGGTCAAATTGATAGCTAAGATATAAAAATTCCTTGAAATGACAAGCAATTTATAAATATGGTGTTCACTTATAAGTTAGTTACATGAAAAGTACCAACATAAACAAGAACTCTGACTTTTTTTTATATCTATAAAAAATGTAATTTTAATTTCTATAGGTCAAATTATGAGCTTAAGTGTGAAAAAATAGGTAGAATTGACGCACAACTTATGAATATGGTGTTCACTTATATGTTAGTTACATGAAAAATACTAACATAAACAAACTTTTTTTTGCTGATTCTAATAGCCAATGCCTATGCCTTCATTTTTTACATTTAAAAAAAATTCTCATTTGATACCCCAGAGGTCAAATCGTGACCTCAAATTTTGGTTACAGTGTAACTTTTTTATTTTTCAACCTAGAGTTCTAAAACTTGCATATTTGGATTCCTTGTCGTTTTCTGATTCTAAATATATATACTTTTATATAATTATGACAATTATTACCCAAGTTATGGCTCGCCAAATGTTAGTAACCTCGCGAGTGACCTCAAATTGCCCGAGGTCATATCTCTTGAACCGTTCGTCAGATTGACCTTATAATTTCAGAAATGGATTCAGGGCTCACAAACTCCCTATAAACCAAATTTCAGCAAAATATGAGAGATGAGGGTGTTAATTTCAATTTTTTTTGGTTGATCTGACAGAGAATGACCCTGTTATTACATTATCATTTGTATAATTTAGGTCTCGGGGGTATGGGGGCAGAGCCCCCATAAAGATCATGCATCACAAATTGATCGGTATAGGGTTTTATATTTAAACATAGTTACTTTTTATTTGCTATTGATACTTTTGGATTACTACATTTTTAGACTCAGAAAAATGTGAGCTTTTAAATGGTATATGTTTTATGAGTGTATGTTTAATATTGAAAAATGGAGCGCTCCTAGAGATTTACCTAAAATTAAAATAAGTTTTCCCATCATCAGGAACATTCAATTTACTTTTGTTGGAACCATCCAGGGGTTCTATATGACCCCAGGCCTAAAATCTCCCAAAAATGGTGCTGTAAAATGTCTGTAATGAAACAACTACATGAATGAAACATTTGATATTTAGGAACTTTTAATGAATAATATCTCTTTCAATGTTTTGACCCTATGGTTCCTGATGTGGGTTAAACTTTGTATTTTGGAATAAGCATTTAGCATGTAAGGTATGAGCATGAGGACTCAAAGAGGCTATTTCTTAAATCTAACTTTTTATACTTCAAAATGGAACTACTCCCTTATTTATCAATAGATTTTTAGCATTCAAAGAGCATTTTCTCAATTTAAAATATGAAAATTTGTCTGATAAATTTTAGTTAGATCTTGCTAAGTCTATGATAAAAATTTCAGGTCTCCACATCAAAAAATAAGGGAGTAGTTCCCATTCCAAAATTCCCCAAAATCATGGAAATTTCCCCCCAAATCCACCCTACCTCAAAGACTACTTGGCTTCAGGATTGACTTGAAACTTGGCGTGTATTCATTAGGCTCTACAACATACAGTATTAAAATTTCAGCCCAATCCAATAATTATTCTGAAAACTGCAAAATGGCTCCCTTAAAACCTTTTAACCCTTTGGAGATAGAGACCTAGAGCAAAGTGTATACTGCCAAGACAGCAGTTTGGGGCCAAAAATAAAAAATTTTACAATGGTTTTTTTGCTTAAAAGGTTGAATTATGATATAAATTAGCTAATATAAAAAAATCAACCCTTTCAGTACTGCATGTGCAGATGGAATGTATGGCCCACAGACAGCATTTCTTTTATGCCCATTCAAATATGGAGTAGGCAATGAAAATTAAGATCATATGGAGTACTTTGTTAGTCTTAAAGGGTTAAAAGCGATACAGTGTGAGACTCAAAAAAACATTTCAGAATGTGTGGAGAATGCCAATGTTGTAATATTATACAGCAAAAATGTTCAGCATCAAATTTATTATTTCTGACATTTTCTTCTAATTTCTATAATTCCCCATTTCTCCCAAGAATTTCAAATTTCATTTCCTGGAAAATGAGAAATTTTATTTCTTAGGATCCCAGGAATTCCTATCCCATGTATTAAACACTTAGAAGTAGTATACAGGTTTCATTTGACTTTATTAGCCAAATTTTAAAAGTTCTTGGCCTCTAGGATGATGCAGCTCATTTGGCTAAAGCCAGCCTTGGCCAAAAGCATGTATCATCTTAGAATTTATTATTTTTGTATGACTTGGCTCTTGTTGTAAGGGAAATTTGTAAAATTTTATTATCCATACACAGCTCAAAGAAAGTCTGCAGGGTTCTAATTCTGAACCTAATCAACTTAACCTCACCAAGTTAAAAAAGTATTTGATATGATTTACTCAAAGATTAGGTTAAGATTCGGTAGAACACATCAACCAAACTCAATATTGATATTTATACAGCAAGATAGAGTGAAAGAAACAAGAATACTTTATTCTATACTAATTTTGGCAGAAATTCCTATTTATCAAGATATTTATTTTCCAAAAATCATCTCATCCCACGATGTATATAGTCATGTTATTATTATTAGCCAAGTGGCTACCCCATTGTCACATGATACTCCCGCGCAGGTCCAGTGGCTGAAATTTTAATTCAACAGTTGCTTTAGAAAGGTGGTCTGTGGTTGGAGCTCCCAGTCCGAGTGGGACATCATCTAGGCCTAGGTTAGGTTAGGGGTATGACTTACCTTTCCAGGTCCCAAATTCATTATGGAGTACCTATACCCAGTTAGGTTAATTGAATGCCCAGTTAGGTCAACTGTATGCTCTTGACAATTAGTTAAGTTAAGTCGTGTTATTTTCGTTAGTTTTAATGAAAATATCATGACTTGACCTAACCAATTGTCACGGGCATAGTGATGTGAGTCGTTTTTTATTGTGTCATTTTTTTTGTTTTTTTTGTCGTTTTTTTTGTTTAAAACGAAGGTAGTCTGTTTTTTTTGTTTTTTTTGTTTTTTATTGTTTTAAACTTATTCCATATTTTTCTTCCTTTAATCTAATAAGTATATTAGTATTACCTATAATTTACTATACTACCATGCTTATACGGTTATACCTAGTATATATACTATATAGTCATCTTTTAGAAAAATTGAATCACGCAAAAAGTATATAATAGAAAGGAAAAACAAACCCTCATTTTTTTATATGTACGGTATATATTTTTTAACTAGAACATAAAACATTCTTCCTCGTTTCAAACAATATACATAATTGTGATTGGCAAGAGTACCAGTATATATATTCCAGATAGAAAAGGAAAATATTCACCTTTTTTTTAACCTTTTTGTTAACCTAATGTTGTTTTAACCTTCATTTCCATGGAAGAATCATCACTAGATTGGGTAGAGCATATATGCTAGTTTCAATATCACAGGTACTGGTATAATATACAAAATAAAAAATACATAATACTGGTATAAAACAATATATATAATTGTGATTGGCAAGAATACCAGTGTGTGTATATATATATTCCAAATAGAAAAAAAAAAAAATAAAAATATTCATCTCTTTCTTTAACCTTTGTGTTAACCTAATGCTGTTTAACTTTCATTATCTGATTCTATTTCCATTGAAGAATCATTATCACTAGATTGATTAGAGCATATAGTTTCAATATCACAGGTACTGGTACTTATTGCAGATTTGGATGTTGACGAAGCCAATGTAGCACCATGTTTTACTTCACTTTCTTGGAATTTTGCATTTTGGGATATAAATACAAGCTTTGCTGCTCTGTCTGTGCTTAATCAGTTTCTTTTGGCTGTATGGATATTACTGTATGTGCTAAATGATCTCGGAGGTAATGAAAGGGTGAAATAGAGGTGTATGAGTTTGTGTAGGTATATATGTGAGTATGCGTGCGTATGTATCTGGAATTCTGGATGTATGTGTATGTATGGGGTATATAATAGATATAAATATGTGTATATAAGTATTTATGTATATATTGGTATATATGTATATGGGTGTATGTGTATGTATATATATGGATGGTCTCGGGGGGGGAAAATATGTCATCGCGGGTCTAAAGGATAGTTAAGTGGGAGATTCAAAATCTGAGGCATGGATGGGAGAGTCCTGGAAAGGTTGGACAATGGGCAGTCAGCTCCCAGCCAGTGTTCTCGCAAGTTTAACGGATCTCAAGATACAAGACTTTCAGTGCAAGAAAGAGGCCAGTTTTTTCTGTAAATAGGCTGAAAAGGGCATTCTATACTGGTACCATATGGCCTATTTTATTATTTATTTATTTATTTTTATAATATATATCATTGCAAAAGTATACCTTATAATTAAATTGGCAATATCTATTATTATTATTAAAAAAAACAAAAAAAAACAAAAAAAACAATAAAAAACAAAAAAAAAGACAAAAAAAACAAAAAAAAACAACATGGACATAAAAAAAACGGTTTTTTAACATCACTACACGGGCATACAGATAACCTAACCAGGTATTCAATTAACCTTTGTGGTATCCAATGCCATAAGTGATTATACCCAAAAAGGTAAGGTTGGGTCATTGTCGGCACCCAGAAAGGTAAGTAGTACCTCTACGGAGGTGTATAAAATGATAAACGGGTTGGATAAGATAGATTTTGAGTCTCTTTTCATTAAAGATCACAATAACCAGACAAGAGGTCATAGTATGAAATTATTTAAGCCAAGATGTAGAACAAATTTAAGAAAACATAGTTTTACAAACAGAGTAATTAAGTTTTGGAACAGTCTGACAGAAGTAGTAGTGACTTCAGATACGCTTGATTCCTTCAAAAGAAGGTTGGATAGTTTGATGTCTGCAAGGGACATCTGGTGATGGTGTTTAAGCCTATTTTTATTGCATGAATGGTACTAGTTTATTTCATATATATTATGTGCATTTGGGTGATAGATCCCACAGCTCAACACAGGTGTTGTGGGATATAGGGAGGCAGCATCTTGGGTTAGGGGATACTCTCTGTCCTTACACACCCCATTTAAAGAGATTCCTCTGCCAAGCGGTGCCCCCCATAGTACTGTGAGGTATTGAAAAACTCATGATCTTCACTTGCCCCACAAACACCTTTAAATGGGAGACCCAAAATGGGTGCACACATATTTCTATATTACTGTACAGTCTTTACAGCCACACCTACACTTTTCCTCCTAAGTATATATATTGTAATGTATATGGTTGTAAATTGTGACTTGGTCCACAATTGATATGAACCGTGACTTGTTTTTGGTTGGCAAGGTACTGGTATTGATAGGTACCGTAATGAAATACTGCTACTGACTTAACATTATGGCCTAATTTTGTATCATCAGCAAATTTTAAGGTTTTACATGATAGGCCCTTCTCTAGATCATTTATATACAGTAGACAACACAAAGCAGAGGTCCCAGAACAGACCCCTGTGGGACTCCGCTCAATACGGGTCTCCAAGTAGACTTATTTCCATTTAGATGAACTCTCTGTTTTCTATTTCTCAGCCATTCTTCTATCCAATCAGCTATATGACCTCTTATACCATGGGCTCTAACTTTTACCAACAATCTTGCATGAGGAACAGTATCAAATGCCTTTGCAAAATCTAAGTATACTATATCTACTGGCTCTTTATTGTCCAAATGCAATAGGACTCCATCATAAAATTCAATCAAGTTGGTTAGACAGGACCTTCCATTTCGAAAGCCATGCTGGCTATCATTTATAAGGTTGCACTCTTCAAGGAACTCAGTAACTTTAGCTCTAATGATACTTTCGAGTAATTTGCAAATAATGGAGGTGAGGCTGATGAGTCTGTAGTTTTTTGCCAAGTTTCTATTTCCTTTTTTAAAGATTGGAGCCACATTTGCTTTCTTCCAATCCTCTGGAATTTCAGTACATATCAATGATTTATTAAAAATAATTTCTAGTGCCTGTGCTATATTCTTTTTGGCAGCTTTTATGACTATTGGATGCATTTCATCTGGCCCTGGAGATTTTTCCATTTTTAATTTATCTATTACTTTTAGGATATCTAGTTTTGTTACCCTTAATTCATTTATTTCTCTATCTTGTCCTGGTACGGTAGTATAAGATCAGGAATATTATTTAAATTTTCATTTGTGAATACTGATGAGAAGTATTTGTTTAGTTCTTCAGTTATTTCAAGATCATCATCTATAGTTTTATCATCTATATGGAGGGGGCCAATTTTCTTTTTCACTCTACTTTTCAAATTGAAGTGACTGAAAAACTTCTTAGGATTGTTTTTTGAATTCTTGGCTAGGCTTTTTTCCAGGTCCCATTTGCTATCTCTGATTACTTTCTTGCAAATGCTTCTTTTACTTTTATATATTTTGGAGTCTGTGCCATTTTTAGTTCTTTTGAATTTATGAAATGCTTTTATTTTTTCTCTGATTGTTCTTTTTACATTGCAGTTTATCCAAGGTTGTTTTTATTTTTTTCCAGTTCTGATTTTACACTAGGATATGCTTCCTTTGTATGTTCATTACTATACTTTTAAATTTTTCCTACATACTAGTTACTGTCTGTTCAGGCTGTAGAATATCTGTCCAATTTATTAGACACAGATCATTTACTAGTCCATTTATATTTCCTCTTTTAAAATCTGGAACTTCTACTTTATTTTCACTAGGTCTTGAATTACAAACAATATTAAACCGAAGGATACAATGATCACCTGAACCTAGTGTTTCTGAAACCGAGATATCCTGGAAGGTATCTGGATTATTTGTTAGAATTAAATCTAGAATGGCATTGGCCCTGGTTGGCTCCTTTACTAACTGGGTTAAACCACTCTCAATTATACATTCTAAGAATCTCTCATTACTTTCTGGTGTTTGTAATATTTCCCAGTCTATATGCCTATAATTGAAATCTCCAACAATAATAATATTGCTTGTCATTGCTTTATTTATTTCATCAATAAGTTTATTTTCTACATACTTATTTTCTTCTCTACTTTTGAGATTCCTCCAACTGAACATCCCTCAGGTGGTCTATAAATACCCCCTATCCTGATTTTCCTTGCATTTTTATGCCCAATATCCAGTGGCAGTTCCTCATATGGGCAATATGGGCAGCCACACAGGGCGGCATTTGTGGAGGGGCGGCATGAGCGCCTGCAAAAAAAATAAAAATAAAAATAAGAATAAATAAATAAAGAAATAAATAAAAATAAAAATAAAATAAAATAAATAATAAAAGATCAATGACTTTGCATCAAGGAAGGTAAGAAGAGTCAGGCTTTAGATGGCAGTTGTGCTGTGGTGCAATTTATTTTGTTTCTTGTTCAAAGTGTAGCATAATAATTACCCTCTCTTAAGTGTCTTATTCTATTTATGTGATAGAGCATTTGTACAATTTAGAAATTTGATTCTCTAGTTTATTTATGGCAGTTGTGCAATTTAATTTGTATTTTTCCTGTTCATAGTATCATAATTACATTCTCTTAAGTGAGTTATTCTATTTACGTGATGAAGGATTTGTAAAATTCAGAAATTTGAGTCTTTGTTTTGGTTCTGAAGTTCCAACAATTAGTCCAATAAAAAGTTATTTTGTGAAAGAGTTATGTCTGTCCTTTATTTTAGGGGGATTCGAATGTGTGTGTGTTGGCGAACAGGGGGGGGGGGGGGGGGGGGGGGGCGCTGAAGGTGAGGTTTGCCCAGGGCGTCATGTAAGCTAGGACCGCCACTGCCAATATCTATCCATACAGATTCAACTATTTCCTCTTTAACGGAGGTAACCAACTGGATTCAGATTTGTCTTGGCATAAATAAATACTCTGCCACTCTCTGAATATTTACATTCATAATAAAAAAGTTCATAGCCATCAATTTCATAAGTAATGGTATTATCTCTTTCACTAAATAGACTATTTGGTATCATACTGAATTTTGTCCAAGTTTCAGTGACAATCATAACATTAGGATTTTCAATACCTATGTATGCCTTGAATTCATTTATTTTATCTCGGATACTTCTTGCATTTACATAGAAAAATGACAAAGAACCCTTGGAATATTTTGCTTGTAATTTAGTCTGGTTCTTGTTCTGTGATGGTATATTATTTGCATCTCTTTTACTTTCTTTGTTGACCTTTTTCTTTTGAGTTTTGGTTATATTTTTTATTAGTTTATTATCAACAAGAGTATTGGTATTTGTACTAATTTGGCCTATTCCTTTAGTTTTTAGTCAATTATATGATACAATCTTTGATAGTAAATCAGTTCCTTTACTATTAAGGTGAATTCCATCTTTGTTATAGAACTCTTTTTTTGTAAAATTTATTCCACAGTTTGATATATGTAATTTCCATGCTCTGACATAGTGTCTTAAGCCTACTATTTATATATAATGCTTGTGAGTACCACTTATTATTCTCATGTATCCTGGGAATTATACCTGTGATAGATGTTTTAAGGTTAGGTCTCTGTTCCTTTAACTTTGTTGATAGCTGTTTATATGACTCCATGATTTCTTCGGAGTGCTTACCCTTTAGCTATATCATTTCCACCTACATGTATAACCATATTCTTTGGTACAGTTAGGTCAATACCAGATCCTTTTTTTATAATTTTATTTCTAATTCTATTTATCCCTGCACCTGGATAACAGTAAGCTATGCTACCTCTAGGTAATTTAGATCCTAGGCCCCTCACTTGAGAGCAGGGTTGGCACTAGTGGGCCCAGCCCGAAAAAACCCACTTGAAAAAACCCACTATTTTACCCACTTATGGGTTTTTTCATGAAACTTAAGAAGTGCATATGCAATTATTTTTAAAAATTGTCATATAGGCGCCTATAATGATTTTACATGCAAAGCAAGCAAACATGAGTCAACAAATAGACCTACAGGTATAACTCTTTGGGTGAGGTAGCAGGTTATAGAGTGTAGACATCAGCCAATCAGGGTGTTATACATCCTGATTCTTCAGTCAACTGCATCTTCAAGGAATTTTCTACTTCTTCATGGATTGTATTTAAAAGTCTCTATCATTTCAATAAAATACTTAGACTCTGCACATAGAAATGGAATATTATTTGCATAAAGAATTTGGCTATTTTGTTATCAATGACATTTTTCTGCAAAGTTGTTGTTGTCATGCCAAAATCGCTTACTTTCTTTTGAATTTTTCTTTTTTTCATCTGTAATTGTGTCAGTGGTGGTGAGGATGAGTCTGGATCATCTGAGAGGTCTATGTCATGGCAGTATGAAGATGATGTACTGGCAGTATTGTCAGTCTTGTTTCTTGATTCCATGTGTTTCAAACATTTCATTAAATGTATTTTTATTCGCTCTATTTTATTACTTATTTCATTACTGCAATGTTTGCATCTAACTTTACTAGTCCCATCAATAATATTGACTTCACTCCATTCATGCCCTGATTTTCTTCCTGATCCAAAGGTCTTTGGCATTATTTAATGCAGTTATAACTTCAAACAGACTAATTCTGTAGGCTAGCAGTAAAGATAAATATGCTGTTGCCAGTTTGTTTTATTTAACTGTGAAATAAAAGAAAAAATATTCAGTAATATGAATTAAATAGATATAACTAGCTGAATTAAGTTCCCTTTGGGAGCTGTAATTCATCTACTTCCAGCAGAAGACACAGGGGCCTGTCTTCCATAGAAAGTATAGCCTAACAAATAGGATAATTTACCACACCAAATTTAGTTCAAATTGGTCCATGTTTTCCAAATTTTGTTGTGAAGCTCAATCTGAGAAAATAATAACTTTTTATGCTTAATTGCCTGGAAGGCAACCTTTTTGCTAAAAACAAGACAAATGTTATATTAATAGTGTACGGTACAGTACAGTATTATTATAAAAATAAGAATAGGTAGGTCTAATGTGAACTACCATATGGACATATGAAAAAACCCAATTTTACCCGGGGGGTTTCGGGTTTTAGGTGAAAAAAACCGAAAAAACCCACCTGGGGTGGGCTTTTTCAAAAAAAGTGGGTTTCTTGCCAACCCTGCTTGAGAGTCACCTATAATGGATGCTGGTTCAAACACACCTATAGTTTTAGAGTGCCTGGGTTTATATGAGTCTGGATTATTATTGCTAACATTTTGTTTTATAAGCCTACTTTCTTCAGCTTTCTCATCTTGATCCTGGACCAGCGAGAAAGTATGAAACTGATTGGTTAGTTCTATAAGGGCACTTTTCCTTGGTTCTTGAATTCTAGCTTTCCAGGTTTTCCTAGGTTTAGTCCACTCATCATTTTCAGAAATTGTCAGAGGATATCTATGCCTAGGCTCACTATGAGGTATAGGGACATTTAAGTTTACTTGAACTGCTACCTCACTAGATTTAGGCTCAACTGCAGTATCTCTATAAGTTGGTCTGGCCTCTCCCTCACTAATAGACCCTCTGGACTTATTAAAATTTTTTATTACAGTACTACACTTGTCACAAAACCACATCAAGTTGATATTAAGCTTAGAAGCAGCATTTATACCTTTATATATATATCATTTGTAAGGCCTTTGCAGCTTACGTGATACCAGTCATCACAGCTATCACATGCAATAGCTCTATCTTTACTCTTAACTTGCTTTTTACAAACTCTACAGTCACTGTCAAAACCCATTTTTGTAAGGTAGGCTGTTCCTAAGTTAGGTCCTACGCTTAAAAATTTTGTTGACTCACCAACTTTGATACTATCAAGTTATATCAAAATAGTTACTCTCAGGTTAGGTCAAGTGGGAGTCTTACCTTGTGGTTAAGCTAGGCTATCAGAATAAGCTAAGCTAGGCCTGTACAAACAAGTACAGGGCAGTATCTAGAATCTAGATACATGTATCGCCGATACTTTTGTATCGGTATTGCTTTAGCAACTTGACAAAAGTATCGATTTATCGGTATCGCTAAGGTCAATTTTCTTAAATGTATTGAAAAAAATCGATACTTCGATACATTAATAAGAATTTTTAAATATTTAAGTAGATGTTATAATATGATACTACTGAGTTATATTTATGAATATACATAAATAATAATATTATTAAATATTTATTTAATGACAGTACTACTCTACTGGTCATGTCACACAGTACAGCGCAACGTTTAAACACGTTTGTACTTGTGCTATTGAGATTAATTAACCATAATATAGAAACGCTCATAATATAGAAACGCTCATTGGTGTGATGCTGCATCTGACGGAAGTGCAGATGATTTCTTCTGTTATGAGTCTGCTTCCACTAATGTCTCTGCAACCCAAGATTCCACTGAGATGGAAGTTTTACAGTATCTGGGTGATGGAAGTCATTCTCTCCAATCTCTGAGGCAGTACCCAGGAATTCTACGGGTCTTCCTGAAGTATAACACACCACACCATCCTCTGCTCCTGTAGAACGGTTGTTTAGTTTGGCTGGTCACATTCACGCTCCAAAAAGGAATAGACTGTCTGACCAGATGTTTAACCATCTGGTATTTTTGAAGGGTAATAGTAATTACTTTGGATCAATCCCAGAATAGGCACCTGAAATCATTTTTAGGTGCTTAATCTGGGATTGAGGCAAAACACAGGTGCTTAATCTGGGATTGAGGAGAAAAAAATATAAACAGTTTTTAGAGATATAATTTCATTGTTTTTATCAATATTTGAAAAAGTCAACTCTAACCTAACCTAACCTAACCTAACCTAATCTTTTGCTATATCTTCTGCTTTTTTGGTTAGTTTTGCTATTCTTACCAGTTTGATTTTTACCTGATTTTCACATTTAATATTTTATTAATAATATTCAATTTCTATTTCAAATATAATGGTTATTATGTGTTTTATCACACTCAGTCGTTTTACACACCAAAATACATTTTTCTAGTAGTATTTGATGTGATTTGTTCAAATATGACCCATTTCCGTCGGAAATGAGATCCAACAAAGTTATAGTACTTTGAAGTTTGGCTCATTTTCAAGGGAAATGGAAGTCAAAATCTAAGCAAAACACATCAAATATTACTAGAAAAATGTGTTTTGGTATTAATTAACCTAACCTAACCTAACCGTGGCTAAATGAGCCTAACCGTGGCTAAATGAGCCTAACCCTGGCTAAACGAGCCTAACCCTGGCTAAACGAGCCTAACCCTGGCTAAACGAGCCTAACCCTGGCTAAACGAGCCTAACCCTGGCTAAACGAGCCTAGAGTATTACCTTATTATGGATTAGGTGGTGGATACAGACGAGAGCTCATTTAGCCAGGGTTAGGATCGTTAGGTTAGGTTAATTAATACCAAAATACATTTTTCTAGTAATATTTGATGTTTTGCTTAGATTTTGACTTCCATTTCCCTTGAAAATGAGCCAAACTTCAAAGTACTATAACTTTGTTGGATCTCATTTCCGACGGAAATGGAGGTCATATTTGAACAAATCACATCAAATACTACTAGAAAAATGCATTTTGGTGTGTAAAATGACTGAGTGTGATAAAACACATAATAACCAATTAAAACATACTTTCATTAAATAAAGCAATTGTTTTTATTTACATCTATAAAACCCATTAAAATGTCGTTGATTTTACTTACAGTGCGTACAAATTACTAGTATAAACAATAATATCTAATACCTACATATTAAATGAATAATTATAAAAATGTACCGGCGATACATGTATCGGTATCGGTATCGCTAAGACATCTAGAAAGTATCGGCATATCAGTATCGCCTAAGACGTTCTTCATGTATCGATGTATCGGTATCGCTTTAGCGATTTTCGGATCTTTTCCGTTTGACTGCCGCCATTGAAACATAATTAAACTCCAGCCTTCTTTAGTTAGCTTTATAAGGCTAACTAACAAAAATATCACGACCTAACCTAACCAATCGTCAAAGTCGTACAGTTGACCTAACGATTGGTTAGGTTAGGTTAGGTCGTGATATTTTCGTTAGTTAGCCTTATAAGGCTAAGTAAAGAAGGCTGGGGGCACTCGCCTCTTATGTTTCAATGGCGGCAGTCAAACGGAAAAGATCCCGATTTTCATGTATCGATGCCCATCACTGAGTACAGGTAACACCAGAGTGATCTTTATACCAGTCAAAAAATAATTCCAAAATGCAGGCTCAATCTCAACTGCAGACCTGAAAAAAATTTTCAACACCACACTCCCGATTTGATAAAGCCTGCCACTAACAGATTTCAGTGCCTCACTCTAACTCACGTGATGACTGCAGGAAATGAACTGTCAGTTATAAATAGATACAGAGTGTAACATATTTGTGGATAGTAGCCTATTATGACTTTGATCCTCTGGATCCAGAGATTCTATCTTTAGTTTTAAATTGATAATTAATTAGTTTTGTAAAAATTGGTTGTTGCCAATGTACAGGCAGTTTTTACATAGTGGAGCCACCTCGATGGGCCGGTGGCCCCAAGTGTGCCCGCTATAAAAATTTCTTATGTTCTTATTACTAATGAAAATAGGTTTTTCTGGTGTATTTCATGCTGTTTCAATTGATTCTGGCCTTTTTAGCCCATAATTTCCCTCCTCTTCAAAGTCATAGGGGGGGTATCTCCATAACGGTGCATTTGCGCCAAAAATGAAGGTCAGATTTAATTGAAACAGCATGAAATACACCAGAAAAACTTATTTTTGTCACTAGTTTGGGTGCATATTTTTTAAGTTATTGATGTTCAAATCTCAAGGCGTTTTTTTTTGGGCCACCCGATTTTCGAGGTGTAATCAAAACGTTCGGTAAATAGTCCCGCAACTAATGAACGCATGTCACTATGTGATGTCAGTGTGTATGGCACCAGTGCGCCGTGTCATTGCTTTGTGTGAGGGTGTTTTTGTGGCGTCTGGCGATTTTGCAGAAAATGTCGAAATTTGAGCAACGTGCAAATATAAAATTTTGTTTTAAACTTAGACGGCTACAGAAACGCACCGAATGCTTGCAGCTGTCTACGGAGATGAAGTTGTTACAAACAAGACGGACGGACGACCACTTCTTTCATCATCTTCCAAAGATTCATTTCCTTCTCGAAATGTCACCTAGTGACACGCGTTCATTAGTTGTGGGACTATTTACCGAACTTTTTGATCACACCTCGTATGATAATTACAACAAAATTTGATTTTTTTATTGTTACATTATTTGCTTCTAAATGTAATTATTACAAATTAGTTAAGACATTACCAATTTAATGGCATAATCTTATTAATAATCGATATGACCTCATTTTGCTTTAATGACACCTTCCACTCTATGAGGCATAGATTCAACAAGTTTCTGGATAACATCTTGTGCTATGCCGTTCCAGCATTCTTCTACATTCTCCCAGAGAGAATCAAGAGAAGTTATATTCTTTTTAGCTTTCAGACTCTTCAAATGGTCCCAAAGATGCTCTGTTGGATTGAGATCAGGACTTTGTGGAGGAAACTTCATAATTTGTAGAACACCATCTTTTTTCTTGTTGGGATAATTCATGCAAAGGTTAGAAGTGTGCTTTGGGTCGTTATCCTGCTGGAAAATGAATCCTTGGCCAAAAAGCCTCAATCCTGTTGGTATTACATGTCTTACTAGTATGGAGTGGTATTTCTCTTTTGTGAGAGTGTAAGTGATTCTGTGAAGATCTCCAACTCCAGAATAATTGAAACAACCCCAAACTTGAATGTTGCCTCCACCATGTTTTACTAAATGTTTTATGCAGGGATCTATCAGTTTTTCGTTGGTTCTACGTCTTACATAAACTCTTTTATGAGATCCAAAAAGTTCCGCTTTTGATTCATCAGTAAAAAGAACTTTTTTCCAGTCGTCTGCAGTAAAATTTCGATATTCTCTTGCCCACTCCAATCTTTTAACCTTATTTTGTTTCCTCAGTAGTGGTTTGGACACAACAACTCTGCCATGGAGACCAGCTTTTACGAGTTCTTTTTATAGTACTTGTACTTATTGGAGAGTCCCGTTGTTCATTCAACTGTGCCTGAATCTGTGTAGCTGTGGATTTCCTGTCACGCAGTGATGTAACCTTGATGTAATGATCGTCAGAATCAGGAGTCACTTTCAGTCTGCCAGATCTTGTCTTTGAAGAGCACGATCCAGATTCTTTATATCCGTTTATAGTTCTTTGGACGGCCCCTTTTGAAACTTTAATTTTTGTCGAGATCTGGCGTTGGGACATTCCCTCTCTTGAAAGAGCAATTACACCGGTCTGCATAAAAATTTATTTCTTTATTTTGAGTTGTGATTCTGAAGCAGTTCGCTGCGTTGAATTCAAAAATGCTACCAGTTTTTTTCTATCACCCACAGTTTTAAAGTTATTAGCAAAACAATTTTGGGGCGTTTTGTAATTTTTTACCTTTTTTATCTTTAATTAATTTCGTTTTTTAATATTTTTCAGATAGATAATTCTAACATTACGTCTTTAAAATTTTAATAATGGCTTCTAGAGGATGTACCCACAGTCCAGACATATTTTGTTATATTTGTGGTCGGTATGTTGTAAAACAAAGGACAAATGTAACGACCTTCATTAAGAGAGCTTATCATGCTTATTTTGGAATTAAATTAGATCAAGACAAAAGTTGGCTCCACACAAGGTTTGTCTTACGTGTGTTGCGGCACTAAGGAATTGGAGCAAAGGTAAAAAGAAAAGTTTGCCATTTGGGATCCCTATGGTATGGCGCGAGCCTAGAAACCATACCGACGACTGTTACTTCTGTTCTTGCAATGTTAAAGGTTATAATGCAAAGAATAAAGAGAGCCTTCAATACCCAATTCTTCCATCTGCAATAAGGCCGGTACCCCATGGTCCAGAAGTTCCTATTCCCCGCCCACCCGAGAGTCTGGATCAATACAATTCAGATTCTGATTCAGCTCCAAATCCAGACAATGATGATGTTTATGAACAGCCAACAGCTAACCGAGATCCTAAACCATTAACCCAAGCCGAACTAAATGACTTAGTATCAAAATCACCGATGGATATTGTGTGGGGATCTCAAAGTCCTTTGCATGTTACTTGGGCAGCAATCAGGATACACTAAGATGCCATGTTTCATCTGCGAATGGGATAGTCGAGCACGTGACCAGCACTGGAAGAGGAAAACTTGGCCTCCTAGAGAGAATCTTACTCCAGGATCAAAAAACATTTTACATGAACATCTAGTTGAACCAAATAAAATCCTAAATAAAATACAAATATGATGGCGGATTACTGCTGGTGTCTGCAACGAGATCAGCCTAACGCACAGCATAAGAAAACATCAAAGAAGCACCGGTTTAGTCGTCATTAGTCAGATCTACCTTCGTAGTCTTAAGTCTTTGGAATAAGTCCTGAAATGTTTGCAAGTAAAGAAGATAAATATATTTTGTTTCTGTCAGTTATTTTTTTATTCTTTCATAAACAAGCAATATGCTTGTCCAAGAGCTAGGAGCTATTTAATTCTGCTTTAATTAGGTTTTACTCTATCACCTAAAGATTTCGTGCTACAAGGGGTGTTGTAATACCTCATCTGTCCCCAAATGTTAACCACCCATTGATGGGAGGGGAGAGAGTATTTTGCTGGGAACGGGACTGGTTGTTATATATATTTACCCTACATTATTATGTAAGCGTTACTGTAGTCTATAACAACAAAATTTGTGGTTTAGCATGTGCAATCCAATTATGGAAAAACTATACGCACTCACAACATGGTATCATATGTGGTACATTTATTTCATAATTAAATATAAATTATTAATTAATTGAATTAAATATCTATACAAAATTGCCTCGGGATTGGCGACATAGCCTATTGGGAATGAAATAATTGAATTGCCATACGTACAAAGAACCTGTACGTATGAATCAGCCCCACATAGCAACAAGAAAACCCAATTTATTATTTAGTCTACCAAAAGGTAGTAGACACAACAAAATCATGCTAGTTCGGCAAATAATACACCAGAACCAAGGAACGGCTCTCAGGGCTGTTTATGTTACAGCGAAGCTTTAAACTGGGAGGATGTCTTTGTCCCCCCTCTAGTTCTGAGTGAATTCCTTATAATATAAAACCTAAGACTATAAAAGGATAGGCCTATTCCTTCAGGGGTTTATATAGTGACTGCCTATATTAATTACCTTAAGTAAATTCGCCGCGTAACTCCATCGTGGCGGCCTACACCGAAAATGATCGTAACGCCCTACATCGAAACAAACAAAGACCCAGCAAAAATAAGGTGAGCATTTGCAGATTTTATTAACATAAGGCTTTCCCAACTCCCGATGCTAGAATTACCGTAATCAATATAAATATAAAGAGGTCCTTTAAAGACCTACATATTTATAACTCTCTAACGAAAAAGCATAGGGCTTTTGTCGGTAACCCTCCACTGACGTCTGTTGGAAATTTCCAACGGATGAGGGCACAGGCAATCAACCCATAGCCCTATATAGTTTTCAAATGGTGGCCTGTGTATGGGGAACTAACCCCTCTACAATTTACACTGACACGCAGTGGCTAGGCTTACCACATTGGCCTAACCCTAATTTCAACCGTAACCCCACTATAGTTTTTTCATATGGTGGCCTAAAACTGGGAACCAATCCCTTTACCTTTACACTAACCGAAAATAAA
Organism: Bathynomus jamesi; assembly: GCA_023014485.1. Classification (NCBI taxonomy): domain Eukaryota; kingdom Metazoa; phylum Arthropoda; class Malacostraca; order Isopoda; family Cirolanidae; genus Bathynomus; species Bathynomus jamesi. The sequence continues at coordinate 202,984 of JAJOZX010001142.1, read as the reverse complement.
GGCTTGTTCATTTACCAGGCATAACTTATTTTAGGTCCTAAAAATAATAGGCCCGCACATTAAGCCTATTTAATAGGTCCTACTCTTCAAATTCAAAACTAAGCCTTGTTAATTTAACAGGCTTAACTCATTTGAGGTCCTATAAAATAATAGGCCCAAACATAAGCCTACTTGGTAGGCCCAACAATAGGCCTAGTTAGTAGGCCCATCTAACTTTACCTTACATAATAGGCCTACCTCTTAAAGTAGGCCTTACTCTTTACACTCAAGGCCTATCCTAATTAAAAACACTAAATTTATAATTGAACCTGTGGTGTAGGTTATAAAATTTATTCCAGCAATTTAACTTACTCATAAGACTCATTAACATCACAAAATTCGACTCAAACCTGTAACATCACAAAATTCGACTCAGACCTGTAACATCACAAAATTCGACTCAGACCTGTAACATCACAAAATTCGACTCAAACCTGCAACATCACAAATTCGACTCGAACTGTAACACAAAGACCTAAAGCAATTGCACAAATTCAAACCTACACCCACCTAACACCTATTCGTGACCCTATTCCAACCCCTTGGCCTACCCTTGGCCATACCCCAACAAATTCATTAAAGGGCTGATGGCCTACCCTTGGCCATAGCCCAACAAATCATCAAAGGGCTTGGCCTACCTTGGCCATAGCCCAACAAATTCATCAAAGGGCTGATGGCCTACCTTGGCCATAGCCCAACAAATTCATCAAAGGGCTGATGGCCTACCCTTGGCCATAGCCCAACAAATCATCAAAGGGCTTGGCCTACCTTGGCCATAGCCCAACAAATTCATCAAAGGGCTTGGCCTACCTTGGCCATAGCCCAACAAATTCATCAAAGGGCTGATGGCCTACCTTGGCCATAGCCCAACAAATTCATCAAAGGGCTTGGCCTACCTTGGCCATAGCCCAACAAATTCATCAAAGGGCTGATGGCCTACCCTTGGCCATAGCCCAACAAATTCATCAAAGGGCTGATGGCCTACCCTTGGCCATAGCCCAACAAATTCATCAAAGGGCTGGCCTACCTTGGCCATAGCCCAACAAATTCATCAAAGGGCTGATGGCCTACCTTGGCCATAGCCCAACAAATTCATCAAAGGGCTGATGGCCTACCTTGGCCATAGCCCAACAAATTCATCAAAGGGCTGATGGCCTACCTTGGCCATAGCCCAACAAATTCATCAAAGGGCTGATGGCCTACCTTGGCCATAGCCCAACAAATTCATCAAAGGGCTGATGGCCTACCCTTGGCCATAGCCCAACAAATCATCAAAGGGCTTGGCCTACCTTGGCCATAGCCCAACAAATTCATCAAAGGGCTGATGGCCTACCCTTGGCCATAGCCCAACAAATTCATCAAAGGGCTGGCCTACCTTGGCCATAGCCCAACAAATTCATCAAAGGGCTGATGGCCTACCTTGGCCATAGCCCAACAAATTCATCAAAGGGCTGATGGCCTACCTTGGCCATAGCCCAACAAATTCATCAAAGGGCTGATGGCCTACCTTGGCCATAGCCCAACAAATCATCAAAGGGCCTTGGCCATAGCCCAACAAATTCATCAAGGGCTGATGGCCTACCTTGGCCATAGCCCAACAATTCATCAAGGGCTGATGGCCTCCTTGGCCATAGCCCAACATACATCAAGGGTCTTGTGGCCTCCCTTGGCCAGAGACCAAACAACAAGGGTCTTGTGGCCTCCTTTGGCCAGAGACCAAACAAAAAGGGTCTTGTGGCCTCCCTTGGCCATAGGCCAAACAACACAAAAACAGTACAGGATTCAAAGCCCCAAGCCCTCCAGATCTACCTGTGGAGGAGTAAATTTACTCCACTAAAACTACGGGTATTGACTAGTCTGAAGTGGTAGGAGGTTTGAATACAGTACAAACTCTTTCTAATTCTCCTAAATTAAATGAACAAATAACAAAAGACAACAATGGGAACATTGAACCAAACAATTACATGGAAACACTTGGAATGCTTTGGTTTTTAAAACAGAATTCCGAACACGATGACACTCTTTGCACAAAGAGTTATAACTTAAATCCAATGCCGATACAAAACGACAAGTGCTTTCAGAATCATCCAAAATTTTCGACCCCATTGGATTATATTTACCAGCAACCATAAGATCCAAAACCCTTTTGCAAGACTTATGGAAAAAGAAAATTGATTGGGATGAACCACTTTCAGTGGAAGACCAACTTCATTGGAAAAAAATTAGCCACAGACTTGAACAAAGTTCAAGACATCTACGTACCAAGATGTGCTGGCTACAGCTTGAAATCTCAAACACTACACATTTTTACAGATGCCAGCACACAAGCCTACGGGTGTTGTGCCTATTTAACAAGTGAAAATGAAAGTAACTTGGTTTATTCAAAGGCAAAAGTGGCACCCTTAAAACCAAAAGAAAACTGTACCACAACTTGAATTATTAGCTGTCTCATTGGGAGTTAAAACAGCAAACTTTCTTTCACAAGTGTATAAAGAAGTTGACATAACAAACATTTACTTAAGAACAGACAGTCAAATTTGTCTAACATGGGTGACCAACACAGAAACAACTTCTTGCAAAAACATATTTGTGAAAAACAGACTAACAGAAATCAAAACTGCAAACACAAACCTTGGTATCAAATTTAGGTACATAAAAAAAAAGAGAATCCTGCAGACTTTTTGACAAGAGGGCTCTCTTACAAGCTGTTGAAAACAAATAAAATCTGGTATGAAGGGCCCGAATGGCTAACATGTGAGGATCTTTGGCCAGCCAAAGTAGTTAACCTCACACTCAACTCTACAACAACTGAAAAGATCACTGAGGACAAACCTATATTTGACTCTCACCTTTATTCAGACCTCAACAAACTCTTGAGAATTACAGTCTATTGCTGCAAGTTTGTCAATAGCTACCTTCTCAAACACTGTCCTCAGAAAGCCTTTTCTAACTTAACAGAAACTGCAACAAAATACTGGCTCAAACAGATACAAGCTTCAGAATTTGACAAGGAGTTGAAGTATCTTAGGTCCAGTAGCACATTAAACAAAGGTATTCCTTCACTTGTCATGGATCTAAATCTGTACCTGGATACAGAGGGTCTGATAAGGTGTAAAGGAAGGCTTAACAAGTCAACTTTGACTTACAACTCTAAGCACCCAATTCTTCTTCCAAGGAGAAATCACCACAAAACTCATCATCAGGGATACCCACAACAAAATACACCACATGGGAGTCCCACAAACCCTGACAGAGCTGAGAAAAACTTACTGGCTACCAAAGGGTAGAACTGAAACAAAGAAAATTTTAAACACATGCATTCCTTGTAAACGTATCCATTGACGACCCTTTAAGACCCCAAGCCCTCCAGACCTACCTGTGGAGCGAGTAACATTTACTCGGCCATTTGAAACCACGGGTATTGACTACACTGGAGCGGTAAATGTGAGTTTTGGAGACAAAATGGATTCAAAGGAATACAAAGTATACATTGTACTCTTCACCTGTGCTGCCACACATGCCATATGTCTAGACATAGTAGAAGATCTGACAGCAGAAGCTTTTATTGCTGCTTTCAGACGATTTTGTGCACACAATTCTGGACCCAAAACTATATGGTCAGACAATGCCACATACTTCAAATCGGGTGAAAGAATTATTCATCAGATTTGTGACAGTGAAACAGTACAAACTCATTTAACCAAACACAACATAACCTGGAAGTACATTCCTGTTAATACACCATGGTATGGTTCAATTTGGGAAAGAAACATACAAACTGTAAAGAACTGCCTTAAAAAGACTATTGGGACAAAACATTTACAACTTTTTGAACTCATGACTATTCTGTCAGAAATTGAAAATGTTGTCAACAACAGACCATTAACTTATGTGGGAGATGGTATTAATGAGCCAGAACCTCTCACACCAAACCACCTAATTAAGGGAGAAACAGTAAACATGTTACCAGAATCTGAACATAACAGTACAGAGGATCCAGATTGGGAAATAGGACACAAAGAACTCAACACAAAATACAAACATTTGACACAAATCAAGACTCAATTTATAACAAAATGGAGAGAAGAATACTTAACAAGTCGAAAGACATAAACAATTAACAAAACAAAGTTGGAATGATTCAGTCAAAATTGGGGACATTGTGTTGATACATGACAAGACACCAAGACAACATTGGTCAATGGGAAAAGTCTTGGAACTCAAAACTGGTGAAGACGAAGTTACCAGGGTTGTAAAACTGAAAACAGCAACTGGTGAAACCACCAGAGATATCACATTACTATATCCTTTGGAGTGTGGGGCTAAATTAGAACCATTACCCCAAAGGATGGATCAGGATACTATTGGGGAGGAATCTCTCAATGTGCCTGATGTAACTCAGACTAAACCAGAGAGGCCTCAAAGAAAGACTGCTTTGAAAGCCAGACAACTTTTACAAGAAAAAATTAAGACTGGTGACTTATAAAACTTACACAAACTGAGCAAAGTTAAAATGCTTAATAACTTTACTTTAATCCCATAAATTTCCTATACCTAAAGGGAGTCAAACTGATTAACATAACTTTAACTAAACTTGAGAAGTTGGCCTCTTGAACTTTAATATTTAAATAGGTCTTGAGTAACCTCTCTCCCCCTAAATTTCTACTTTATTCTTTTCAATCCATTTCACATGGTTTAAGACACAGTTTATCAAAAAATTTTGATCTATAACATACAAATTTTTCTCCGGCCCCCCCAGTATATGGAAAAACTATACGCACTCACAACATGGTATCATATGTGGTACATTTATTTCATAATTAAATATAAATTATTAATTAATTGAATTAAATATCTATACAAAATTGCCTCGGGATTGGCGACATAGCCTATTGGGAATGAAATAATTGAATTGCCATACGTACAAAGAACCTGTACGTATGAATCAGCCCCACATAGCAACAAGAAAACCCAATTTATTATTTAGTCTACCAAAAGGTAGTAGACACAACAAAATCATGCTAGTTCGGCAAATAATACACCAGAACCAAGGAACGGCTCTCAGGGCTGTTTATGTTACAGCGAAGCTTTAAACTGGGAGGATGTCTTTGTCCCCCCTCTAGTTCTGAGTGAATTCCTTATAATATAAAACCTAAGACTATAAAAGGATAGGCCTATTCCTTCAGGGGTTTATATAGTGACTGCCTATATTAATTACCTTAAGTAAATTCGCCGCGTAACTCCATCGTGGCGGCCCTACACCGAAAATGATCGTAACGCCCTACATCGAAACAAACAAAGACCCAGCAAAAATAAGGTGAGCATTTGCAGATTTTATTAACATAAGGCTTTCCCAACTCCCGATGCTAGAATTACCGTAATCAATATAAATATAAAGAGGTCCTTTAAAGACCTACATATTTATAACTCTCTAACGAAAAAGCATAGGGCTTTTGTCGGTAACCCTCCACTGACGTCTGTTGGAAATTTCCAACGGATGAGGGCACAGGCAATCAACCCATAGCCCTATATAGTTTTTTCAAACCAATGTTGGTCTCGATAAGATGGTTCACATTTGGGGATAAATGGGGGATTTATGACACACCCTGTAGTAAGAAAACCATACGTGATAGGGGAAAACTAACTATATTTTTGAGATCAGCGCACTCAACTTATATAGAATCACCAACTAGTTTGTAAAAATCGATCGACAAGTTTTCAAATGTGTACTGGTGTTATTTGTCTCTGGGATAAACTTAGTTCCTTAGACATTTCAATTTACGGCCTGTAAAGAGAGAATAGAGAAAATTATTAATTGTTTTTTAATCAAAATGCTACAATGTCACTGATTAATTAGTTTTATCATTTATAATAGACCAGTTGTTAAAATTACTGTATGAATACACTATTTTGAGGATTAATAACATTTGGCTATGGTCTGTCACCAATACTTGGGTTGAAATCGGTGTTATTATACTGTAAAAAAAAAAACGTAACAGGACCAAAAAGGACCATTTTCATTAGTGTGTCCTTTCTTACGAAATAAAAGCTACATTACTTACACATGTAGAAGAATATATGAAATACCGTTTCTTGTAAAAGAAAATACCTTAATGTAGCGAACATACTTTCTCAGAGTTGTATTATTTTTTAGAAATTGTCTAAAATGAGGTGGACGCAGACTCTTGAACGTCACTTATATATATATATATATATATATATATATATATATATATATATATATATACAGGGCCGGATCTAGAAGTTGCGAGGCCCTAGGCAGATCTAGAAATTGCGAGGCCCTAGGCCTATATATATATGAAAATATGGATTTAATTATTGGTACGATACCAGCAATATTAGAATCCCGCATAGACAGAACTATGCCAGCACTTAAAAATTAAACCAAACCAAAATAATCACGCATGGAAATTCTATAAGAAATATAAATAAACCATACAAATAAGTATAAATTATAATATGAATCAAGATTTGTATCGAAAATATAAGACAATGATTTCTAATATTTATATAATACAGGGTGTACATAAAGTCAGGATCTATTTTTGTGAAGCACTTGGAAATTATATGGAATTCAATCATAAAATGATAAAGTGGTAACATTTATTAAATAATTAAGAGTAGGATTCGACGTGACGCCCATCAGTATCCCTGCACAGCTCAAATCGTTCCGCAGCATTTCTAAGCACATTCTGGAGCATTTGCGGGGTTATGTTATCCGCAGCAGTTCGTATACGTGTACGTAAGTTTTCAAGACTCGTAATCTTCGTCTGATAGACGTGCGACTCGATAAAGCCCCATGCAAAGAAATCTAAAGGGGTTAAATCTGGTCATCTCGCGACACAAGGTCTGTTGCTTCCGCGTCCGATCCAGCGATTTGGAAAACGTCCATTTAGATAATCCTGAACAATTTTGGCATAGTGACAAGGAGCACCATCATGTTGATAGACGACGGTACTAACAATCCTATCTCCGTCGTCTATGAACATGATGGTGCTCCTTGTCACTCTGCCAAAATTGTTCAGGATTATCTAAATGGACGTTTTCCAAATCGCTGGATCGGACGCGGAAGCAACAGACGTTGGCCAGCGAGATCACCAGATTTAACCCGATTTCTTTTCATGGGGCTTTATCAAATCGCACGCCTATCAGACGAAGATTACGAGTCTTGAAAACTTACGTACACGTATACGAACTGCTGCAGATAACATAACCCCGCAAATGCTCCAGAATGTGTTTAGAAATGCTGCGGAACGATTTGAGCTGTGCAGGGATACTGATGGGCGTCACGTCGAATCCTACTCTTAATTATTTAATAAATGTTACCACTTTATCATTTTATGATTGAATTCCATATAATTTCCAAGTGCTTCACAAAAATAGATCCTGACTTTATGTACACCCTGTATTATAGGTAATGACTTTCCATAGTATACAAACGTTTTTCATATGTGATGTATAAGAGATGTTGACATTTCATTTTTTATAATAGTGAGCGATCGACTTATCAGGCTAAATATTAATGCTTTAATATTTGGTTCAGATGCTCCTTGAATATTACAGCAATGCTTTTCTACTTTTCTTCGAGCTAAACTCTTCAATTAATTGAGAATAATCTAATGAATTTGTTATATCGTTTTCTATTGATAACATAACTAATGATTGCAATCTCGCTTGAGACATGGTGGAACGCAAATATGTTTTAATAAGTTTGAGACGCGAGAAACTTCTTTCAACCGAAGCAACAGTAACTGGGATGGTTAATACTATTCGAAGTGCAACATAAACATTAGGATAAATCTCACTTAGTTGTTTTTGCACTATATAAACAAGGGCATTTCCGAGATCTGTTTTCTCAGGTATAAACCTGCAAAGTACTTTAAGTTCTTCATAGAGTTCTAAATCATTAATATCACTTGAACAGAACGCGCAAAACGGCTTGAACGAGGCCCCCTTTGGCGCGAGGCCCTAGGCGATCACCTAGTTCGCCTATAGCTAAATCCGGGCCTGTATATATATATATATATATATATATATATATATATATGATGAATTTCACAATTAAACACGTGAAATGAATGAATGATACAAACCTACAAGGAAAAAGAAAAACGATTCCAAGGCCTTTCGTGTATTCAGAGCTACACCTCGTCAGGGAATTCCCTGACGTCATTCCCTGACGAGGTGTAGTTCTGAATACACGAAAGGCCTTGGAATCGTTTTTCTTTTTCCTTGTGGGTTTGTATCATATATATATAGTGTTGGGTACTAAAGCGTTAATCCGATAACAGTTAATTAACGAAGTTAACTTTTTTTAACGGACTATTAACGGAAGTTAATTTCCATTTATCGTTATCGGACCAGTTAACTTCCGATAACTCGATATTTAGTCCGTTAAAGTCCGTTAACACGTTAACTGCGAGGAGTCATTCACGGAAGATCACCGCTCCGCGAATGAATTCAAACCGCCATAACTTCAGTCTGCCAATTCCGTCCTCTGCCCAGTGGAACGGCTCTTCTCTCTCGGCAAGGACATCCTGAGGCCCAAGAGGTCAAGACTGGCAGTTGGGCCTAACTTTGAGAAGTTGGTCTTTCTGAAGGGCAACCAGCACATTGTGTCATAGTCTTTAATAAATGTGCCTAAAATTTAATTTTACCTTTCAGTTCCCGCCATAATAATTCTCTGGTAAATTAAAATTTAGTTAATGGTTAGTGGTTACAAGGGTTTCAAAACATGTAATCAGTACATTTTTTATTAAAAATAAAAAAAAGTTATTAAGCAAAAAAGTTGCAAAACTTGATAAAAATACAGTTAAATACCTATTTATTGTTGGATTTTGCATAAATAAACATTTTCTATGGGTTTTAAAGCTTTTTTCCTTGATTTTTTTAAATGTTAGTAAAGAAATAGTTATCGTTAACGGATTATCGTTAACGTCCGTTAACTTTGTAGTAAAATTATCGGATTATCGTTATCGGAGTTAAAAATTGGGGTTAACGGATTATCGTTATCGAAGTTAACTTTTTGGTTAACGGTGCCCACCACTGTGTATATATATATATATATATATATATAATATATATATATATATATATATATATATGTTAAACACAGACCGTGCATGGAACAAGGAACTCTTCTGGGAAAATTAAATCCACTATAGTCCGAATAAGTAATGGTAAATGACAAATACCATAGTTTTTCTTTTCATGATGCTAGCCCGACGTGGGCAACGGGTCTCTCGCAAAGAGATCCCATAAATATAGCTTCCCTCACCAGCTATCTGCAAAGCAGACAGGATCCAGCTTTGGGACATGGATCTAGGGTTTAAAGCAAGCCTAGTCCAACTACATTCAGAACCTCTATATAAGTAAAAGACTCGTTGCATTCACGTCGGATTGAATAAATCAAAGAAAAAAGGGGGTAACTATTGTATTTTTAGCCAAAAAAACCAAAACTTAAACCTCAATGTAGTTGGACTAGGCTTACTTTAAACCCTAGATCCATGTCCCAAAGCTGGATCCTGTCTGCTTTGCAGATAGCTGGTGAGGGAAGCTATATTTATGGGATCTCTTTGCGAGAGACCCGTTGCCCACGTCGGGCTAGCATCATGAAAAAGAAAAACTATGGTATTTGTCATTTACCATTACTTATTCGGACTATAGTGGATTTAATTTTCCCAGAAGAGTTCCTTGTTTCATGCACGGTCTGTGTTTAACATATAAGTTTCTCAGGGGACCATTCTGAGTTTGTGTATATATATATATATATATATATCCGCCCATACTCTTGATTTCTCCCTTTCATGCCATGTAAAATATATATATATATATATAACACCTTGGTGTTTGCTTCCGCCCGAATTGTTCATTCTGACGAAGAACAAGCTTGTCACCACCTTAGACCTACAGTTTAACGTGGAATCCAAACCACGCCTTACCAGCAGCCCAGCGTCTTAACCACTAGGCTACCCAGGGTACCCATTTATCTACCAATTACTTTTTTATTGTATGGAAGGATATGCAAGAGCTCCACTATGACAGCTACGCTGATGTTCAAGGAACAAGGCCCACATACTCCCGTGAGACATATCCTGTTTGGAAGTTTATATCAATTCGGGCAGTATTCAACTAGAGGAAGTCTCCAAATAGGAAACAAGAGTGTTTCAATAGGAGCGACCCCATACACTGGTAGTTGAAGAGACTCAATCGCCACCATGCAACGCTTCGCATAAGGAAGGTGCCAGGAGTAGCGCTGAGATGGGTACACCGATCTGAAGGACTGTAAAATATACCCTTTCACAGATGAATCAGGGATTCCCTGCAGTCTAAACCATATCGAGAGTATGGACTTCTCACGAAACACAGACAGCGATGGTACGCCTGTCTCCGCATCTAAGCTTTCGACTGAAGTAGTACGAAACGAACCAGTACACAGACGTAAAGCTGTATTGTATGTATTATAGGCATGTAATTGTTAGAAATAAAAAAAAGCAAAGATTGTAATGTACTTACCAATAAATCATCTGTGTATCCGCTTCCAAAATGAAGATCCCTGGTGATGTAAATGAATTATGCATTATCTACGGTAGCCGAACTCGAAGCAACTGGAGATGAGACAGTTGAATTGAGTGTAGCAGACTTTGATGGTGCAGAAGATTCATTACTGAGGGCAAGATTCATCAATTCCGACTTCGTATCATCAATTCGCGCCACCACTTGATTTCCGAGCACGCGTCTTTTTGGCTCCAACTCTTTCACTACCCTCGGCAGATAATGGTCTTTTACCACTCTTATTGCCGCTAGTATCATTGCCAGTCACTAGCACCCATACTATGGGTTAAAAACGTTTTAGATCCAAGATTTCTTACTCTATCAATCCGACGCAAGCCACACATACTTCGAAAGTTAATCAACTCATCCGCTCATACTCTTGATTTCTCTCTCTCATGCCATGTAAATGTTTCACACCCACACAAAAGTGTCAGTAGTAACACATTCCTGTAAACATCTCGCAGCATTTCGATCCAGTCTCCGGTTTCTCACAACCGCTTTTAGCGTATCCGCCACACCTTTCTGCCTTGATTCACTCTACTGTTAACTTCATCCGCAGTCTTATCTAGTTTGTTCAGAACACATCCAATATACTTAAAAAGATACCACCTTGTGTTTCACTATTCACTTTAAAAAATCTCTCGCACACCGCCACACAACTCGTAACAATCGCCCGCATATCACACTACTCCTGGAAAAATCTCACAGCATCACTCCATCCATAAACAGATTGAACAGCCACGGAGACGAGACACTTCGTCAACGAACACCGACATCTGTATTAAACCAATCACCGTTTTTCACTTACTCTCACACATGCACTACTGCCATCATAGACACTCTTTTCTGCATTCTTAAATCTACCGCCAACTCCACACACACACACATATATATATATTGTAACCTATATAATATAGTCTTGAACTCTTTATTTACTTCAGTGTTCCTGAGGATGGGGGTACAGGAGGTCGTCAGCTCTTGCGAGGACTCCCCCTAGGAGGAATGGGGAGCACTGGTCGAGGGGGTTGTGAGCGGCAGGTCAGGGCGGCGTGCCGAGATGACAGAGCCGAGGGTTGCGGCGTAAGATACGTCCGGTCTCACCTCCCGACTCCGCACCCTGTCTCGTGCCTCTCGGAGGCTAAGGAAATCTGCTACTTGCAGGCCTCGGACCTCCTTCTCGAACCTGAAGAACAAGCATTCGCGGGATGAAGATGGGTGTGCACTTTCACAATTAGAGCATTTGGGTGTGTTGAGGCACTTGTCTGGGTGAGCAATTTGTCCGCAACGAACACACAATTGGTGCGGCTGCCGACAAACTGAGCTAACATGTCCAAACTTGTTGCATTTAAAACAACGGGTCGGGTCTGGGATGTATGGGCGGACAGAGAATTCGCATGACGTGCGCTCTCCCATACCCCATACAATACGGTCGGGAAGGACTAAGTTATTAAAGGTAAGAAGTAGACGCGGGGTGGGGGAGGGGGTACCTCCCTGTCGGGATGTGAAGCGATGGATCTTGGTGACACCCTGGGGTGCGAGGTCCTCCAAGAGCTCGTTCACTGTAATTGACAATAGGCGTGTGGCATAAATAGTGCCCTGACTCTGGTTCAGGCGAGGGTGTGGTGAAACGGACACCGAGCATCCAAGGACCTCAGTGATGGAGAGTAGGGCTTTCGTGTCTGTGGCTGAGCGTGATTTTATGAGGAGGGAACCATCCCTCTGCGGTCGCACATCATAACGGCTGGAGTTGCTGCGGCCTCGGATCGCCTGAAACGTCTTTTCAGAGTTGGTCGGGAGGGATCCAGAGGTAGGCCGGATCTCTAAGAATTTGTGGATACTTAGGAGGGATATGGGGCAGTAGAGTCGAAGTGGACTGGGATATCCAACTGTCGATAGGATGGTCGTGTATGCCGACTTCCCCTCCGCCGCGGGGCTCTCTCCGTGGGGAGGCGGGCCGACGGCGAGTGAGGGGGGCATACGGGGAGAGCAAGAAGCCGGGTTTTGGAGGTAAATCTTGGGTGGAATTTGACTTGCCCGAAGGCAGCTGAGGCGGGCTGGGGCGAGAGCCCTGCTCCAGACGGTGTACGTCACTGTACACCCAAGGGGATATTCAGGGTACAGCCTGGAGTCGGCAACGGTAAAGGAGGATGCAAGTGATCAGTTACCAAAGGGGGGTCAACCCCATCCGGATGCGGTCTTCCAGTGGTAGGGGACTCGAGGGCCTGGTTGCCCACCACCCGTGTTTCATAGTAGTAGTAGTAGTCCGAGTATTAGAAGCGGAAGTCGTTAACCGAGTAGATGAAGCCATAGCAAAAAAAGGAGAATTTTCATCCCCCGCGCGCATCCAGCCACCATCGACTCCAACAAGGGAAAGGCGAATCGTGGGCTCACTCGGTCCCACCGCCAACAGATGTCACGCAGGGGAGATACACCCATTCCCGGTCCCCGTGCCTACGAGGAGGCCACTCTCATCCAACGCGCGGTGAAAGATGACAGGGACATGGCTTGGGTTTGGTTGAAGAGCGACAAGGGTGAAGGACAACCACCTCGTTCACCCAAGATCCAAGGGGGGGGAATCAAGTCAAAGTCCAAAACAAAGCCAAATGCGGAAAGGGAGGAAACAACAAAACGAGAGAGTTGGGGAGAGGAGAGGAGAGAAATATAAATAGGAGGGTAGGAGATCAGCCGGGTCCCCAAACGGGTCCAATGGTCCACGAGGGCAGAGAAGGCCCTTGCATCGGAGGAAGATGCATTCCCCCATTGGCCACAGAAGGACGCGCCCTATAGCTCCGGACAAAGCGAAGGGATATATACAGGGCGTCCCAAAAAAATGTACACACACTTTAAATACTTATAAAGGCAGTGTTTATTAAAATACATTTCATTTTCAAAATGTAATAGAATCTACAGACATTATTTAATTGTTTTGTCAACGCCTGTTTTCAAACTGACGTCCGTTCTGGTCCAGGCACTGCTGATAACGCGAAGCAATGGAATCGCAAACATCACGAAACATTTCGTTTGGTATTTGTGTGCATTCTCGTTCAATGGCTGCTCTCAATTCAGCGACTGTTGCAGGTTTTATGGCGTAGACTGTCTTTTAAGTATCCCCATAAAAAAAAGTCTAGTGAACGCGGAGGGTATTCTACGAAACCCCTTCGTCCAATCCACATCCACATCGTGCCAAGTACCACTCGCAATACTCCACTCTTCGGTCCGGATCATCATCTTCATTAATAGCATGGACTAATCTTGGAATGTAACTTTTCCATTGACAGCGCTTCAAAATGCGTTGGACAGACGATTCTGAGATTCCTACCTCACGACTCGCTTGCCGCACAGATTTTCTTGGACTTTGGTGATACGTTTCCAGTACTCTTTCTTGCTTTGGGGCTTGTCGATGTCCGTGGTCTTCCGGAACGCTTCTTGTGGACATTCTGAACAGTTCCATCGGCTTCAAACTTATCTCTAATTCGAGTGATGGTAAGTCGCGTTGGTGGATCTGTTTGAAACTCCCTCCTAAACTGTCTTTGCACTTCAACTGCGTTTTCACACTTGCAGTAGCATTTTAGAATGAATTTCCTTTGTTCAAAGCTTAGTCTGACTGCCATTATTAATTCTAATGGGTTTAACTTGGAAAGAAAGAAACATCAATTGAGCTATCAGCTGTTAAAGTGTGTATACATTTTTTTGGGACGCCCTGTATATATATATATATATATATATATATATATATATATATATGAAAAATTATTTCACGAAAGTGACACGTGAAAAGTATTTATGATGAATAAAACCACGAAGGAAAAAAGAAACACAAAGGGGTGCTCAAGCGCTTTCGTCTAATGACATTTATTCATCATATATATATATATATATATATATATATATACCCAAGACCCACCACAGTGCTTCTGCGTCACTTTATCATACGTTTTCTCAAGATCCATAAAAGACCTTGCAATCCCTCTCACATGCTTTCTCAATCACTTGTATCCCACTCGAAAATACCTAATTTTACAAGAAAGACGAGGGAAATAAGACAAAAGATAACATAAGATATATTTTATTATTGTTACTATGTACATATGATATATTGTAAAACAGCAAAAATGTGCATGTGTTAAATTTCATTTTCATATCATATTAATAAGTCTTGGCATAGGTTTCTTGTATCTTTGTACAAGGAGAAGGAAGCTACGCTCCTTTTCTTAAGGGAAGGCATTTCGCAAACTTCGTCTCTACGAAGCTAATTTTAAGACCATAAGGGCCAATTTGTTTATTATGTCCCTCGCAGCCACGCAGGCGCGGGGACATAAGAGGAAGGGCACTTTTTTGAGGACTTCAAGATACGTTATTAAAAATAGGCGACACAGAATGGACTTGGGCGCTCTAGGCATCTTTCGGCACCTCAGGCAAAATGACAGTGAAAGTTCATTTCATGACTGAAAGTGGTTCTTTAATTTAGACTCGTCATTCAAGTTTTATAAAAGTGGTCGTCAAAGAGAAAATTAAAAACTAGAAAAGAAAGTTTGGGAAGAACTTCGGAACAAATTAAAAAACTTTACCATCACTAATACAAAATAAAAATTTAAAACTTAACAACGTACGTGCGCGTGTGAGATATACAGGGTCGCCATAAATTAACTTTACAAATTCAACTGAAATGGAATTTGTAAAGATAATTTATGGATACCACATTTTATATATATACACACGAGATAGATATACAGGTAGAGGTAGAGAATTACTTTATATATATTTACATACACTAAAAAAAACCCGATTCAATTGGTCGTAACTTAAGATACGATCAACACATGAATATGAACTTCCACTGTTGTAGTTATAGAAGTTAAGGTTTTTTGCTTCTAGTGATCTTATATTAGAAAATAAATTAATTTTCTCGACGTGAATTCAAACTAAATTACCCTGTTACAAAATTTGTCTTTTGTTTTTTGGTTGATTACAAGAATAAGTTCAAATTCTTTAGTTACACAATTTTATTTTAATTCATTAAAGCACTGCATTTTTATTTAGTCTTTTAAGCCACTTCAAAAAATACTTTTTCAAATCTTTTATTTTAATTTATTCAGACACAAAAATCTGAAAACATTAAAAAAAAAAAAAAATTCTACATAAATAGATCAAATAAATAAACGACTCATAAAATGGGAAGAACACGTCACCGAAAGAAAATTAACAAGTAACCTTTAATAAGAGAAACGATCCAATAAGACTAGAATAGAGAGAGGAGAAGAGCCAAAAAACCTTATTTATAATTAGAATAGGAACAAAGTTACAATATATATATATATATATATATATATAATATATATATATATATATATATATATATATGTATATAAATTCAAGTATTTCCAATGATTCTTAAAAAATTTAACGTACATAAAAACCTTGAACGATGAACTAATCAATAGGTCCATGGCAACGAAAGGAGGAAGACTATTACATAACACTTTTATATATATATATATATATATATATATAAAAGGACAAAAGAATACCCTAATCGCCGAAAATCAAACTCTATTCTTAATATTTCGAAAGACTTTTAAACCAAACAAAGATATAAAAAAAATAAAAACCATTCGACATTACAAGCGCGCATGCACAGTTTTATTCAATCTCTTCAATAGTATCAATTCATAACAACTATTCCAATGCATAGGAGAGAAAAATATATATATATATATATATATATATATAGATATATATATTATATATATATTATATATATATATATATATATATATTATATATATATATATATATATATATCTTTACAATTACTACAACTTTCTCTTTTAAAATTTAGATACAAATGTAACGTACATTTTTAACGTATTCAGAAAACAAAAAATTGAAAAACATTTTATTTTTTTAAATCATTATTTTCAGTTTTTTTTTTGTGACAAAAAAAAAATGACTGAACAAATACTACCAAACTTTTCTTTTTTAAACAGTAATAATAATAATATAATATTTTATTAACAATTATTATGGGGTGAATGAGCATTTTCTTTAAAAAAAAAAACCATTTTACACATTCATTATTACCCTATATATATATATATTATATATATATATATATATATATATATATATATATATATATATATATATGTCGCCAATCTGAAACAAACCATAAAAATGTACAACCTTAAATAAATAGAGTATAAAAAAAGGGATATATTCTTTTACGTTACGCAGTCTCTTTCAAGCAATTTCGTATGTACAAATATTTATGTACATATATCTGGTTTATTTCATATAACTATTAATCATGTACAATTCTTTGGAAAAAAAATAATTTATGTACAAATTAGGAATAATAAAAATAATAATAATGATGATAATGATAATAATAATGATAATAATAATAATTTTATGACTGGTTTTATGTAGGATACGTCAGAAGGTTGGGAACGGAAAAAACCTATAGGTTTGGGGTATATGAATAAAGAATACAAAAACAAAACTGAAATAATAATAATAATAATAATAATAATAAAAAAAAAAGAGTGGATAACTGGAGTGAGGAATTGTTGACGTTTGGTTGAAAACGTTAACACCTTGTCAAATGAGTAAAAATTATTTAGTGAGGATGTGTGAAGGTAACTTATATTTAAAAATTGGTAATATGAATTAAAGTTTGCCAAAGATTTTTACCTATTTTTTCTTATTTGTATTTTAACCGGCCTACCTTTTATTTTTTAAAACAGGCCTATTGAAAAACTTTTTTGTTTTCGAAATAAGGCATTATTTCAATGTAGGCGTCCCGCTATCCTATTTATTACTTTGATTTGAATCGCTTGAATACGCTTTCAAACTTGAATTCACACATTTTTCAAATATTAAACATAAAAAATTATTTTGGCCCTTTTGTATTATTAAATTTAATGAATGTTTTTAAAGAAAATAACAGTTATGATAATACAAATTTATAAGTACATAATGAAAAAAAAAAAAATTACTCATTCTATCATCGCAGATCTCTCGCATTTGCTTTTCATTTACAAAAAGATTTATTTATTAATATATATATTATATATATATATATATATATATATATATATATATATATAAAGTACATCACCATAAAGACCTCTCTATTACAAAAAACCCTAAAAATAAGGGTAAAAAAATCACTATATTAACCAAAGAAATATCTTTTCCAAAGGTTAATTCTAATAGAAAATGACGAATAATTGTGTCGCACTGATTGAAAGTTAGTCTACGTAGAAAACAGTTTTCAGTCACACCACCTGTGACAATAATAATAATAATAATTATTGAAGAAAGAACTAATAAGACCAATAATTGATCCCGTCAAGATCTTCAATTCGTTAAATCGAATAGGGCAAATATGACTGTCAAATTCTTGCCAGGCATACGGACAAGAGCAACTTATTACTGAAGGAATTTCTTCAATTTGTCAAGGGCTTTTTGAACGTACTTGACAAGTTCTCTCAACGAAGAATGAAGGGTAAGAGGCCCCATGCTGTGATCTAGTTCTATGAAGAAATCTGAAACGGAACAAAACACCACTGTCAATTCAGATTGATCCTTTGGATAAAAGCTTGTGTTTACATTCATTCATTAGTGCGCGCTTTTTCAGTAACCAACCCGTTAAACTGCCAATCTTCATCAGGTGACATTACTGTATGTAGTTAGATTAAAACGCAGACACTAATTGTCAGACAAAAAGACATTTATCGACAATGTTCTTCGACAAAAGTGCTGTAAATAACTTTACTGCATTTTTCTAATTAAGAGTTAATGAGTTGTGGATATGTCAAATAGAAATGAATACGGCATCTGCATTTAAAAAAAAAAAAAAAAACAGTAGTCTACTTCAGTAGAAAGAACAGTTGTGATAGCGCCCTCCACCCCTTTTGTCCTTCGAGAACCTTCGAGGAGAAACTTGCCTTTCATATCATTCCGAAACACGTTGTCGTCCGCTTCCAGCCACATGTCATACGCATTGGAGAGGTTGAAGCCGAGGTGGCAGTGCCTCATCACAGACGAATGGATATCCGCCGGCACCGGGATCGTCTGTGTCACCTGTGGAGGGGTTGCCCCCATTTGGGGATGCTGACCTCGCTGCCTCGTCTCCTCCGTGCTGTACCCAGACGAGGACTGGGATCCCTCCGATCCCACGGATCCGGCGGGAGAGGGGGTTGGGGAGAGAGAGGAAGGAGAGTTATTGGCAGCAGAGCGCTGGGATCCTCCCCAAACGGCCCCAACAGATGTAAATGATGATGAGGTAGCTGAGGGAGTGGACGAGGGCTGTAATGTCGGGGGCTGCCTTCCTATAACCTAAAACGAAGCACAAAATACACATTTTAATATATATATATTAAAATCTTTCACTTCAAAGAAACGGACGAGTGAATCGAGAAAAAATAATATGGCAGTGGTTCTTAACCCCTGGGTCGCCAAGCCATTTTGATTGGGTTATTAACCCTTTAGCACCGGGTATGGATGTGATCGATAATCCCACTGTGCGCAAAATACCGGAAAAAAATATTCAAGAATAATTTTGTTGTGATTTTACGAGTCATTTTAAACCTCAAACAAAGGCAGGAAAGGTAAAGCATCCATAGATGTTGACCGTCGTTTGTGAAAAACCTAAAACATCAATTGATGTTGACTGGCGTTTAAGGGTTAAATTGTCATTTATCATTTATTTATGTTATCCCTAATCATTTTACCATTAATTACTTATTTTATTATCTATTACAAGAGCACTATTTGAAGGCACGAGTTGCCAAGCTAGCCCTGTGACCAGAATTTGGGTCGCAGCCTAAAAAGGTTAAGAACCATTGTAATATGGTGTTCACACTGCATTTTTCATTAAATTCCTATTCGAAATGACAATTTTTCTAAGAATTTCGTTAAGAGTGAACGCTTTTAAAACAAACTTTCCTCTTTCGTGATGGTTTTCGTGGAATTCCGCCTTCAAATTTTGATTAAAGGTATAAGGAACCAGTTCCAGAACACTTACAAAGAACATACTAATAAAAAGTAAGCAAACCTTTCTACAGCATGAAATGACTCAAAAACAAATCTACTTTACTTTTTTTGACGAAGTAGTACTTTTGTTTTCATGATAATTCCCCCCCTCATACAATAAATGATCGTGAACGCTCGGCGCAAATGGATTTTCCCCCTTTTTAAAAAGAACAGGAATTTCTCCTTCTCCGACTGTAGTTCTTGAAACTTTTGTTCTTTGTTCCTCCAAGAACGTGTGAAGAGGGCATAATAAGAACAAAGAAAGCAAAATAAAAACCACTCACCTTAAAATAGTCGCACATAACACGTTGTGTTTCTTTCACTTCGAGTCGTTTCATGTTGTAAAGTTTTAAAGATAATAAACTTTGGCATCTTAAACTGTGGAACGAACGGAGTATTAAAGCACAAAATTGGAAAACAACAATTTCGTTATAACAGCTATGGAAGAATTACACGTTCTATTTCAGTATTCGCTTTACTTCTAGTTCCGGCTTGACAAAGGCGTATAACTGTAATGTCAAATCTATGCCTGCTCGTATGAAAAACCAATATGTAAAGAAAGTCTGAAGCAAAAACCCCACTTCAGTGTCAAATTAAAAGTTCATTACAGTGTCTTACCTAAGTATTGCCAGAATCACATTCAGTCTATTGTAATGTCCTTCTTTCGAGTTCTTGTCGACGATGGTTTGACCCTTGAAGATGGGCGAAGACACGTGTCTGAGGAAAAAATAAATCATCTCATTAACAAGCTCGAATGAGTGAATATCATTTATTTGTCAGCCGTACATTTCTGCGATTTTAAACCCAAATAAGGCTTGCCGCTTTAAATGATTAATTTTCAAATTATTTTTGTACGTTTTTAAGAAATATAACTTTTCGTTTTGATGTAAAATGCTTTTGAATGATAGGTCTATTAATCACAGGGTTGGCCCGACCAGACCCGACCCAGATGTTCCAGGTGGGTTTTTTCAAAAAAAAAAAAAAAAAAAAAAAAAAAAAAAACGCGTGGGTTTTATGGGGGTTTTGAAAATAAATCAACGAGTAACTAATAAAACAATGTAATGGATTAATTCTCGCGCAGTACTCATTACTGAAATCCACCGAAATATGAAATATGGATCGATAAAAATATTCTACATTCACGCAACTTGACTGAGATATTACAACATTAATTATTTGAGCATTTTATTTTCAAGCAAAACATATACCCCAACTGCCCAACTGAAAATACGACTCGTGGTACAGAGTTATTTTTGTAATAAGCTCTCAATTATTTAACTCTATTCTTACGTTATTTTGGCCATTGAAAATATGAAAAAAAAAGAAGATAAAACCTAGGTGGGTTGGTTTTTTCATTAAAACCCGGGTTTATGCCAACCCTAATTAATGAAGCAAAGTTGTGACATTATACGAGTCAATTTATAAAGCAAAAATCTTTAAATTATCTTTTAAGTAAAAGACGTATCACTCGTTTCCCCTTTTATACAAAACAAACTATATACTTTTGGGTATTAAACAGATCCAAGTTATTTTACTTACACTGGTCCAACGTTAAAATGTTTGGCCATCAATCTCGCATTACTATAATCCGAAACAAATCCATTTCTGTAACCAACGCTTCAATTTAAACGATAAGCGATTGAGAATTACCTTATAAGTTTAAATGTATCATTGTACATAGTAAAGGCTGGAGTGTAAGTGCTGGGGTCGCACTCCATGGATTCCCCAGTCAGGATAAAGTAAAGGACAGCCTCCAGGTAGATGATGGTCTGCAGAACGCGATGAGGCTCCTTATCCGCCTGGTGTTTTAACTCTTTGGCCGTGTTCAGGTACGTTGTATTATCTCTGCGAAGGGAATTCGATTGATTACTTATTCTCCTTGACGCGGAACGAAAGAAATCTCTAGTCTGTATAGATTTAATTATCGTACATAATCAGAGTTTTGACAAATCCCGGAAGCGCCACCATGCATGGCGCGTGAAAGGCCGCTTAAGCGTGGAATTTAGCTATCGGGGGCGCTGGTCCACCAGTATGCGTGTGTGGACGGATATGCGCGCTCTAGTCTCTACCTTTTCTCTTCTCCACTACTGCGTGTGTGTTTTTGCATCAGTTATTTCTGCTTTCTCACACCAATCCATCGGGGTGCCAAGGCAGAATCTACGTTCATACATTTTGTTAGTGAGTGTACCCATGTAGTTTGATAATTAGCAGGATACAAAATGAAATTACATTTGTTTCTCAAGGTAACCGAAACGTTAACCTGTACACACACACACACACACACACACATTGTTGTTAATTGCTGTATGGAATTCCCTCTAATATCCAAGCAGCCATTAATTACTATATTTAATTTCCTAAACGCAAAGTACCACCTCTAATTTCTAAATTACTTCCCATCTCCTTAGGCCTATAAATAATCATTTGTAGAATGACCTTGAATATTAAAAAAAATACAAATGCAGGTTCTCTTAATTAATATGGTACAAAAACACACTCGATTTATGCTATACTGTATTTTAACAAATAAAATACCGTATCATATTTCAACATGATACGTAAGATTCCGTAATAATCTTACGTAAATATTAGTAAAGTGAATACTTACTTTAGAATCTCGGGAATTTGTCTTTCAAAATAGGATATATAAACAGGCACAGATCTGGAAAGGAAGAACCTTATTAAGAATAAACTCTGTGAAATAGAAATCGACCTCATTCATATCCACAAGACACAAATGAGGTGTGTGTGTGTGTGTGTGTGTGTGTGTGTGTGTGTGTGTGTGTGTGTGCTGTAGAGATTCCAAAATTCAGCCAATGCCGATTCTTTGCTTAGATTTTAAAAAATCAATTCCCTTCAGAAATTTTACTATCTAATTTGAAAACTTTAAATTTCATATTTTTAAATTTCAAATTTGTTAAAATGCTTTTCTTTAGTTCACTCCACAATATACGATACCAGAATTTGTTACTCGTATACCGTAGTTAAAGTGACGCTAAATAGTTTTATTACTCGGTAAAATAATGAAAATTTTATTTTAGCTTCATAAATTGAATACCAATATTTAAAGTAACTGCTTTTTCCTATGCTGAAGATATTTTCTGAGGGGTATTTTTGAAGGTTTTTTTTTTAATATAAACAACAAAATTTTTCATTAAAATTTCAAGGCCCTGGTGGCCTATTTTAATGGAACAAAATACAACTTGGGTTATAAAATTATTAAAATACCTAAAATAAAGTGAACATAATAAGATGGTTTAATATAAAAAATATAAAGTACAACTTAATATAGAATTATTATTAATATACACTATACAGGGTGTCCCATAAGTCTGGAACCATAGGGTAAAATAAGTAATTCATGTTTTTCCGTTTATGCGAGTGCCCCATGATGTCTTTGAGTAAGGAAGAACGCATCCAGGTAATTCTGCTCGTAGGAAATCGGAGTCAGAGGGAGGTCGCTGAGGAATTTAACAGATTGCATCCGGACCGCGCGCCGACAACACACAGCTGCGTCGGCAAACTTGTAGCAAAGTTCAGGGAAACGGGATCCATAGGAGATAAACCACGCAGTGGACCTCCGAGGACATCCACTGATGATGATGACAGCCGCTGCCATCCTCGTTCATTTCACAAACATTCCCCAAAAGTCTATTCGGCGTTTTTATTGCCGTTTTAATAATTTTGCCCTATGGTTCCAGACTTACGGGACACCCTGTAGAGTAGAAGATTACAGATTACGATAATTTATGATATTTAGAGATTTGCTAGTTCGAGAAAATGTAAATTTGTAGGTAATTTAACTTAAGCTTTGCATTTTTCGTGAATGTAAAATATTTTTATACAATTACACTGAAATAAGTATATAAATTATTATATAAATGTTTTTTGTACATTAAATTTTCTGTAAATATAGATTGTTTCGTAATGACAATTAAAATTTCAAAGAATCGGTAAGGGAATCGGCTAATTTTGGCCGATTCTGTTGATGCCGATTTATCGGTACACTACTTGTGTGTAAAAAAAAAAAAAAAGTTTTAGAATATAAAATTAGTACTTATCAACAATAAAGATTTCTAATCATTTAAAGGGTATTTCGTTGTCTGCAGTCATACAAGAAAGAGTAATAATAATGAAGACCTGCAGTCTCAATACAACTTTACTAAAATTGTGACATGGAATAACACAGGATTTCTAGTGTAACCAAAAGGGTGTTTTAAAATTACTGAAAACTCAACACTTTTACTAATATTCAATGACTTTTTCCTTTTTAATATTTATGCATCTATAGATGTAGTTTACGTTACTTTCGAGTCTCCAATTGAGTAAAAAGCAATAAACGTACAAACTATTATTTTATTACTTACGTAGCTTCTTGGTTCATTATTAACGGGTTACTGTAATCCATACTGGGGCCAGGAGAGGGGTTGATGTCAGGAGGATACATCTGCCCACACCCCATGAGCTCCAAGGGCTGTTGCGGGGCACTCCCAAGCCCCAAAGGGGGGGACACACGCTCCTCTCCGTTTCGGTAAGTAGAACTACCGTGCTCGGAAGAAGGCAAAGAGTGGTACTCAGAGGTATCGCCTCCGTTGTTCACAGAATGTGGCTCCTCTAACGATTTATCCTGCAACGGGAAGGAACCTATGATGAGACCTCATCGCGCCATTTAACGGCTATCCGAAGTGTGTCCGTCTGAATTTAAAGCTTCGATATAACGATTATAAACAATGAATAAAATTTACCTCGTGTAAAAAAAAAAACTTGAAAAAACAGTTAATGTTTACTACAACCCTTTTAAACCCTAAAGCAACTGACCCTTGCTGAGGGGAAGGAAGGCCCGCCTCTTTGTGCCACGTCGACAATACCCGTGTCTTCCTCACTTTCATGATCCAGATACGGGCTAACCACGAGTGAACCCTTATGAGAGAACTGAAGAAGGAAAAACCCAAACCATCAGTTAGTCACTCCCCAAAACCACACACCGTTACGAAGTAGTCATCATACATTTCATGAACCAGAAATTCAGGTATATACGTATAAAATCCCGAATTTCCGGCGTGAACCATTTTGAAGCAATAATGAATCACGATTTAAGCAGTTCTGAATAAAAATTGTTAATCAAGGTAAATGTCATTTCATAACAAAGATAGTGAACTTAATACAGTTTTTAAATTGCGATTCAAAGGGTACAATAACTACTTTTTTTAATTAGTAGCACAAAAACTGAGCGAGTACCGTCATAAACATGCAAAATTTATTTATTTTAGTTTCAAAATCCCCTTATAAATTACAGTCCAAGAACCAAATCCTCAACTAAAATGCGAAGCTCAAAAGTCTACAAACCCCATAAACCGAGTTATAATTAGAAATAGCAACCATGTGCTCTAAACAAACGGTTAAAAACAAACAAACAAAAAAACCCCGAAGCTTCTTTGAAAACCATTAAGCATTCCCGCCCTCTTCTCTCTACCTCTGACTACAAACTCTCCCTTTTCCGCACCTGACTAGACGCCGACTGTTGCTGCTTCGGCCGCGCTTGATAAGGAGTGTGCGTGGCCTCATTGGAAAGCGACGACACGGGGCGCTCTTCGCTCGCATTCCGCTGCGAGTTGCGGGGGTGAGGGGAGAGGCGATTCTCTCTCGAGGTCTCCCTCGGACTGACGACGTGGCTTTCTTCCTCGTGAGAAGTCTTTTGTTTCTTCACAGGGCTGCTACTTAATCCTCCGCTTCCGGTTTTAGACGAAGAAGAACTTCTCGTGCTTTCCCGACTGCAACACGGATATTGTAATAAAACTTTACGCCTTCATTTAAACTAAGTTCTGAATTCATGCCAAACATCAAACGCGAGCATTAGTAGTTTGGTACAAATATTAGGACAATGCAGGGTTGGCAAAAACCCAACTACCCAGCAAAAAACCAGTTGGGTTTTTTCCAACCCTGGGACAATGGGCCACTAAATGACATGAGCTCTGGCTCTCAAGAAACCTAAATAAATAATAATAAAAAATTACACCATTATGCAACATTTTTTTTTTTTTTACCTATTATCTCTCGACCTCTTCAGGGTAACTTCTGGCTCGGGGTTCACCACTCGCTTCCGCCTTTTAGACGACGACGATTCGGGTTCTAATGCCTTTAGAAGGGAACAAAATAGCCCTCAATGTTATGAATAATGTTAATATGAAAACATAAAAAATCGTGAACGAGTAACATTTACACAATCTCATCATTCTTGATATCTACACCGCGGAAACAGTCTAGCGCCATGGGTTTCAGAACTTATTTTCTTCCCCATCTCTTAGTGTAAAACAGAAAACTTATTGTACCACGACCTTCAAATATTTTCAGGGCAGACCTATAACGCTTCTTATACAGACTATAATTTTTACTTGTCTAAGCCTCAATTTACAGATTTTTTTTTTAATGGTTCACTTTCTAATATTTCATATATTTAATATTAAACATATATATATTCACACACACACACACACATATAAGGGGTGGCAAGCAATGATTGTCCACCTCCCCTCCTGCACAGATGAAACTAATAGAGGTACAAAAAAACTCAGTTTACATCTTTTACACAATTTAATTCTACGTCTAAACAAAACCACTCAATAGGTGGTGTTGCCTCCTTGCGCTTGGCGGACGGCTTCAAGTCGGCAAGGGTAGGAGGTGAGGAGATACTGGAAAAGGTCAGTGTCGTACTCAAGATTTCTGAGGATTGTTTCGATGTGCTGCTCCATGGTCCGGCGGCAGAATCTTTCAGGATCCATCCTGAAAGACTGAGTGGAATCTCTGATGCTTGCTGAACCACCACCAGCCACCCGATTCTGCCGCCGGACCATGGAGCAGCACATCGAAACAATCCTCCGAAATCTTGAGTACGACACTGACCTTTTCCAGTCTCTCCTCACCACCTATCCTTGCCGACTTGAAGCCGTCCGCCAAGCACAAGGAGGCAACACCAACTATTGAGTGGTTTTGTTCAGACGCAGAATTAAATTGTCCAAAATGCAACAATCAGTTTTCTTGTACCTCTATTAGTTTCATCTGTGCAGGGGGGGGGGGGGGGGGGGGGGGGGGAATCATTGTTTGCCAGCGTGTATATATATTCACACACACACACATATATATATATATATATATATATATATAGGGTGAACCAAATGTAGGTGGACAGTAAATGATAACGTTTATTTTGAGAATACATATTTAATTTTTTTGTATACTGTAATACAAAATAAAATTTAAATAAATTTAGTTATAATATTTAATATAATATAACACAAACACCATAGTTATAATGAACACCATAGTTATAATATAATATAACACAAACCGTATTCAACCTACTGTCCACCTACTTTTGGTTCACCGTGTTATATATATATATATATATATATATACACAGGGTGTCCGAGAATTATCTGTACAATTTTTGGCTGTTATTAAAAGTCAACCATGAAGTGTAGAAATTCCAGTGTTGTCCCATTTTAGAGAGAATCTCATTAAGTTTTTTCTGGTACCACGTTTTGACAAGTTTTTTAGAAATGTACGCGGGTGACAGACATTGATGATTTAAAAGCAAGAATCACAGCTGCTATTGAGCGAATTGATGTGGATATGCTGCAGCGTACATGGCAACATTTGGAGTATCGATTGGATGTTTTGCGAATCACTAATGGTGCACATATCGAATGTTTGTAACAACGTTACTTTAATAAAAGAAACTTTTGAAAATACGGATTCTAAATAATCTTGTTTAAGAATTTTACGCGTGTTATCAAGAATTTTATTAAAAGATGAAATTGTACAGATAATGTTCGGACACACAGAGCTGGGCAATAAATACATTGAATGTATTTAAATACTAAATACATGGGAGAAATGTATTTAAATACTAAATACTAAATACATTTTACGAATGTATTTAGATACTAAATACAAAATACATCAATTGTATTTAAATACATTTGTAAATACATTTTAAATACATACAAATTTTAACATATACATTCACTAAGCCATGACACGCACACGATAAAGAAATCAACCGCTTTCGACTAAGAGTGGCACACAACTGATTGAACTGACACGTTGAAACATGAACCATGCTGTACTACACTGTCGACGCGTCGTACTGTGCTAGTACAGAACGTGTATTAAACCAGTAAAAGTATTTACATTTTTATATTTTGAGTATTTAAATACATTGTATTTAAATACTCATTAAAGTATTTAAATACTATATTTAAATACATGAAAAACAATGTATTTATAAATACAGTTCTAAATACACAAATGTATTTAAATACTGCCCAGCTCTGCGGACACACTGGAATTTCTAAAAAACTTGTCAAAACTTGCTATCAGAAAAAACTTAAATGAGATTCTCTGTAAAATGGGACAACACTGGAATTTCTACACTTCATGGTTGACTTTTAATAACAGCCAAAAATTATACAGATAATTCTCGGACACCCTGTATATATATATGTATATATATATATATATATATATATATATATATATATATATATATATATATATATAGAGTATACTTTTTTACTAGAATTTACTAAATATACTAGTATCTGGTATCAGTACATTTAACTAATGTTAATTAGTTATTGGTGATGAACTATTTTCAATTTGAAAAATAGTAAAAGACAACTTTTTTTTAAATTTCACTCAATAAAACATTTAAAACGGAGACGATAATGTGTAACTACTACTACTACTACTACAATAATAATACTAATAATAATCTTACGTTTTCCTTCGTTTCTTTGCTTGACGGTTGTTCCTTCTCTTTTCTCTTCTCCTTTTTGTGCTTTTTGGAATGAGAATGTGACCCTACGGATGCCACAGTACCCAGAGAGGACAACGAAGACGATGATCCATGCCTTTTGAGGGGCACGTCCAGCAACGCCTTCGAAGAACTTGCTTTGCTCTCCTCCTTAATTTGTGGTTTGGTTTCCCTTCAACGAGAAATACGAATTAAAACGCTTCGTAAAGGTACCATTCCAAACCTTTATTCTCAACTCCAAGTTCGGCGGCGGTAAGAATCGAAACTAGACCTCTGCAGCAATCAGCATGGATCCAGTCTCCAACCAACCGGGTTATGGAAACTCTATTATCATATATATTTTAATTAAAAAAATCTGCCTCAAATGTCTTCATTACATTATTTACGAAACATAACTTTTAAATCACTATACATATATATACACAAAACGAACATGTTAACTTTATAACTTAATTTAACCTAATTTATAGGGCCCGAAAAGACTCAACCCAAAGGCAATTATATTAATTAACTATTAATAATAAATTATATTAATGTGCTTTGAACTGAATGGGTACCATTTTAAACATTAATTTCCGATATAGTTCCATAAATAAATATTTTCCATTGGTAGGGACTTTTCGCGCGCGCACAATCTATCCTGGTGCCTCGGTGGTGTAGTGGCTAGCGTCGCTGACTACGAATCCATCAGCCCCGGGTTCGAGACCCGACGGCAGCAGGCGCGCAGCAAAACCCAGCTGTTCATCCTTCCACACAATAAAGAAAGTGGTTGGTAGATAAATGGGTACCCTAGGTGGCCTAATGGTTAAGACGCTGGGCTGCTGATGGGGCGTGGTTCGGATTCCACGTTAAATGTAGGTCTAAGGTGGAGTGAAAAGCTTGACCTTCGTCAGAATGAACAATTCGGGCGGAAGCTAACTAAACCAAAGGTTATATATATATATATATATATATATATATATATATATATATATATATATATATATATAAACAAAATGGTGCAAAACAGGCTAAAATAAAAAAAAATTCGTACTGTTTCAGCTGACTGTCTTCCACTTTTGGTGGGACGACGAGGGGTGACTTAGCATCCTGCGACTCGGTTACTTCCGTTTTAACTTCTCGCTTTATTTTCTCAGGCTCCAACGAGCTCTGTCTCTTTTTATAAATAGAATTAAGGGCCATAATTTTAGTCTCGTCCTCATTGGGGGGACTTTTCGAGTTTTTATTCTTCTCCTTCTTCTTCCCTTTTCCCTTACCACCACCACTAGTCCTCATTTCCAACACTTCTTTATTAATTTTTTCTTCTTTTATACAACCTTTTAAATTATATTATTATTATTATTATTGAGAGCGTTACTAGGAAGTTTATCGATAAGTGTACACGGTATCGAACAGAGAAGTTTAGGAACACCATTTTCGTACTGTATATGGGACAAAGACACTTTATTACTCGCGTTAGACTGCGCCCTTCGAGCGAGAGGGGCGCACAAACGAGCATTTTGTTCTTCTAACCTTTGGTTTGCACTATTTTGAACACTTTCATCCCCTCCCTCCCAATTGGTCACCCTCTCACTACTTTTCGACTTTATTTCAACGTCACTTTCGTGTCTACTCTTCTTCTTCTTCTCAGTTTTGGACTCCTGCTCCTTCTCTTTCTTCTCCTTAAGGGCGTGGGGATCCTGCTGCGGTGGAGGGTCTTTCGGGAGCTTTTTATTCGCCTCTTTCTCACTCCTCCCTTCTCTCTCCTTACTGAGAGATCTTTTTGCTTCCCCGTTGTACTTGGCCTCCTTGTGAGTGTGTTTGTGGTGACTGCCTTCCACCGACGTGCTTCCTGACGAAAGAGAAACCAGACAAATCTTCTTTGGCGACTTCTGCGAGGTTGACGAGAGTTCTCCGTTGGGGAGCTTCTTCGAGTGAAGCCTCGAGGAGGAAGGCGTCGGGGGCTTCAAGGAGGGCGTTTTCTTGGGGGAACTTTTCTCCGGCGTCGAATTAACGATATCGATGATTTCGTCGCTGTCGGAATCGTTGTCGGTGGCTACGCGTTCCACAGACTTTATCTTCTCTGGGGGTATTGCCTCTCTTTTCCTCTTCGCCGGTTTCTTTGGGGCTGAGTGTCTGCTCTGAGGAGGTGGGGCAGGGGGGCCTTTCGGGGACTTTGAGACGGGCTGAGTATTAAGGACTGGTCTCGGTTTGGGCACCACCACCTCCTCATCATCATCCGACGACGACGAGAGGTCTGGTTCTATAATCTTGCTCCTCGAGGGTGAGATCCGCTTAGACCCGCTGTAGGACGTTCGAGACCCCGCCGTTTTCTGCGCCTTCGGAGTCGGTCGGAAAACCTCGTCGGAACTTTCGTCCGTCGGGGTACTGCATACGAGTTTCGAGGTCCCCTTCGATCTCGTCTCGGGATGCATCTTGGAGTGATTCAAACTGGTAGTAGTGACTACGGGAGGCGCAGGCTCATCCACGGTACGCGGGGAGGGGGGCACAGGCTCTGGCTTAATGTCCTTCAGGGGATCGGAATAGCCTTTAGAGCCAACCTTCGAAAACGGGAAGAGAATAAGGCATTCATTAAAACCATGAAAACTACGAAAAGGCTAATAATAATTGAAAAGCTGTTATTACATCACATTTAAATAAAACCACTCGGGTCTATCAATTTCAAATAAGTTAATTCCGTACCAAATCGACTACAGTATTTAAAAAACTTCTTAATCCATTTACGAACAAAATGCGTAAACAAACGCACGAAACATTTCATTTATTCATTCATTCGCTTAAAAACAATTTAAATGTCCACTCAACGCCCTATTTCGATATAAACAAAAGTAGCGAGAGCCTGATGATCACGCTCTTTTATCGTCATTACAACTACCATTAAAATATCACTTTAAACAAACTTTTCCTTTCCAACTTTCATTTCCAAAATAACGATAAAGCAATTTATAAAAGAGCGGGTAAAAAAAAAAAAAAGTACGCAAAATAAAGGGAGGGGGACGTTCTCACCTCGTGAGTAAGAGATTCGTCTTTGTTGTTAATACTCCGTTCAAATAACAACGTCAAACTCCAAGGATTGGTATCGGATGGCTGCCACGAAAAAATTAAAGGGGAAAAATTATTTTTCACAAACCACATAAATAATACTATTTCTAATTCAAATAAAAGAAAAACTAATTCTATTCTAAAATACAATTTATAACCAAACGTAAATTATATTTTTAAAACTTTCAATCTTAAAAACAACTTTTAAAGAAAATGAAAAAGAGCCGTTCAATAAAAAAAAAAAAAAAAGCGGCCATATTTTTGTAATCTCTCTCGCCTCCTCTTTCCGGAGAACAAATTCTTCTTTCTGTTCATGATCATCTCAGTGGCAAAAATTTAGATTTCTCCATTACTTTAGCAATGCTGACTATATATACATATATAAACGCAAAACGGTGCTTTCCTTTCCCCGAACTGAAAGCAGATCTAGAACCACGTTTTCTAACCGCCTAAACAGTTTCCTACCTGGCAATGGACCCCTTCAAGCACTCACCAAAGGTGACGTAGGAGGGGGCGACGGTTTACCCTCTTCATCCGAACCGGAAGACTCGGAGTCGGTGGCACTCGAATCCTCGGAGTTGGATGACTCGTCCGTGTTCTTGAGGGGGGAAACGGGAGGATCCTTCGACCCCCCAGCATCATCCATCGAGTGGAAGTGGTTTTGGCGCGAACAAGAAGAATTGGCGCCAACTCCGCCGTTCTCACTCGTCTCAGGCACTCTGGATGCAGTATCAATCTGCGAGAGGAAATAAATCAATAACGGCAGTTCATCCGCGCGTTTCGGTCGGTCAATCCTGTCGGTCGGAATGTTAGGACGCGATGATGATGAAACCACAAATAATTACGCATTTCAAATCAATCAGCCCTTAATGCATTAAACATCTTAAATACTAGACGTTATGAATAGAGCACGGCAAACAGACTTAAGTTCAACCTACCTCCTCATCACTCTCCTCTGACAATTGAAATTCATCATTGAGGTTTGATTCTCTGAAAAGGAAAACCAAAATGATTTAGTAAAATTGCGATCATTCCTCGCACGAATTTAAAATTCACTCTTTAGTAAATACGAAATTACAGAAATTTATATGTTCAATCGTAACTACAGGCTCTTTATACGTATAATAAATATACACCCTCGAAATACTAAAATTTATATACTTTTATATATTTCTATAAAGAATAATTCTTTCGCCGCTTATTTATTTTTAAGTCGAGTTTCTTTACCATTTTTATATTCAAATAATTAAACCAGCAAATATTTGAATGAAAATTTAAATTTAATATTAACAATGCTGATTTGTAATTAACAAAGTTACTTACAAGGCCTTTGACGGTATGACTGATGAAGATCTAAATTCAGCCGTCTTCCCTGAAAATGGACGGTAGTATTAGTACCCTTCGTGAAATATATTCTTAAGACCTATTATTAAATACGCGGGCCGCGGGTATAAGAACCGAATAATATACGATTCGTAAGTCACTTCATAAGTAAAGTTATAAACGAACTAACAAAACCGATTTATCCCTCGAGTTAAATACCATAATTAGAGTTTCGAAACGACCAATGAAAGAATACAGCTCCGTAACACATTTCCAAAGTGATCGAAATTGAAATTGTAAGTTTTGCGGTTGCTATTTCACGAATGTAATAACTAAAAACTAATCATTAATTTAGTAATGTACGAGTGATGCAAAATATTTAATTCAGAAAGCTCTCACGAGAGTTATAATTTGTGTGTCATATTGAATGACGCACGAGTTTTCAGGTAAAAACTCAATTTGGAACTACTTAAAAAAAACAAAAAAAAACTTAAATTTCTTTAATCTCTTCCTAATTTTCGATGCGATGAGTAAACAACTAGTAAATGTTAGTGAAAGCACCTAAAAGGTTGGATTGATCAGGCGATGCGGGTTGAGGCCTAAAATTGGAGTTGCGGTCCTTCTTTTTGCGGGGAGTATTTTTGGAGGTACGCGCTTCTTGGCCTTCCTTCGCATCAGTTGCGCGGTGGGACAAATGCTGAGCCCTGGCCACCGGGGGCAGCCAAGCTACGGGAGGGTGAAGCCCCCTACCCACCCCAGTTCGCTTCATGTTTTGGGGGCACCCCCCAGGAACGGGTAAGGGCCCCTGGTACATACGCATCTTCCTATTTACTTACTACGCTTCCCTCGGTCACTAAATTTACATGGCGGCCACAGGGTGACGTATCGTGCCCTGGGATCCATGGGGTTCGCCTTCGAGGGGGAGGAAATCGTCCCGACGAAACCCGACGACGGAAACGGACGCGTAAAAACGAGCTCGCTCGTTCGCTCGCTCGCTCTCTCTCTCTCTCTCGCTGCGCACGGCTTTAAAAAGCTCCCGACTATTGATATGATTTGGATAAGTGTCTGCACTCGTGTAACCGCTACCGCACTCAAGACGTTCACGAGCCCTCGCTCACCACTGTCCACGCACAGATCACACTTCACTCCACCTTCTGGATGATGCTAACACCGTTAATAACGAATACTAGTCCATGAGCACGTGCAATGAAGGACGCGTTTTGTACGTGGAGCATCGAAGAACCGTGTTATGGCTGACTGATGGGGAGGGGGGTAAAAGCCGGGGCATAACGACAACGGCGGGGGTTGTTGCCATGGAAACCGATTGATCAATGAGAGAGAAACCAGCTGTACGATATGAGCACTCGTTACTAAATTCTATTTATATATTCATTTCGCAAACGAATCCTGGCAAAAAGTTACTCGCACGCGAAAAATAATAATAATAATAATAAAAAAAAGGAAAATCAATATAAAACGGGTAAAAATACCACTTTTAAAGTTTGGAAAGCGTCGATTTTAAGCAATACGAAACAGAGCATCTTTAGTTACTCAAAAGCGACATCTGGTAACCTAACGGAGAATTATGGGGGGGCAAGGAAACTTAAAAGAATGTTTTCCTCTATATAATTTTTTTTTTTAATATTAACCGAAAAGTAACAAGTTTTAAACCGATAAAAATCCAGATGAAACAATGAGGTCTGTGTAAACATTTTACGCCATACTTAATTGCCACAGTACTCACCCATATATATATATATATATATGTATAATCTCTTTCCCCCCCATTACACGGGAAGTGGGATATGGGGTAGGATGGAGTCGTTATTTGGAAAGGGACCATAAACCTTTGGCGCTCGTAGTGATGTCATTTTTCTGTATAATATTTAACAATAGTAACCACTGGTCAGTCATCGGATGATAAAATCTGTAACTAACTGTTGGACATAAATAAATCAATGCCAGTAATAATCACTATCCTCCTACAATATACTACTTTTGAGTGGTACTGTAACACTGGAGTGGTTTGACCATTTAAACTGTAACCGAATAGTTGACAAAGAGATGCTTTCAAATTCGATTCCTTAAAGCCGAGCGAGAGTTTGACTGCCAGAAACGAAAATGACGCTATACTATTTTACGATTTACGTCATCAAATCCACTGCAACGGAGGATACACTAATCGTAGCGTAAAAGCACGCGGGTGGGGAGGTGGGGGCCTTACCGTACGCGAGTTATCTATTTTAAAATAAAAATCTAACGCAAATATTACACAAAACAAAAACGAAATTCATCTTCCTTGAAAAAAAAAAAGTATTTCGCCACGCGCTCGAAACCTATTTCGCTCAATTAAACGAATTTGGAACTACATTAACAGAGGAGATTCTCAGAACGGATTCCCTTTTCGATCGGATGAAAAATGGCAGTTATTCGATTCGAACAGCCGGGAAAATACACAACTTGGAACGGAAGGAATTATATTAAAAAAAGCCTTTTTTTTTTTTTTTTTTTTGTCCAAGTTTAATAACCGGGATCAGCCCATAACGTGCTTACAATAATGTATAGATTTTGGGGACAAAAAACAAAATCTTCAAGGGGGTGTGTTAATTTTTGTTCTAAAAGAGCTCGCTGCCTTGTTCGAGGAATCATGAAGAATTCGCGTGTGTGTGTGTATATGTGTATGTGTATATGTGTATATATATATATATATATATATATATATATATATATATATATATATATATATATATATATATATATATATATTCTTAAACCGCTGTTACTATTAGTGTGTGGTACCAGCCATTATTGTAAGCTGTCCTCATTGCCTATTGGAATCGTATTCCCTCAGCAGCAGGATGATGATAAATCCATCAAGTCGTCGTAGTGTGACACTAAATTTACAATTGAACGTGAGAAATATAAAATTTTATCGGCGCTAACTTAAAACTTAAATTTTAAACAGTGATTATATACACCAACTTAACAAAAGTGCGTGAAAATACAGTTTTAATACTTTTCACTCACTGATGACTCGAATTATCAAATATTCGGCCATACTACATCGTATCTATACCATTTTGACCCATCAATCAAGCACGACTACGATATTGTAACAGGCACGTAATTTCCACGTGTTTCAGTCCTACGCAACCATCAGAATCTCACGTAGGTTGTCTGTGTGGTGGTGATTGCACTCAAATAATTTCATAGCAAATGCGGAAGAATTTATTTAGGTAGTCTTTTTTTCTGTACTATTTTATTCTCGAGTATAATCCGAAGATATTTATGTAACAGCAGCTCGATTTTCTGCTGTATTATTTTGCTTAGGTTTTTACATTTGAGTCACCGATAATTATGCAGAGCTGGTCTAAACTTTTTTTTTTCCCCGTGTAGATATGATGGGAAAAAAAAAAAAAAAAAGCCCTAAACAAAATATTTCTTCTAAACTATCAACTGATATGAATGAGTTGTGCTGAACGTATTTTATCTCGCCACCCAATATTATTCGTGATTAATATTTCCGCAATGTTTACAACTCGCATTACCACCTACACTATTTATTCCTTCCTCTCTAAAGTAAACCCTTATCATAATAAAATTAACCACTTTCGTTTATGTTATTTCCAACTTTTATAAAACTAATTTTCTATATATAAAATTAAACTAGTGAATTATGACTCGGGTTTGCTACGATATAAAATAACTACAAAATCGTCAAAACGGGTAAAAACAACCTACCGAATTTTAAGTTGTACATTTCGATTAAATTATCTCACCAACTGGGCAAATTAAGTAAGTTATATTAACTGCCTCGTGTACTTCTTTTTTTCGTTTTAATGGGGTTGTTTAACCTCCTTCGCAACATCTAAGGTCATACGATGGAGGGGACCTACAGCTTTACGGGAGATCCGAACTACTACTACTACTACTACTACTACTGAACGCGGAATGGACGGTCTCCCATCCAACTACTTTCCAGATTCAATGTCGCTTAACTTTGCTGATCGACGGGAAGCGGTGTTACGACACGGGCCATGACGTAGCCCCTTCATATATTTTACATCAATAGAGAAAAATGCGTATGCGTATAATTACGCAATACTAAGTTATTCATTTAATGGTTATGATTTAAATAAAAAAATTAAAATAATATATAATATAAAATGACGTCAAAAACAATAATAATAATAATAATAATAATAATAATAATAATAATAATAATAATAATAATAATAATAATAATAATAATAATAAAAAAAAGAAAAGAAAAGTATTCTCGTAAAACTTTAGCGGAACTTTCTACATTATTAATACTTACTTTAATTATACGTAAATATTAGTAAGGTTACGTCTTCTAAAATTCATAATCTTTATGAAAATGCAAAAATCTAGAAGCGTACAGCAAATATTTAACTTCAATTAGGAAAAGTTCGCGTTACGACGTCACAAAACTTAATACGGTTCTCCTCGACTTCCAGTTGACTAACTTTGTTGAATAAAATATAATATAGTTAAAGGGCTACATTTTATTGCTGACACTGCGATAAATCAAAATAGATTGGTGAAAAGTAGGCAACATTTTGTTAACCTTTCTGACCGTAATGTACCTCAATCATTAACATTACTTCAACGTCCGCATGAACCTAAATCACATCGGCTCCTCTTAAACTGTGGCACGTTCTATTAAATCTATAATTAAAACTTAGGATACACCTTCGTTATTGAACTCATTATTAAAGGACGACTGGAAGAAACCGTGGCATCACGTTTGTTTCGAGCCTATTTACAGTTTGCTCTATAGTACCCAGTTTCACTGATGAGGGATTCGAACCAGGGTCTATTTCGCAATGGATTTGGCGCAAAAAAAAAAAAAAAAAAAAAAAAAAAAAAATGTCCACCTTTTAAAACCTATAAGGGGCGACCGCTCGCTTACCTGACTTTGGGTGGGGTTCTTGAGGCAATCGGAAACCCGAAGGCGTATCCTTCGACCCCGACGGTATGGATGGGGTGGGGAAGGTGAAAGAGGACTGGTGGTCGGGACGCGGGGTCTGAAGGATGGCCGACAAAGGGGACTTGAGGTCGCTCACTTCAGACATGATCTTTAGCACTTGAGGGTCCTTCACCGTTCTGTCGTGAGACCGAGGTCGACCTCTCCCGTGCCCTCCACCCGAATTACTACTACTACTATTACTACTGGGAGGTCCTCTCTCCTGGTGAGGAGGCCGACTACTACTTCCCGGCCCAGGCCCTGGTCCGGGGCCCGGACCACTTTTAAGGGAAGGCTTCACCTCTTCCACAAACTTTTGGTGGTGGTGCGCGGTTTTGTGAGGGGGCCCTAACGAGATGGGCTTGGGACGGGGCCCTCCGGATCCTCCTCCATGGCTGCCGTGCTGACGATGAGCGAGAGCGTGAGCGTGGTAATCGGGAAGGCCCCTCGAGTTGTAGAATGGGGATGGAGGGGCGTAATTATCGGTGTCGTGGAGGTGAGCGGAGGCTACAGGCGCGGGCGTGGGCGGCTGGTGATCGACGCCGATGAGGTCGCTCGGTTTATGGTGTTTGGAGACCTCGGAGAAGTCGCCGAGGATTTCGGAAAAATGAAACCGATCCTGACTGTGGTTCGGGGAAACCTGAACTAACGTGAAGATCGCTTCGTTCTTCTCCTGCGAGGTCGAAGAGCCCGGACGGCGCCCTTCGCGAAGGGCTCGGGCCTCCTGTCTCTGCCTCTCCTTCTCCTCGCTCCTCAACATGCTGTCGAAGAACAAACGAGTATTATTAACGAGTTAGGAATGACTCGGAACAAAACATTAATCCAAGGCATATGCCATTAAACGCCATTTGCATCCATAAACAAATCTTTTAACATAATTACAATCGTGAAAATAACCGCTTTGCAGTTAATGGAACGGGTGTGCGAGAGGGAACTAAATCAAACGTTACTACTCTTCAACCGCTCGGGTTAACATACGGATGTACGTACGTACATTCATTGCATATGGATAACATGAAGCCACTCGGCTCTATCGAGGTTATCGAAGTCGGATAAACATTTTATATTATAGCAATATTTTATGGTAGAATTTTGCAAAGTATGAATTTGAAAAGAACTAATTATCATAAGGATAATTACAAAAGTACGATACTACATATATTTATTACTCCTTAGCTAAAATATACATTATTTACATATTGCAATGACTATGTATTATTAAAACAATATTATATACTATATAAATTGTCATTTAGAAGTTCATTTTCATCATTAAAATGTATTTTAAAATACAAAACCATTTTAAATAAAAATAAATACTCAAGTTAAGGTTGACAGTTTTTACAATTCTCTCTCAAAAGTGTCACTTTCTAAAGTGATTTCCTTTCGCTGGAAAGTTTCTCTCTCTCTCTCTCTCGTACTTTTATATCCAGTTTTCTGCTACTGCTAAAATAGTTAAAAAAAATAACAGTTTAATAATAGGAACCTTCCGAGTGGACCGAAAGGTTTGTGATTTGAGGCTTCCTCCTGTCCTTGTAGATCCTTGTAACTCTCAACCCCACCCAACCCCCACCTCCTACAGTAGGGGTAACTTGACATGTGGAAGTGTACAATCATTTCTAGTAAAGAAATTCTTTTGGGCCCAAAATACAGGGTGTTCACAAAATAATCCAACAAATTTAATTTGAAATAAGCTAAATTTGTTGGTTACTTTTGCGGACACCCTGTATATTGGGCTGAATTTCTCGAATACGATGGTTCCTTTTGTCAACCAGAGAGAATAAAAACCAGCGTATATGCATGCCCGGTTAACTCCTCTTTTCTACCCGTTAGGTTACGTTGGATGTGTCAACTTGGCAAATTTAAAAAAAATCAAGAATTGACTCGAATGGAGTGGAGTCGAATTTTACTTCATTCCAGCATGAATGAGTCATTTATATACAGTATACAGAGTGGCGCAAAAGTCGCGCACCAGAGGAATTTTCAGTTGAAAAAAATAATATATTTTAGGTAGGGATGGCTGCGAAATTAACAATAGACGAGAGGGTGAGCTTGGTTTTAATGCATGGAATACCAGGTACTACAAATCAATGAACCGGTACAGAATTTAAATTCTCAAGCGATTAATCGATTTGTAGTACCTGGTATTCCATGCATTAAAAACCAAGCTCACCCTCTCGTTAATTTTGCAGCCATCCCTACCTAAAAAAAAAAAAAATATAGTCAACACTGAAAATTCTATGGTGCACGACTTTTGCGCCACCTTGTATATAATATATACATGGTGACCGAAAAAGTAATGGTAAAAATATTTTTGGATCACCTCATATTTTAATAATTTGTGTACCGGTACTCTATTGCTGAAAATATGACACACATTTGAACATTATGCGGTTCGATGATGAGTGGTCAGCATCGTTGACAACGAATCCATCAGCCCCGGTGACGGGAGGCGGCGCGCAGCAAAACCCAGCTGTTTATCCTTCCACACAATCGAAGAAATTTGTTGGTAAATAAATAGGTACCGTAGGTAGCCTTGTGGTTAAGACGCTGGGCTACTGGTGGGGCGTGGTTCGGATTCCATGTTAAATTGTAGGTCTAAGGTGGAGTGACAAGCTTGACTTTCATCAAAATGAATAATCTGAAGGGAAGCAAACACCAAGGTAACCAAGGAAAGTACAGAAGTGTGTCTATCTAGGTGATTGGGGTGAGTGCCATTTTTGCTCTATGTAAATTAGTACGTGTTCATTC
This sequence comes from Bathynomus jamesi, assembly GCA_023014485.1. Classification (NCBI taxonomy): domain Eukaryota; kingdom Metazoa; phylum Arthropoda; class Malacostraca; order Isopoda; family Cirolanidae; genus Bathynomus; species Bathynomus jamesi. Next base: position 162,410 of record JAJOZX010001142.1, on the reverse strand, counting down.
GTTATATATATATATATATATATATAAATCTAGTGGCGTGAGATCCGGGCTTCTAGCTGGCCATTCCACAGGCCCTCGACGTCCTATCCAATGATCAGGGAATTGTTGGTACAGGTATTCCCTTACTTGGGTGCTGTAATGTGCAGGAGCGCCGTCTTGCTGGAACCATGTTGGGAAGTTTCCTTCTTCGTTCAAGACACTGGGAAATGCTTCTTCCTTGAGCGTACGTAGGTAGGTGCCTCCAGTGACATGTTCATCGAAAAAGAGGGGGCCTATGATGCGATCCTTCCAAATGCCACACCATACCATCACCCGAGATGCACCTTGTTCTTTTCAAGAGGTATACCAGTGAGGGTTGTTTTTCCATAAAAAACAGCCTCGTCACTGAACAGAATGGTGGACGGGAAATTGGCATCCCGAGCATTATGGTTTGTAGAAAATAGAAAAATATGAATTTCTCCTATGATGCTGGACTTATGGGACACCCTGTATATATATATACACACCACACACACACATATATAATGGATATATATTGGGTAAACAAAAACTTTGGGTGCATCTTGCTCCTGAAGAATCATGCACCAGGACTGATAACTGGGGGAGTCTACAATACAAACTAAAATTGCAATAAGTTGAATACGGATATGGATGTTCTTTTGACACTAGACTAACACGGAGCATTGCTTTCAGTGGTGATGAACTATGTACGAAAGCCCTGTCAGTACTTTGACCCCCCCGTTTGTTTGGCAATGCTGCTGCGAGTTGCTTGTACCCTGAAATAGGGGTATGGGGGGAATGGTATTCTATGTGAAAAGAGGTTTAACTTCATATTTCCACACACTGAATATATATTCCCAGGTGGTTACCTCATTTTTTCATTTGTTCCGTTCTCTCTCTCTCGTCTTGCGCGGAATATCTCCTATACAAGCGTCGTTCTTTACGTTATTTATACTGCGTGTTCTTTGCAGTTGAATATATATATATATTATATATATATTATATATATATATATATATATATATATATATATAGGCGAAAATGCCATGACTACGCGAGAGGTGAAGAACCCCCGAACCCAAATGAGAAATACATTTATTAATGTAAACTTTAAAATGTTCTAAATATTCCCCATTCACTTGACAACACTTCATAATTAATTAAATCAATCAAATAACTAATTTAATCTCCATTGGGTATGAGGTAGACACTCCACAAAATACAAATCGGACTTACGGAGGTGGGTAGGGGAGGTAAGGCCAGTGGAGCATTTTTTTTTCTTTTTCTTTTAACGAATTACTCGTCGTCATTATTACAGTTCATAATTTGAAAAAAATGCAATTATAGTCGCACTGTTTGGAGTCGTTCAACGTCCTCCATAACGAAAAGTCACTTCATCATCCGAACGTAGAGGACGGTCACCCGTCAAACTACCGAACAGCGATAACGTCGCTTAGCCTCGCTGATCTAACGGGAAGCAGTGTTGCGACGTGGGCAAGAAGCAATCCTAAAAAAAATTACGAACAATGCGCGCAACAATTCACAAAAACGATATACACCAGACGCAACTACATTTAACAAAGTCGAGTGTCCAACTAAATTCTTCAAAGTCTAAACAATCTTACTGACAATTTATTTAACAAACATTTTCACTGAGACAAAATTTGACAAACATTGGGTATTGACGGCCAATCAGATTTCATTTATGGGCGGCAAGTATCGGTACCCAAAAGAATTAGTGTGATATAGGGATTAGAAGAAGAAGAAGAAGAAGAAGCGGCTACACGGACTCATCTCGACTACCGGAGTGGTTTTCTCTCTACCTGCCATCATAAAACTTCTATCCAAAGTCATTCCAGATATAAACAGATTTGCACTTTAAAAAAAAAAGTTCTAAAAAAAGTTCTAAAAAAATAAACTTTTGGTTTTAACTTTTAAACTTAAAGAAACAAAAAAGGAACAAGCAAAATACTAATTCTCATTTCACGTTTCTTTCTTACGCAAAGTTTTACTTATATGTTTTTATTAGTTTATTAATAACAACGACAACGGGTTTAATCTCGTTCACAGATTCGAATCGTATCCCGACAGGTCGAAAAAATGTTCACTGGATCGTTGCTAAGCAGATAAAAAAAAAAAAGGTGTACTAATTAACAACAGGTGGTTGTATAGAAGCTCAAAATTCATATTTTAAATCAAGTGCAAAGGGACTGACAAGTTTTTAGCAGCTTCAGATCGCTAAACTAAAGCTATCATCAAAATTAAAAAAAAAAAAAATATATATATATAGTAACAAAATACACTATATGATCAAAAGTATTCGGACACCGCATGGTTTTGGGAAAAATGGTTTTATTATGGCATTTAGTAACCAGTAGGTCCACCCTTTGCTTTTATTACAGCGTCAACACGTCGAGGCATACTTTCCACCAGTTTTCGGTAAGTCTGTGCAGGAATGGCTCGCCATTCCTCTTGCAGAGCTGATGCGAGAGATGCGAGTGAAGCCAGGCGTGGTGTGCGGTTTCGTATCCGTCGCTCCAGTTCGTCCCACATGTGCTCGATTGGGTTGAGATCGGGGCTCTGAGCAGGCCAGTCTAACAAATCCACCTTATTTTCACGAAACCAGTCCTGCACACGCCTTGCAGTATGGCAGGGAGCTCGATCCTGTTGAAACAAACAATGGCCATCTCCGTAGTATTGCCACAGTGTAGGGAGGGCCGAATTGTCCAGAACGTCGAGATAAACGTCAGCGTTCATGGTAGTGGGTATAACAACAACGGGCCGAGCCCTAGCCAGGAAAAACAACCCATACCATGATGGACCCTCCACCGAACTTTACCGTTGGACGTACACAGTCAGGAAGAAGCCGTTCTCCGGGCTGTCGCCACACCCAAACACGCCGATCAGACTGGAAGAGTGAATACCGCGACTCGTCACTCCAAAGAACAGTTTTCCAGTCCTCCACGGTCCAGGAACGACGGGAGACACACCAGGCCAAACGACGCGTGGCATTAACTTTTGTAATCAGTGGCTTGTGTACAGCTGCTCTACCATAATAACCGAGTCTGTGCATCTCTCTGCGGATAGTTACAGTACTAACGGAGGTACCGGATGCTCTTCCTACCTCCTCAGCGATGGAAGCGGCAGAGGACGTGCGGGACTTCTTGACATGTCGTACCAGACTTCTTCTATCACGTTCCGTCAGTTTGCGTGGTCGTCCGGAACGTTTTTTCGCGTTAGTTGCACCGTCGTGCTTCCATCTCATGATAACATCCGCTACAGTCGACTTTGGTATATCCTGTTTGGCTGCAATGTTTCGTATAGAAACGTTACTTAAATAACATCCGATGACGAGTCCACGTTGGAACTCGGAGAGTTCACGTCCGCGCGGCATGGCTTCACAACAGTTACTGATAACTTAACAGAACACCTCAGCATTATAGTTTCGCCACGCTTTTTCCCAGCATACCTTTCGGCGAAGGTGATATTTGCAGAAATGCGGATTTTCCGGGGTGTCCGAATACTTTTGATCATATAGTGTATGTTCTCATAGGGAAATAAGATATAACAGAACTGATTGTGATTGTGATTTTATTTAGCGACGAGGCTTGTTTTCATTTAAATGAACAGTGGATGCTAGACGAGTTCTGGTTTCAGCAAGATGGTGCACCTCCACATTTCGCTCGTTCACTAAGAGAATGGTTAAATGAGAATCTTCGTAGCAGATGGATAGGACGCCAAGTTGTGTGGAATGGCCGCCCCGAGGCCCTGATTTGACCCCACTCGACTTCTTGTGGGGCCACTTAAAGTCCGTTGTTTATGAGTTAAGACCTCGAATGATCCAGCAGTTAAAAGAAAAAGATTACGGATCGGTGTAACAGAATTAGTGCGGAAGCACTTCAAAACGTAACCAACAGTTTACAAACACGAGTAGAAATGTGTCAAAGGTTACATGGAATGCAATTTCAGCATGTACTGGATTAAATGGTAACTTCATTGTATTGTTTGTAATGTATAGTTAAAACTATTTTCTCCTTCAATTCTCTTATACCTTATTTCCTTATGAGAACGGACTTTTGTTACATCCTGTGTGTGTGTGTGTGTGTGTGTGTGTGTGTGTGTGTGTGTGTATATTAAATGTGTGCCTATCCATCCTTCAGCCCGCCAGAGGAAAATTAGAGGCGAACATGAACACCAAAATCCGAAAACGCGCGCGCTCCAGGTTTTGTATATATATATATATATATATATATATATATATTTTCATGGTATATCATCATCAGAATCGGAAGTACGCAGCTCAGTACCACAAGGGACAGTCCTGGCCCCACTCCTGTTCATTATCATGCTAACAGACATAGACAACGGAGTAAACAACAGTAGTATAGTAACATCCTTTGCAGACGATACAAAGATCAGCAGAAAAATCAGCGATGTACATGATGTGGAGGCCTTGCAGAGGGACACGAACAAAATATACAAATGGTCAGAAGACAACAACATGTCATTCAACGCCGAGAAATTTCAGCTCTTGAGATATTGTAGAAAAGAAGAACTTAGACTGCATATTATGCTCCAGATAGACAGGAAATTCAGAGAAGCACGAAAGCGATCGACCTCCGGATAATAATGACAGATGATGCGAAATTCTAACACAAAATCAGATAGCGATAAATAAAGCAAAAAGAGTCGCGGGACAGGTACTAAGAACGTTCAAGAGAAGGAAACAGTAATGATTCCCCTGCTAAAAACACTGATTATACCAAAATTTGAATACTGCTCAGTTTTGACGTCCCCATATAAAAAGGAAGAAACTAATAAACTAGAAGAAACGCAAAGGCATTTCACAGCCAAGATTGATGGCTGCAAAGAACTCAACTACTGGGAAAGACTACGTAAACTAAATCTGTACTCACTGGAAAGAAGAATAGAGAGAGTACATCATAAGCTATGTATGGAAAATGATCGAAAAACTGGTACCAAACCTAAAACTAAACCCAATTACCATTCAAACACTGGAAAATATGAAAGGCAGAATGTGTAGTGTTCCCAAATTAAAGGCCCGACAAGGGACCTCCTTAACCTTGAAGGAAAATAGCTTGGTTGTCAGGGGGCCAAGAATTTTCAACCAGCTTCCTAAAGACCTCATAAACGTAACGGGGGTCGAAGTTGAAGTCTTCAAGAAAAGACTGGATGCCTGGCTCAGGACAGTACCAGATGAGCTGGGCGTGCCTGGCTATGTACGGTAGAGCGCGCAAGAAAGCAGCTCGCTCCTCCTAAGGTTCATATATATATATATATATATATATATATATACACACACACACACGCCTCGGTGGGCGGGGTTCTGACTCCACGTTAAACTGTAGGTCTGAGGTAGAATGACAAGCTTGACCTTCGTCAGAATGAACAATTCGAGCGGAAGTAAAACCAAGGTTATACATAAATACAGTATCATCACATAATGAAACATGAAAAGAGCAACTCGTCCGTTCTTTTATTATGAAGATCTTTTAATTACAAATTCTGTTCTTTCTTCAACGTTTTTAAAAGAGAACGAAGGACGCGGTAATCCCGAAATTCCTCGATTCTAAAGGAGTTTCGCGATTCTGCGGATCTCGGGGAAAAAGAAAATGACGTTATCTCGTGACAATCTCGGAAAATTGTCTAATTAACACTGAAAACAATGCTTCAGTACGCGTATCGTGATGTTAATCGAAATTTTGATCGCAAAAAACGTACCTAGCTTTCAAATATCTTCCCAAGCTGCTTAAACATTACTGGAATGAATTTATTAAAAGTGTAATAACGTAATGATACTTGAATGAAAAAAAAAAGTCCAAATTCAGCCCCAAAGTTGTTTACTAGGCCTACAGTAAAGGACTTAATGCTTATAATTTCGCAAATATCTAGGGAAGTGTGTGGATAAACTTCAAAAGTTGACCAACTAGTGACCTTATTACCAACTTGTTAATCAGACAAGAATCTTTTGGATATACATATTATACAGATATTATATATACGCATTCATATAATAAATGTTTACAATACACAATAACTGTATAACAGTGACGCGTAACATGATGACTTCTGACAAAGTACTCGGACTGCCTTACAGTTAAGCGAAACAAATATACTTTTACAGAATGGCTAATGCAGTCTCTCTCAACAGGGTACGGCGGAATTTCGTGAAAATGTCAAAAACGAGTAACTGAAAATTCGGAAGTAAGTGAAGATACGAAATTTATATCTCTCGGAATGGGGTTGGGAGACGAAAACCCCGCGGGGGTGGGGGCGTGAAAGAACACGCCGTAGTGGAGTACCTCGAACCAGAAAAGGTTGGAAACGACTGATAAAACGCTTTGTTTCATCATAAACAGTAATCATGGCATACACACATTACTGCAAAAAAAAAAAAAAAAAAAAAAAAAAAAAAAAAAAATTGTTAGAATGTGTTTGTGACAACTGAAAACAATTTTAAAAATAGTTGTAAAATGTATAGAGTATAAACCTCATAAAATTTCCCTACAATTCCTTAATCCTCGGGTTAAAAGATAATTCTGGGGATTACCACTGATTTGCTCTTCATTTCTACACAACTAAAATATATGAACACCTTCAAACCTCCTCTTCATTCCCTCATTAGTACGCACGCGCGCACAAATAAATTAAATAAATAAATAAATAAATAAATAAATACACACCCTGGGTGGCCTAGTGGTTAAGACGTTGAGGCTGCTGGTGGGGCGTGGTTCAGATTCCACGTTAAACTGTAGGTCTGAGGTGGAGTGAAAAGTTTGACCTTCGTCAGAATGAACATTTCGGGCGGAAGCTAACCGTAGGTTATATACGAAGTCAGTATATATGGGATGGTAATGTAAGTCTGTTTAGTGCTCGAATGTGGAACTGAAAAGCGAAGCCGGTTTTCTATTAAAAAAAATCAATTCAAACGCGAAAACTTTTAACTGCAAAACACAATTAATTAAATCGGAGTAAGGAAGGCATACGATGAAGTCTCCAAACACCAATTATAGAAAGAGTGAGAATGGGAAGAGAAAGACGCAGGATTAAAGATTCATTCTCTCTTCGCATTCCCAAGATTAAAAATAGATTTTATAAATACCCGAGTGAGTGAAAGTGTGTGTGAAATTTTCAAAAGTTGATAATGATGATGATAAAACTTAAAGGTCCCCCCACTCCCCGGCCAAAGTTGTATTTGGATTTGGGTTTGAAAACGATGCCGAGAATCGATAGAGAACGGGTCATTCAAACATTTTTTAAAAGACCCGTTTCAGCCTTTGTTCCCGACGAGCCTTTTCGTGTACGCGACAAAACGCATACGCGCGACTCCGTACTCCGTACGCGCGTGCGTGCGTGCGTTCACCAACTTATTAAATCTGCGCCTAAGGACTATCCGCCCGCCAGCCAGAGGAAAATTGGAAGCGAACACGAAGCCCAAACTCTAAAACACGCGCGCTTTTGATCCCCATTTATCGAAAGAAAATTTAGTGTCGCCATTAATTAATTAGTGTTCAAAAGGTGTTTAAGAGTGGGTAACTCGTCAACTTAATTAAGATTCATTTACTTAACGAGAGATACATATTAATCTCCCAATGAACAATTTAACATAAAACTATGCACATCAATACACAAGTGAATCTGTAAACTTCAAATAACGATATATATATATATAATATATATATATATATATATTATATATATATATATATATATATATATATATATACAGGGTGGGCCGTAAGTTTCCATACATAGGAAAAATAAACATTTTGTTATGGACAACCATTTTTATTTATATAATATGCTCTACATGGTTGCCATTGTTTTGAAAACACATTTCAATACGTGTTCCCCACTGTTGATGAACACGCATTAGCACAGTTGACGTTATGCTTGTAATGGCGTTGGTGATACGTTCCTTTAGATGATTTATGTCTCGTATCTTTTCCTGATACACCATGGCCTTCAAGTGCCCCCAAAGATAGAAATCAAGGGGGTGAGATCTGGGGATCTGGGAGGCCACTCCACAGGACCACGCCGACCAATCCAAGCATCCGGAAACTGCTGATCCAAATACCGACGCACGTGAAGACCATAATGAGGTGGAGCTCCATCTTGCTGGAAGTAAACTGGGAAGTTACCTTCCTCGTTTAGCAGGGATGGGAAAATCTCTTCTTGCAACATGTTAAGATACCTTTCGGCATTAAGATTTCCACTGACAAAAATTGGTCCAATAATTCTGTCACCCCATATCCCGGCCCACACCATCACTTTACCGGCACCTTGCATCTTCGTCGGACTCAGCCAGTTAGGGTTAGCATTACTCCAATAACGTATGTTTTGCCGATTAACCTCTCCATTGACGTAAAAATTTGCTTCATCAGTAAACAAGATCTTACGTCAAACGCATATTCTTAGGGTATCTGAAACATAAAAACAAACGTTTAATTTTTCCTATGTATGGAAACTTACGGCCCACCCTGTATATACAGTATATATTATATATATATATTATATATATATATATATATATATATATATATATTATATATATATATGGGAATGAACTCACAATGGTTCCCTGAGTTTTTTATGATACACGCAGACCGTGCATGGAACAAGGAACTCTTCTGGGATAATTAAATCCATTGTAGTCCGAATAAGTAATGGTAAATGACAAATACCATAGTTTTTCTTTTTCATGATGCTAGCCCGACGTGGGCAACGGGTCACTCGCAAAGAGGTCCCATAAATATAGCTTCCCTCATCAGCTATCTGCAAAGCAGACATGATCCAGCTTTGGGACATGGATCTGGGCTTTAAAGCAGCCTAGCCCTGCTACATTTAGAACCTCAATATAAGCAAAAGACTCGCTGCCTTCACGTCAGATTGAATACATCAAAGAAAAACGGGTAACTATTATATTTTTAGCCAAAAACCAAAACAAACCTCAACTGGCAGAATTGAGCGTCCACTTTTCAAGGCACATAACATGTCCGTTTCAAGATGGGAATGAACTCAGAATGGCCCCCGTGAAAGCAGCGAGTCTTTTGCTTATATTGAGGTTCTAAATGTAGCAGGGGTAGGCTGCTTTAAACCCTAGATCCATGTCCGAAAGCTGGATCCTGTCTGCTTTGCAGATAGCTGGTGAGGGAAGCTATATTTATGGGACCTCTTTGAGAGTGACCCGTTGCCCACGTCGGGCTAGCATCATGAAAAAGAAAAACTATGGTATTTGTCATTTACCATTACTTATTCGGACTACAATGGATTTAATTATCCCAGAAGAGTTCCTTGTTCCATGCACGGTCTGTGTATGTATGTATGTATGTATGTATTATGTATGTATTATATATATATATATATATATATATATATATATATATATATATACATAGAGGGTGTCCGAGAATTATCTGTACAATTTTTGGCTGTTATTAAAAGTCAACCATGAAGTGTAGAAATTCCAGTGTTGTCCCATTTTACAGAGAATCTCTAAGTTTTTTCTGATACCAAGTTTTGACAAGTTTTTTAGAAATTCCAGTGTGTCCGAACATTATCTGTACAATTTCATCCTTTAATAAAATTCTTGATAACACACGTAAAATTCTTAAACAAGATTATTTAGAATCTGTATTTTCAAAAGTTTCTTTTATTAAAGTAACGTTGTTACAAACATTCGATATGTGCACCATTAGTGATTCGAAAAACATCCAATCGATACTCCAAATGTTGCCATGTACGCTGCAGCATATCCACATCAATTCGCTCAATAGCAGCTGTGATTCTTGCTTTTAAATCATCAATGTCTGTCACCCGCGTACATTTCTAAAAAACTTGTCAAAACGTGGTATCAGAAAAAACTTAATGAGATTCTCTGTAAAATGGGACAACACTGGAATTTCTACACTTCATGGTTGACTTTTAATAACAGCCAAAAATTGTACAGATAATTCTCGGACACCCTGTACCTGTACCTATATATATATATATATATATATATATATATATATATATATATATATACACACACACACACAGGTGGTGTAGTATCGCGATACATTTTTATTATTTGTATCGTCTCGAAAGATTCGACACAAATAAGTGTCAGTAACATGATACTTTATCATAGACTCAGTCAGTGATCTTCCCCCAGAATGTCTGATATATTGTTTGAGGATATATATGACATTATGAAACAACTGAATTACTTTCTATTTTTATTGAATTTTACAAACAGTGTGACCTCAAACAATATATCAGACATTCTGGGGAAAGAGCACTAACTGAGTCTATGATAAAGTATCACGTTACTAACACTTATTTGTATCGTATCTTTCGATACGATACAAATAATAAAAAATGTATCGCGATACGATACAAGATACAAAAAAATGTATCGCGATACTACACCACCCTATGTATATGTGTGTGTGTGTGTGTGTGTGTGTGTGTGTGCGTGTGAGGACAGACAATTCCTAGTGGAAATTAATAATATGGAAAAAAGTTTTTCATGGTACGAGGCGCGCAAAAGAAATTCATTTGAGTCGCGGCAGTTACGAGGAAACGAGAGCATGTAATGCAAAAGCTTAAAATGGGAAAGAAAGAAAAATACATAATAAACGCCATCGAAAAGAGAGAAAAAAAAGGTAGCAAACCCAAAAACAGAATGTCACCAACCAAATTAACCATGACCAAATTCACTTTTATTTTACATTCATAAACGCAATACATTTGTCACGTGACAAAGTTAACATATATATATATATATAATATATATATATATATATATATATATTATATATATATAAGGTTAACTCTGCGCCTCGGTGGTGTAGTGGTTAGCGTCGCTGACTACGAATCCATTGGTCCTGGGATCGAGACCCAGTGACGACAGCCGGCGCGCTGCAAGACCCAGCTGTTCATCCTACTGCACAACAAAAAGTGGTTGGTAGATAAATGGGTACCCTGGGTGGCCTAGTGGTTAAAACGCTGGGTCGGTTCGGATTCCACGTTCAACTGTAGGTTTAATGTGGTGAAAAGCTTGACCTTCGCCAGAATGAACGATTCGAGCGGAAATTAACCAAAGGTGTATGTGTATGTGTGTGTATATATATATACACACACCGTACGAGCAAATAATTAAACTTCTGGCCAGAACCCACTAATACAAGCTACGGCGTGGGTATGGAATAGTGATGTAGCGGATGTCATTTTTTTCACATCCGCGGATGCGGATGAGGATGTTTGATTTCAGCATCCGCGGATGCGGATGCCTACATTTTCGTTATTTTTTAGGATATATTCGAGATTTGTTGTGTTTAACGTATATAATAAGTTATTATATAGAGAGAGCTGTAGCTATAATGTAGTATAATTGATTAATTGTACAATAATTGCTGTACTGTTCTCTGAACATATAAAATAATATCAAGCATCTAACTAATATAGAAATCAATCAGTGAATTCGTCTGCAAATAAATTCGTTATATTTTGTTGAGTTTCAGCCACAATTAGAAACCATAATTGTGTTACCAGGATGCGGGACGTGAACCCAACTCAAATGCACCCCACCGATCTCTTTCCCCAACCTCCACCCTTATAGAAAGAGATCTTTAATTAGCTTGATAACTATTTATATTAAGTTTAAAGTTTTATTAGGCATATTTATAAATGAGTAATTAAAATAAAGTAAACTAAGATGTTCATCGTTTAATGTTCAAACTTAATTATAGGAAGGTTATGCTTAAGGAACATTAATTTTTCTGCCTTTTCTGCTGCCAGTCTCTCTCTCTTTTCATCATATATTAATCCAGCACTGCTAAATAATCTCTCGCTTGGTACGTTTGTTGGAGGACAGGCTAAATGTTTCCTCGCAAGTTTACTCAATGGATAGATATTCTGCGTATTTTTCCACCAACTAATAGGATTGTCACATGCAGCCAGGCGTTTTTCTTGGTGATAGCTCTCGATCATTTTTACTACATCTTTTGACATCGCGTAGGTCTCGTCATTGCTGCTTGACTCAAGAAACTGAGAGACAGATTCTGTTAGATTTGCTTGTTGAAGGTGTTGGTTCTGTCACTGAAACTTTTATTCTTTTGGTGGGTGGCGAAGCGACAGATTCAAGAGATTGAAGCTCTTCAACTGCTTTGCCAAGTGATGATTTAACTCGTTCTAATGTACTAGGTGAAAATAACTTAGCTTTGTAACGTGGATCTAAGTAGGTTGCAAGAGAGTAACTTCATACAAGAACAGCCTCTCGTCTTGTCGCTTGCATCACTTTTGCGCACAATGAACTAGTTCTATTAATATAGTAGAATTTGATAATTTCCGCTTATTAATGACATTTTATCTCAACGGTCCACATCCGCACGACATCCGCAGTCCAAAGTGCGGATGCGAGAAAATGTGCGGATGTGACCTACATCACTAGTATGGAAGAATGTCCTCTTCGTCCAGATGATGTAGCGACCCGTGGTTCGGATACCATATAAAGTAGCGGGTCCTCTCACGTCACCGTGACATTTGCCGTTACGAAGAAGTTAAACAATCCGAAAACAAAAACCCACTACGATTCAAAGTGACAATGACTTTGGGTATAAACCGGCCATTATCTCTACCCCGAGCACGTACCTATTTCCCGTCCATTAAGCGACAACATTTCCTCTAACCTTTGACATATAACAACTTATAAGGTGAGGGACAACTCCCACTGTTCCCCATGCAGGGACACGAGGGAACACCCACTAACCAACATCTTCAAATGCACCGTTTCCCTACAAAGTTCGCTTTAGAAAACTTGAACTGTCTTCAATGAGCGCCGTTCATTTTGTCGAGGCCAGATAATACACACACACACGACAGTGATAAGAAAAAAAAGTTGTTGATTTGAGGAAAAATTACTGTAAGCGAGGAAAATTTTATCGGAAAGTGTCAATTTATTATCTCAAATTCAACGAAGGTTTTTCGGTGGTATGAAAATATGGCAACATTTATTCAATGAAGATTCTCCATCAATCTCACGTGACTCGAGTACCGTAATAAAACTTGGTCGCAGAATGCAACCAATACTAAGCTACACTCATCTATTGCAATCAACGGAACGACATACATTTTATTTTAATTTTACAAATTTCACACACACACACACACACACACACAATTCCCACCCAAACTATCATCCTTTATTGTGGAGAACGAAATGAACGACCTTGGAACAGCCTCACGACGATCACAACAACAACAACAATAATTCCTCCTCCCCCCGCCCCCTTCCCCTTAACTGAAAACGCCACTCCGCTCTCATTATCCCGATTACACTAATAACGTTATCAAACTAGAAATAATCATTCCGTGATAATTTGACCGCTCCCCAGTTAAAATACCCCTTCCCCCCAACCCACTCGAGTGTGTTTAAATGCGAACACCTCACATTTTTTTAATATCCTTCTACATTCGAAGTCGGTCAACACGACAGACAAACAGACACGAAGGTCATTTCCTCGAAATTGAAAAAACATCATGACCAAATTCGAGCGGCCAAAAATGCGAGTTCAAACTATTAAAAGTTAATAATTGAACGTAACCTACAACTAAGCGAACCGAGGCGAACAATGTTCCATTACGAGGGAGATATGTCGCTATTAAAAGCTAAACAAACTAAAGTAAAATAGCAAACCCGAATCCTAAGACGACGATGACTGTCGCGAAATTTTTTTTCTCAGATTTCGGCAGTTCAAAACTCGACAAAAAGTTGGTACATTTACTATTACGCGTTGAAATGACGATATTTTAACATCCTTCTTGAGGGATCCGCCGCAGCCATACGGAGTCGAACCATCATCCGAACGCGGAGGACGGTGGCCATCCACCCAACAACTAAACGGGACTATCGTCGCTTAACATGGTTACGCGTTGTAAAGCGAAAGATATCAAAAGGCGAAACGGACACCAATTTAACTTTCCGAACGTCTTTTTAATTAAAAGTAAAGAAAGGATGACGACGACCAACAACGACGACGACTTCATTCCGTGACACCATCAACCTACGCGTCACGCGAGGCACCAAATCAAATCAAATCTCACACACACACACACACAAACTGCTGTGAAACGAAAGGTAAATAACGAAGGTCGTAAAATAGTAAATAAAGATGTGTATATACACAAGGCTAAAAGCTAATTCGATCATGGCAATAAACATGTCAGCGAGCATGTAATTTGAAGTGCGGTCAAAATATAGTTAAATATCGTTTCGAATCACGGAGGTAAGAAATATTTGTGCAAAACTTGTTGCCACACGAGATACCGGACGAAAAATGTCGATCACTTAATTAAAAGATGCCAACAATCGGATACGATTTACGAATCTTGATTTAAAGCAAGACAAACGTTTTAAAAGCTAAACACACGTTTATTTATTTATATAATAATAATATCTATAGTATATCAATGTTTTAGATATCAAATGTCAATGGCTTAAGTACGAGCGTCAGTAAAACTTAAACTGTAACACAAAGCACCGTTCTTCCACACACACATTCAGGGTCTATGCAGCTCGCAGCATTATTGCTATATATATATATATATATACACACACACACACACTTTTATAACTTTTTTTGGAATGCCAAGAGTGCCAGTAGCTTCTTTTTTTAAATTAAAAAATAAGTGTGTCAACGTAGAGGCATTGCAATGTCTTCAAAAAAAATTAGATTGAGGATTAATTGGTCACACGATCCCCACGCCCTCAACCCCCAAAATAAACTTCGAATCATGTCCTAATTAGTTTAGCAATTATAAATGAATGATGAGTTGCACAGAGGTATGCGTGGTTATACAAACAACTCTCCCATATATATATATATATATTACCTTCCAAATGTTCCGTGCGATGATTCCTCATTTCACGAAAGTCAAACTTGTCGGCCCTTCTCTCGAGTTGGCTTGGTGAAGTAGTCAGATTGTTTCTTTTACTCTCCCCACCTCACATAGCCAGGTGTGTGTGTGTGTGTGTGTGTGTGTGTGCTTATAAAAAATAGTGGGAGAAATAATTGGCCCATCCCTTCCCCCTACCATAATCTCGCAACCCTGAACCGACTACCAAACAACCAACATCATCCACCGATCGACGATGAATAAGTATGGCACGCGTCACGCGTGACCTTGACGTGAGCGTGTGCTAGAAAGGGAAGAAAAATGTCACGCACGCGGTATTTTTCTCCCTGCACTCTCACTGCTCTATGGTCATCATTCCTCCTGCCGTTCTGAGGTGACGTTTATCCTATAGAAAAAGGGAGAGGCACCTTCCCCCTCTTCACCCACTTATATAAGGAAAACTACTAAAGTAGAAAGTACAACGTAGTACTTTTCCTCTCTCAAAGAAAGGACGGTCCAATTCAGGCACGAGTGTCAATAAGTACCATAAAACAAGAAAATAGAACCACAAACAATTCTAGCAAACGTTAATTTAGGGACGTTTAACAAATACACCATTGACAATACTAGGATGAAACGACAGTACATTGTGTTCGCTTCACTATAATAATAATAATAATAAATATAAGCACACCGGACAAAAAATTAGTCACCCCTAATAGCACCGATAGTAGGAAGTTCAAGGTCACACAGAGGGCGCTGATGTAGTATTGGTAAGTGACAAGTAGCGGTGACGTAGCACACAGGATCAGATCTGTTTCGTGAGGTGGTGAAGGACAAAGTGTGTGTTGGATATAGTCTGCAAAATGGGTCGTGAGGCAGACGTTACTCAGTGGCAAAAAGGAGCCATCGTGTTTGGCAGAGCCCACGGACACAAAATGCCTGAAGTAGCCCAATTTGTTGGTGTCAACGAGTACTGTCCAGCGAGTTTACAAAGAGTGGTGTAGTTCGCAATCAGCTGAAAATCGACGGCGTAACTGTGGCCGGAAAACAATTCTCGACAATAGGGGCCGCCGCCATGTTTCTCGTCTAGTAACTGCAAATCGTTTTCAAACCAGAGAACAATTGCTCCAAGAAACCAATGAGGTTCTCCAGCGACCAATTTCCGAAAGGACATTGCGACGAGAACTGCATGCGATGGACATCTGGAGCAGGGTACCACGGAAGAGGCCGCTGTTAACAGCAAGTCACAAATTGGCACGTTATAAATGGGCTCAGAGGCACAAAAACTGGACTGCGGCAGATTGGAAACGTGTAATTTGGTCCGATGAGTCCCGTTTTTGTTTGTTCTCCAATGATGGGAGGCGACGAGTACATCGCAGGTCCAATGAAGCCTTTAATCCTGAATGCGTCGAAGGTGTTGTTCAGGCTGGAGGTGGTTCCGTGATGTTCTGGGGATGTTTTTCGTACCACGAAATGGGCCCTCTCGTTCCAGTGACGATGAATTTGAACCAGCAGGCGTACCTCCGCATACTAAACTCGCCGGATTCGTGCGGTTATCAAGGCCAGAGGCGCCGTCACACGTTATTAGGTACATTCTGAGAGGGGTGACTAATTTTTTGTCCGGTGTGCTTATATATATATATATATATATATATATGACCGGATGAGTCGGGTGTGCCTGGCGATGTGCGATGAAAATCGCGAGAGCAACTCTTCCCTCCACCAAGGCAGGTCTGGAGGTGGGGAATCACCAGCAGCTTGATCTTCGTGTGCAGTAACCGACGGTACAGAACAACTACAAGGGTTATATATATATATATATATATTAGTGATGTAGGTCACATCCGCATAACATCCGCACATTTTCTCGCATCCGCATCCGCACATTTTCTCGCATCCGCATCCGCACTTTGGACTGCGGATGTCGTGCGGATGTGGACCGTTGAGATAAAATGTCATTAATAAGCTGAAATTATCAAATTCTACTATATTAATAGAACTAGTTCATTGTGCGCAAAAATGATGCAAGCGACAAGACGAGAGGCTGTTCTTGTATGAAGTTACTCTCTTGCAACCTACTTAGATCCACGTTACAAAGCTAAGTTATTTTCACCTAGTACATTAGAACGAGTTAAATCATCACTTGGCAAAGCAGTTGAAGAGCTTCAATCTCTTGAATCTGTCGCTTCGCCACCCACCAAAAGAATAAAAGTTTCAGTGACAGAACCAACACCTTCAACAAGCAAATCTATCACAGAATCTGTCTCTCAGTTTCTTGAGTCAAGCAGCAATGACGAGACCTACGCGATGTCAAAAGATGTAGTAAAAATTATCGAGAGCTATCACCAAGAAAAACGCCTGGCTGCATGTGACAATCCTATTAGTTGGTGGAAAAATACGCAGAATATCTATCCATACTTGAGTAAACTTGCAAGGAAACATTTAGCCTGTCCTCCAACAAACGTACCAAGCGAGAGATTATTTAGCAGTGCTGGATTAATATATGATGAAAAGAGAAACAGACTGGCAGCAGAAAAGGCAGAAAAATTAATGTTCCTTAAGCATAACCTTCCTATAATTAAGTTTGAACATTAAACGATGAACATCTTAGTTTACTTTATTTTAATTACTCATTTATAAATATGCCTAATAAAACTTTAAACTTAATATAAATAGTTATCAAGCTAATTAAAGATCTCTTTCTATAAGGGTGGAGGAGGTTGGGGAAAGAGGTCGGTGGGGTGCATTTGAGTTGGGTTCACGTCCCGCATCCTGGTAACACAATTATGGTTTCCAATTGTGGCTGAAACTCAACAAAATGTAACGAATTTATTTGCAGACGAATTCACTAATTGATTTCTATATTAGTTAGATGCTTGATATTATTTTATAAGTTCAGAGAAAAGTACAGCAATTATTGTACAATTAATCAATTATACTACATTATAGCTACAGCTCTCTCTATATAATAACTTATTATATACGTTACACAACAAATCTCGAATATATCCTAAAAAATAATGAAAATGTAGACATCCGCATATGTTGAAATCAAACATCCGCATCCGCGGATGTGAAAAAAATGACATCCGCTACATCACTAATATATATATATATATATATATATATGATATACAGATTAAAAAATTTAGCCGATGCCGATTCTAATGTGAAAACTTTCAATTTTCATATTTGCACATTTTAAATTTGTTTAAATGCTTTTCTGGAGCTGGAGCTGGAGCTTACTCCCCAATATACAGCACCAGATTTTGTTACTCTCATACCGGAGGTAAAATGACGTTAAAAAGTTTTATTACTCGGTAAAATTATAAAATAATTTTATTTTAGTTTCATAAATTGAATAAAAACATTTAAAGTAATTGTTTTTTCTTACATTGAGGGTATTTTCTTTCTTCAACAATGTCAATAACGACAAAAATTTTTCATTAAAATTTTAAGGGCCCTCGTGTGGCCTCTATTTGAAGAAAAAATTGGATATGCAATTTCGATTTATAAAATTATTAAAATACTTAAAATAGTCAACGTAATAAGATGGTTTAACATATAAATTATAAAGTACAACTTAATATAGAATTATTATTAATATGGAGTAGGAGATTACGATAGTTTATAATATTTAGAGATTAGCTGGTTGGAGAAACATTTACGAAAAAGAAAAGGTAAAGCTTAATAATAAGTTAAGTTACCCATAAATTCACATTTTAACATTTTTATGTAATTACGCTTTAAAACGAGTATAAATGATCACAAATAGTGTTTTCTGGTATGTTCAATTTTCTATAAATATTGATTTTGTTCCGTAATGAAAATTTAAAAATTTTAAAGAATCGGTCAGAGAATCGGCTAAATTTGGCCGAATCTGCCGATGCAGATTAATCGTTACACTACTAATATAAGGGTGGCGCAAAAGTCGCGCATCATAGGAATTTCCAGTGTTGATCATTTTTTTTCTTTTAGGTAGGGGATGGCTGCGAAATTAAGAATAGACGAGAGAGAGCTTGGTTTTAATGCATGGAACACCAGGTACTACAAATCGATGAATCAGTATAGAATTTAAATTCTGTACCGATTCATCGATTTGTTGAACCTGGTATTCCATACATTAAAACCAAGCTCACCTTCTCGTCTATTGTTAATTTCGCAGCCACCCCCTACCTAAAAGAAAAAAAAATAATATATTATAAACGGTGAGAATTTTAGAAAAATAATATACAGGGTGTACATAAAATCAGGATCTATTTTTGTGAAGCACTTGGAAATTATATGGAATTCAATCATAAAATGATAAACTGGTAACATTTATTAAATAATTAAGAGTAGGATTCGACGTGACGCCCATCAGTATCCCTGCACAGCTGAAATCGTTCCGCAGCATTTCTAAACACATTCTGGAGCATTTGCGGGGTTATGTTATCTGCAGCAGTTCGTATACGTAAGTTTTCAAGACTCGTAATCTTCGTCTGATAGACGTGCGATT
Source organism: Bathynomus jamesi (assembly GCA_023014485.1). Taxonomy (NCBI): domain Eukaryota; kingdom Metazoa; phylum Arthropoda; class Malacostraca; order Isopoda; family Cirolanidae; genus Bathynomus; species Bathynomus jamesi. Next base: position 143,008 of record JAJOZX010001142.1, on the reverse strand, counting down.
TCATAAAGCCCCATGCAAAGAAATCTAAAGGGGTTAAATCTGGTGATCTCGCTGGCCAAGGTCTGTTGCTTCCGCGTCCGATCCAGCGATTTGGAAAACGTCCATTTAGATAATCCTGAACAATTTTGGCATAGTGACAAGGAGCACCATCATGTTGATAGACGACGGTACTAACAATCCTATCCCCAATCACCTGAGGTTCAAGGAATTGCTGCAACATGTCCAGATAAATAAGCCCCGTAACTGTAGCTTCAGCAAAAAAGGACCATAAACCTTAGATTTTGTTAAACCCATCCAGACATTAACTTTAGGGCTCTCTTTCCCAATTTTGGACGAAATCATTCGGTCTTTCATCTACCCAAATTCGACAGTTATGGCGATTTACTTTTTTCCACACGTATGGAAAGTGGCTTCATCACTAAAGAGAATGTTGTCCATTAAATTATCACTCCAGATTTGTTCTACGAGATCAGCACACACAGCACTTCGTCGAGGGAAATCTTCCTCATGTAAATCATGTAAAACCTGCAAATGATAGCTTTTCTTCTGCAAATTAACTTTCAGAATTTTGTGCACAGATGACGTCGGGAGGCCGAGTCTGTGTGATGCAGCACGAACGGACGTACGTGGCTCCTCAGTGATAATTCCGCGTAATGCATTCACGGTAAGATCTGACATACACGGTCGTACTGATCTTGCTTCATCATTTACAGATCCCGTTCGTTTAAATTTGTCCACCAATTTTCGTATTGTCTTGTCTATTGGCCCCGGCTTATGAAATCTCCTTCTAAACTTCTCTCTGATGTCATTGTATTTCTTTCCCTCGATTCGCCAAATTACTATTGCCACACGCTCTTCTGTATTCATTCTAAGGGCTTCTGAAAAGAAAAATAGAAAAAAATAATTATTTCACAAAAATAGATCCTGACTTTATGTACACCCTGTATTATACACGATGAGAATTTTAGAAAAATATGCTCCGAAATCACAACCAAAAGGAAAGAGGAACTGGCTAGAAAGGCAAAAGAGAAGAATATTCCGCAAAAGAATGAGTGGAGGCGAAGTTAGTCAACTGCGGAGATAATGCCAGGAAAGTAATACGAGAAAAACTGGAGGGGATCGATAGGGAAATACAAGCCCTGATTAAGGACCATACAGAGAGGGAAGAGGAAAAGGCGGTAGAAGCAATAAAGGAAAATCCAAAATACTTCTATAGCTATGCGAAAAGGAAAACAAAAACGCGCATCGCTATTGCACCCTTAAGGAAGAGAAATAATGAACTAACCGACGATCCAAAAGAAATATCTGAAACATTGAGAGCCCAGTATGAATCAGTTTTCAGTATCCCAAAACGTGACAAAGCAATACCTGACATAGATGCATTCTTTGAAGAGAAATTGCGAGGTGTGTATATATAACAGACTTTGATTTTAACCCAGAAGATGTAGCGAGAGCTAGAGGACAAGTGAAACCACATTCAGCCGCAGTTCCCGACAATTGGAACGCATTATTGATCAAAAACTGTAAAAATGAAATAGCTACACCTTTATACTGGATATGGAGAAGATCCTCAGACACGGGGGAAATACCGAGCATTTTGAAAAGAGCAAACATTGTCCCTATATATAAAGGAGGGGACAGATCTCAAGCAAAGAACTATAGACCAGCGTCATTGACGTCCCACCTCACCAAAGTATTTGAAAGAATAGTTAGAGAGAAAATTTATGATTTCTTGGAGACACTGGAAAGATTCAACGAAAATCAACACAGATTCCGATCAGGCAGATCATGCCTATCACAACTAATAGAACACTACAACAATATCCTCGATGCACTGGAAGGCAATGACAACTACGATGTCATATACACAGATTTTGCTAAAGCTTTCGAGAAATGTGATCACGGTATAATAGCATATAAAATGAAATATATGGGAATAACAGGCAAAGTGGGAAAATGGATCTACAACTAACTCAGAGAACGTCTACAGGTCGTCAAAATTCAAGGTATATCATCATCAGAATCGGAAGTACGCAGTTCAGTACCACAAGGGACAGTACTGGCCCACTCCTGTTCATTATCATGTTAACAGACATAGACAGCGGAGTAAACAGCACCAGTATAGTAACATCCTTTGCAGACGATACAAAGATCAGCAGAAAAATCAGCGATGTAAATGAAATGGAGGCCTTGCAGAGGGACACGAACAAAATATACAAATGGTCAGAAGACAACAATATGACATTTAACACCGAGAAATTTCAGCTCTTGAGGTATGGTAGAAGAGAGGAACTTAAACAGACTGCATATTATGCTCCAGATAGACAGGAAATTCAGAGAAGCACGAAAGCGATCGACCTGGGGGTAATAATGACCGATGATGCGAAATTCGAAACAAAATCAGATAGCGATAAATAAAGCAGAGAGAGTCGCCGGACAGGTACTAAGAACGTTCAAAAGAAATCACAGGACAGTAATGATTCTCCTGCTAAAACCACTGATTATACCAAAACTTGAATACTGCTCAGTTTTGACGTCCCCATATAAAAAGGAAGAAACTAATAAACTAGAAGAAACGCAGACACATTTCGCAGCCAAGACTGATTGATGGCTGCAAAGAACTCAACTACTGAGAAAGACTACGTACTGTACTCCCTGGAAAGAAGACAGAGGTACACCATATAATCTACATATGGAAAATAATCGAAAAACTGGTACCAAACCTAAAACTAAACCCAATTACCATTCAAATAACACTGGAAAACAGGAAAGGCAGAATGTGTAGTGTTCCCAAATTAAAGGCCCCACAAGGGACCTCCTCAACACTGAAGGAAAACAGCTTAGTTGTCAGAGGGGCCAAGACAGCTTCCAAAGGACCTCAGAAACGTTACAGGGGTCAAAGTTGAAGTCTTCAAGAGAATACTAGATGCCTGGCTGAGGATGGTACCAGATGAGGCGGGTATAACTGGCTATGTACGGTGGAGAGCGCAAGAAAACAACTCGCTCCTACACCAAGCCAGACCGAGAGGCGGGGCCACCAGCTTGACCTTCGTGTGAAGACCAACGCACGGAACAGCAGAGAGGTTATAGTCAACACTGAAAATTCCTATGATGCGCGACTTTTGCGCCACCCTATATATATATATATATATATATATATATATATATATATTACCACTTAGTATAGGGGCTTCAAAAAATATATTTCACTACTGTGTATTTATTGTTTATATATTTATGCATAGATTTCAACATACCCATGAGTATCAACAGTTCTGAATCGTCGAAATGACTCGTTAACTGCTTTAAGACATTTTTCTCAAATATTAGCGCCATATAAGTGGTATCTTTTTTGAAGCACCATATATATATATATTATATATATATATATATATATATATATACTGTATATATATATATACTGTATATATATATATATATACTGTATATATATATATATACTGTATATATATATATAACTTTTTTATTCAAGAGCATCACAAAATAATGTTACTAAAATAAGCCTGTTACTAATATTTCTCAAACAAAATTAGATCTGGACCCCCCCCCCAAAAAAAAACGGTGAATGATGACTCAAGAATTCGTGACTAACACGTTCAGAACAAGAAGAATGCTGCACTTAACCTGTTGGCGGAAAGGGACTTTTAAAACAGACAGACAGGAATGCGGGGGTAGATGTGCAGTGGGGGCTGGGAGTATTTTCCTTAAAAACTTGAAAAAAAATAAATATTACATTTCAGCCGTTAATCTGAAGGTCTTGGATTCGACTCTCAACTCGGACTTCAGATCTGAAAGAATAAGGTGCGTTCTCTGGGCCTTCCTCAATGAGCTACTGGGTTGGATCTCATGTAAAGTCGTAGGTCCTCTCAGTCATATGATCTTCGCAGTTACGAACTTGGTTAAACATTCCCAAACATTATCAACAGCATAACGAGTTTTAGATCACAGATTTTTTCATTACATTTTCCTCTACAAAGGTTCCTCAATGGCCTTTGTATCGGACTGTGGGGCGGTGAGGCTGAGGCTCTGGCTCCTTGGTTCGGTTCGGTCGGTAGGGCGCTCACCCTGCGAGTGCTCGGGCTCAGGTGCCGCATGGGGCACTCACACCCCATCGATTGACGCGACATTTCAACGCGATGATGATGATGATGACGATGATGATGATGATGATGATGATGATGATGACGAAACAAGCACCACCTTCCTTCCTTCCCCCTCCTTTAAATATCTATTTCAGAGATAAACCTTAATTAGGACGAAAATGAGACACTCTTTGCCGATCAACGAACCGAAAGGAAAAGCAAATACAGCTACACACACTGCATCTCGTCAGGCATAGCCGCATAGTGCTCCTCTTCGCTACAACCATGCTCCAACAGATAAAGTGAGAGGCGGGAAGGGAAGGATGAAAAGGGGCAGGGGAGATTTAAAGGATCTCTGAGGATCTGAAGAATGAGAGAGCAATCTGTGGGGGTGGACACGTACACGCACAATGTGTGTGTGTGTGTTACAAGGAATTACAGGGAAGTAAGGAAGCCACAACAGCTTTACCACCGACTCGAGGTGGCACACGTAGAATTTGTTCAAACGCAGACCACTCAGAGAGAATTAGCACAGAAAAGCAATAAAGTTCTTCCTTTCTCCTCATCGCCCCCTTCCCTCACCCACGGTGGGCAGGTTTGAAAAAAAAAAATATATATATAATCAGATAAAACTATTGGATATTCTTACGTCAATGAGTGATGATAATGGCAACCAGGAAAAGCAACACAAAAATTATGGCGTTCCCCGTTAATTAAGCAAGCACGATACGAGCTTTGTCCGATACAATTGTGTACGAATCAATGAAATATTAAGAATACTTCTAAACACGGGGAATACCTAAAAATCTAAACCATAATCAAATTATCTCCAGTCAATTAATGAGATACGGACTCCAGCATGTGATGAAGGATGCCATTAATTAAATTCGAGGCACTACTACAGTCACACACCAACTCTAATTTTCAAGTTTTCTTACATCTTTCAACCTTCCTTTCTTAAATAGACAGACTCGTGGGGACCAGCCGGTCTGTTGCAGTTTAGTGTCCTTTTGTATAATACGAGAGATACCAGAGACACAGACAAAAACTACTTACTGTACAAGCAGCATTTCCCAAACTTCTTTCTTCACACTGCATCAATCCCACCCTCTCAACCATACTTCGCTTTTGCAAGTACTCGGTCATTACTACAAAATATGTACTCAAAGAATCCTATTATTTGACTCGCAACATTGACAAAACATCTATGAAGTCTATTAACATCTATTAACACCAACCTCGGCATCCCTATCACCCCAATTCTTCTCGTGGGCAGGTGGAAGTGATTTGTCTTTACCCTTTCTTTCGCAGACATTGCTCCCCCATCCCCCCACCTACTCCGCCCAGTTTGAGAATCGCCGCTGTAGTGAGGCAAAGCCCCCAAAAGTACTCACAAAATTGGGTT
>JAJOZX010001142.1:122500-135000 GCA_023014485.1 Bathynomus jamesi | reverse complement strand
AAGAGAGGGGGGAGGGGATACTGCGAGGCAGTTCCATAAATACAAGGAGTTGGGGACGGGATGGAGAGAGATGTTTGTACGTGCAGTGGAAAGGAATGAAGTAGTAGTAGTAGTAGTAGTGAGGCAAATATGAAAGGAGAGCAAAAAATAAAAATAATAATAAAGGTTTCTGAGAGAAAGGAAATTTAATATAGAAAGCTTTCCATCATCGACTGGTTATAATCGTACACACACACACACACACACACGACTACAACCTGGCATTAACTTAGGATCAATTACATAATAAATAATAATAATAATAATATTTTTCATCAATAGAGAGATCTATTTATCCAACAATAAAATGTCTATTAAAAAATAAAAAATAAGCCCCCCCCCCCCCCCCCCCCCCAAAAGGCGACGCGCGCGCGTTACGTAATACTGGTTACGGGTGCTTCTTGCCTCACCCCAATGTCGTACGAAAGAGGAGCAAACAAACGCTGCTGGAATTCGAACTTAGATTGGAGCGCAACTCTTTACATAACGCGTGATGCGGGCCAGATCCGAACAGTACCAACGAGAAGAACCGCTGACATCGAGAGTGCGATGCAGAGAAGGGATTTCCCAGCCAGTTAGGGTGGCTGGAATACTATGTGGACACAGTTTCTTTAGGGATTATCAAGTTGAAAATCCTCCAACACGATGTGGCATATATATATATATATATATATATATATATATATATATATATATATATATATATATATACAGTATATAGCTTTTAGTCGTTTCCGCCCTTCCTTTAGTATGAATAAAGGCAAATTATGAGGCGTCTCCTTTCGGATAGGCGGAAAACAGAAGAATGTACATACAGCACAGATAAGTAATTTAAAGTAGTTGGGGTGTTGGGGATACGCGCGAATTTATGATTAGGGGGGGTAGGAGGTGGGGAAGGAGAAGTAAGAAACGAAGAAAAATAATACTTTCGACGGATGAGAGACTGGGAATAATTAGGGGAGGATAAGCCGGGGGCATCCAAGATCCATCCTATTATCGAGTTAAATTAACAGTTCGACACGAATAACAACAACGTCAAAGGAGAGCCGTTTACGAGCCTTCAATTAAAATCTCATTCTGGGACGTTTTCAAGAAATCTGAGGAAATGTTTTTTGACATTTCGACAATGACCACCACCTTTTTGCGTGCCCGCGTACGTACATGCGTACATATATACATCGCGCGCGCGCACACACCAATAACAAAGTATGAATTCTACCAATTCTTACGAGTACAAATTATAACTACTCAACGCTTCCGTACAGATGCAATAGTTGAAGCCAGAAAAGAAGAAAATAATATATACACCTTGGTTAATCTTGGTTTTGTTTCCGCCCGAATTGTTCATTCTGACGAAGGTCAAGCTTTTCACCCCACCTTAGACGTACAGTGTAACGTGGAATTCGAACCACGCCCCACCAGCAGCCCAGCGTCTTAACCACGAGACTACCCATTTATCTACAAACTATTTTTTTTTTATTATGTGGAAGGATGAACAGCTGGCTTTCGCCGCGCGCCGCCTGCCATCACCGGGACTCCATCCCGGGGCCGATGGCTTCGTAGTCAACGACGCTAAAATATATATATATATATATATATATATATATATATATATATATATATATAATATATATACCAAATAATCGATGAAAGGAAGGCCAAATGTTATTAAGTAATACTTTACTTAAAATATTAATTTAAAAAATCTCAAATACAAAAATAATAACGAACTAAACTCTTCATTCACAACGAGTGGCTAAGGAGCTATGGATGGGGGTTTATTAGTCTTTTGACCCCTCAAAATAATAATAATAAAGGTGGGGGAGAGGGAGAGGGGAGAAACCTTTAAAATTTATTGGAATGACCTTTCCGAGTGACCTTTTAATGCCCGTGCGGATCCTTCGCCAATCGCGTAAATCGATAGACACCCAATTCAAATCTGATTGACAATCAATCCCGAGAGCTCCAGAAGTAAATCTAATATTAAGACAGTGCGTCAAAATGACGCTTAAAATGGAATGCCGTCTCAATTCTCCGCCTCTTCAAGGACGAGAGAGATCCGAGAAGGCGGACAATCTCTCCGCGGCGATGGAAGATACGGGGGATACGGGGGTGTGGTGACGGAAAATTAATTAAAATTAAAATTAAAATAAATAAAAAAATTCAAATCAGAACCTCGCAATCACTCATAAAAAAAAAAAAAAAAAAAATAAAATTTGCGCGAATCGAAGGAAGAAGAAAGTTAAAAACTTATGAAATTTAGAAAGAAACTCGAAATTAAATAAGCATTAAAAATAAAAAATATTATCTGAAAAGAAAAAATGAATTAATGGCATTAGTGTCTGAAATGGAAAACATTGTGTTTATTATTTAAGTGGTTTAACCACCATAGCTGCCAGTGATATATCACACAAAAACATATTTTATTACAATTTATATCGAGGTCGGAGTCGGAACATTTTTACCGACTCCGACTCCAGCACCACCAAAATTGCTTCCGACTCCGACTCCACAGCCCCGATAAGAATCAAAACTGTTCATTGAATTATGATAAGGATGTTGTGGTAATGAGCACCATAGCGAGGGAGCCTCTTTATTAACCCTCTATACACACTTGGCATGATTCTACCATCTACTTGTGTCCTGAATGGTATATGGGCGGAGAGGTGCTTTGTCTGAAACAGCAAAGCTTTTTCTCCCACTAATACTTAAGTTATTGACAAATCTCGAGCATTGATATATATATATATATATCAATGCTCGAGAGGTCATGGGATTGAATCCAAAAGAACTTTGTAATTTCTGACTTCCCTGTTGGCTCGTGGTTCAGATTCCATGTTAAACTAAGTCTAAAGTGGAGCAAAATGCTTGATCTTCGTCAGAATAAACAATTCGGGCAGAAGCAAAACCAAGTTTACTATATATAATATATATATATATATATATTTATTGTTTGTGTGTACGTGTGTTCTCTGCGGCCTCGCATCAAGTACATAACCGGTTTCAGGGACCCGAACACAGGTCATTAAAATACTTAAAAAAAAAAGACACCTGAAAAACGCTTCTCACCACCTTTAATTACTTGAATGAGAACTCGGGGAGGAAAATGTGAAAAACAAACATCCCAGTTGTCATGGTAACACGAACCCTTGTATAACTACTACATAAATAATTACCGAGTCAGAAGTGAAGTGGAGCGTTTCGGGTAGTAGATACATTAAGTAAGTTTGGCGTATTATTATTATTATTATTATTTTAATACCATAATACGTGGGTAGCTATGTTCTCTCTCCTTCATGGCCCCCTCCCACTTCACAATAAAACTAACTTCAACCGACTTCTGAATACAGGCCCCGGGTAGAGGAAAAATAAACCTCATTCATTCTCGCGCAAACACTTGGAAGAAATCTTCACGTACACAATCGACGGAGGCGCAACGTCCAGTCCATTGCTCCAAGGGACCTTTATCCCCTCCTCCAAACTTTGGGGTTAAGTGGTGAGATGGCAAGGGGGTGGGAAGAGTGTGTGGTCGTGCCCGGATAGTATTAACGGAAAAAATGATCTCTAACGTTTGAATTATTTCGCGGCACGGCATCGGGACACCCGTTAGCGAGCCTCCCATTCCTCCCCGTCCCGGATACCCCTTTTGGAGGGGGATCCAAACCAACAACAAGAGGAAAAATATGGGGAAAAACCCCTACCTACCCCAGAAGAAAACTTAAAATCCCCAAAAATTCCCCGCCCGCCCGACTCCAAGGAAAATTATAAAGCGGAAAGAATCCATTCCAGTGTTACTGAAAGATTTACACTTACGTACTTTGAAGCTTAACACGTTTGGTTTTTATTCAAAACACGTTCGCTACCTATTAAAACACGCTACGAAGCTTTATGCGAAAAGAAGTGTGGGAGCGTTTAATTAGCTTTTTTAATACATTGATACAGTTTACCTCAGTAATATGAAAATTAATACAAACACGCGTGCGCGCGCACACTGCAACAATGTGAAGCTCCCAAGATGTTCACAGCTAAAAATGTCTTTTTTTGATCAGGAAATAGCTCCAATGTTAATGAGTTTACCACCTTTAAAAAAAAAAAAAAAATTGCCTATCCTTCGTGCTTCGTTAAAATAAAGTATCAAAATTACTACATCCTTTCTTCAATTCTCCAACGAACTATAATGGAGGAATCGAATCTTGAAACAAAGAAAAATAAATAACATCAAAACGAATGAACGAAACAAAACATTTATGAAACACGAACTAAGCGATGCCGAGTAAAAATTAAAACCGAAAAATAAAAGACGATGCTTGGTAGGTAGCCAACTCTTTTTACTAAATACTCGCAAAATATCAACTCGAAAGAGCAGCAAAAAAAAAAAAGGGGGGGGGGGGGGGGGGGGGGGGGGGGAGTAGTGAGATCTTTACAAGAAAAACTTATAATTTTCCGAAGAGTTTTAAGAACATTTTCAAAATGTTTTTGATAGAAAAAAGAATTATAAATGAGTGCCTTAAAATTTTTAGAAATTGCGTTTATAACATTCGGAGATTAAACTGTAAATACAAATAAAATGTAGATCCAACAATAAAACATCAAAAAACTAAGTTTTCGGTGGAATTTTTTATTTTATTTTATTTTTATTATTTTATTATTATTAGAATAACTCGTATATGGGAGGTATTTGAGAGCTTTTCATCTCGAAAACTCGCGCAACAAACGGGAGTGGACGGAAGAAATGCGAAACGCAACACAATGAATTGTTCACTAATGCGTGTTCAACGTCGGACAATCATCATCATCATCATCATCGGAACGTTGCGTTCGTAACAAGAAAAATCAAAATGGTCATGCGCCGTTTACGTTACTATTACGTTAACCATTTTCGAGGGAAAACGTTACTCGGGATAAAAAAAAAAAAAGAGAAGGGGAGGCAGAAATGACCCTCGTAAAACAGCCACCACGCGTCGAAGGGAGCAGCAGGTGCGAACAAGCGGGTAAGCAGGAAGGAAAAAACCACTACCTTCACTTATTTATACTCAGAGTAGCTACATCATCAAATATCATAATTTGTTTTTAAAGGATGACAAATGGGGGACTATTATTGTAACAAGGTACTGCTTCTGCCTTATTCTGATATAACAACGACGCACCTTATTTGACACACACACACACACACACACAGTATTGACCTTTTAAATTTAGGAATTACTTGATGAAACCCTCCCCTGCAAATTGGAAGAAGAAGAGTTATTGAATCGATGAAGATCTTAGAGGGAGACGGCGTCTCTTCTCTCTCACCGAATGAACCTACGCAATGGGAAATTCCCATCGGTGAAAAGAGCAAATTTAAGCAATCGGCGAATATTTTTTTTAAATTTTGTTACTGCCTTCTGAAAAACGTTTAAAAAATGCGCGCGGTCGTGTACATAAGCGTTATTAAACCGCGCGCGCGCGCACACACGCTCAAAGGTTGTGCACCGTCGCACTTACACGCGAAACGAATTTGAAATTATATATATATATATATATATGTTAGCGGCAATAAGTGAAATCAAGCATTAAGATCAGGGGTGGGGAAACCCTCGCCCGCGGGCGAAATTTCGCCCACGAGCTAATTTCAATTCGCCCGCTTAGGTACTTATTATTTACTAAAAATTATTTATTTACAGCCCAGCAAATAGCTTTTTAAAATACATCTTATATACAGCGTGTCCCAAAGAAATGTATACCCACTTTGTTCGATAATACCAGCTATGAGGATAATAAATATATTACTTTTTATATGTTTTTTAATAAAGAATTTTCTCCTGAATCTAAATATGTAATTATTTTTATTAAAAATTGAAAAACAAAAAAGTTACAGATGTTTAAATTATAATTATTATTTTCGAGACTTCATGTGCGATATTTTCTAATATTTTTGCACGTATTCGAGATAAGTTTGAAACCGACGGTACTGTGCAAAACTTGCAAAAACAACGTTCTGGAAGACGTCGAACATCTTAGATAAAGTGTCATTTAATCATGGAATTTGTAAATTTTTTGAATTAACTAATAATTACAACATTTATGCTTCAATATCAACACTAAACATAAGTATCTCAAAACAGTCGGTTAAAATATTAGAAAATATCGCACATGAAGTCTCGAAAATAATAATTATAATTTAAACATCTGTAACTTTTTTGTTCTTCAATTTTTAATAAAAATAATTACATATTTAGATTCAGGAGAAAATTCTTTATTAAAAAACATGTAAAAAGTAATATATTTATTATCCTCATAGCTGGTATTATCGAACAAAGTGGGTATACATTTCTTTGGGACACGCTGTATATAAGCTTAAAATTTGCCAGACGCCCGCGGAGGTATTTATGTTATCGATTTTCGCCCTTGGTACTGAAAAGTTTCCCCACCCCTGATTAAGATAATGCCTAGGCAATAAATAAAGCTGGAAGCTAAGAATGCATACAGCATTAGTTACAATGGTCACTTTCACTGTTTAGTTTAGGTTATATTTATTATTATAGATATATAAATAGGCGGTATAGTTACTCTGCTTTCAGCTTAGTGCCCAGACATTAACCCTTCAAAAACCGGAAGCGTACATTAACATACATTTAACCCTTCCCCGGTAGCGGAATGGTTAAGCTTGACAGATTTCGCTTGTTGCCGCTCACACATTATATTATATATGTGTGTGTGTGTGTGTGTGTGTGTGTGTGTGTGTGTGTTTAACAGACATAACCCAAACTTAAAATTGGCCTTCGAACCTCGACGCAAAGCTCACCATCACACCAAATAAAACCTTTCATCACACTCACACCGCACCAGAGATAAGTGACGTGCGAGATACACAGTCGTCAAAAATACACACCTGCCCAAATCCAAATCACATCAGAACTGGTTTTGGAACCGGTTTTGGACTTCAGATTACCGTGACCTCCCGGATACAAATAAATTATATAATATATATATATACTGTATATATTAGTGATGGGACGATACAAAAAATTTTAACGATTCCGATTCCGATACCACTAAAAAGTCTCGATTCTCGATTCCGATTCTCAATATTTTTAAATATAATTCTATACTTGTTTTTCTGGAAATTGTCATATTTTACTCTGGTAAGATTAACTATTTACATTATGAGTATGGTAATATAAATTATAAATTATAATAGATTGGTTTAAAAATAAAAATCAACTGTAAGTTGTAACAATTCATTTTAATCTTCTTGATTACACATCATGGATATACATGTTTTAATGTATAGCTACAATACAATAAAAATAAAATTTGTTATCCTCTTTCATTTAAATTTTAAAGTTTACATTGCAAAACTGGTTCAATTAAAAGTTAAAGAATCGTTTTAAGAATCGGAAATCATAGTACAATTCTCTCGATTCCGATTCCTGAAAAATGCTCGATTCTTCCGATTCTCGATTCCGATTAATCGTCCCATCACTAATATATATATATAATTTATATATATAATTTATATATATAATTTATATTATATATATATATATATATATCCAAGCTGTTTAATCATTCAGACAGTCTAATAGGTACATTTGGAGGTGAAAAAGTGACTTCTATGGCCAAAATTAGTCCTTTGAAAACAAAAGTCAGAAGGGAAAGTTCACAATTTTATTTTTAAGTCCTACAAAATCCGTTCGTCTTCAGACCAAAACGTTATTCAAACCCATCAAAAATTATTATTATGAACATTATACATTAGTAACTAACTGATGTGCATCGCAAGAGTGAATGAAAGTACACCATTTTTATTCACTGATGTAATTATTAAACGAATAAAAAAGGTATACCAGACACCCCAATCTCGAGAACCTCACTCAGTACTGACGAATAAACCTGGAGGAGACGAAATTTTCTTCAGTAATAAAATAAAAACAGCACTGTCGGAACAGCATTAATGTCTCCTCCTGTATTTGTGACCTTAAACTTTGGTGTAAGAACCAGATTCTTGCTCGCGACATATACTCGTACGTACGTGAGGTTTTATCAATATATGTTCATTGTTCAGTGGTTCAAGCATTATATGGCATGGACTTCCATTTAATCTTTGACGGCCATTTGCGACCTTGACCTTTGATTCAGGGACCCGATTCTTGCTCATAACGCATCGTTTTGTGACGATTCGTACGTGTGTAGTTTCATTAATTTATGTTCAGCGGTCCAAAAGTTATAACTCAGACACGGAAAGTTTGACTGATTGACTGCTGACGGACGGAGTGGAATCCAGTATGGCCCCTCCAAATTCATTTCGCCACCGACATCACTGCGCACATAAAAAGTAAACAAATACAAAGTTAAATGTATTAAATATCAAATGAATGACGGTTCATTCATCAAGAAAGACCATTAACATTCACGGACACAATTAACAAATACTTTGTTATAGAGGGGAAACTTGTGTGTGTGTGTGTGTGTGTGTGTGTGTGTGGTGTGTGTGTGTGTGTGTGTGTGTGTGTGTGTGTGTCCCACATATGTAAATTTTATTAGTAATTAAGTCGAAAGATTAGGCATTAAAGCAGAAATTAAGAAAAGTAATTCACCTGAATGATTACGATACAACAAAGAACCTTACATCATAACTGTACAAAAGCGGTAAAGTATGCAACATCGCCTATCCACATACCATAAACAAGGTATCCGAGGGGTATACACAATAATTGGCATTGGCCTAAAAAAACAACGTTCACAACCTTTTTCAAAAGGAAGAGAGGGTAAAAGTATGCCCGAGAAATGTAGATACCCAAATGGGAAATACCTTGGAACTCTCAACCCGATGCGAAATACAGGGTATCTCAGAAGTCACGCACCATATAAGTGCGGATGACCTGAACCTGTTGCGCGACTCGTGAGACACCCTATACATCTATTTACGGAATCGTAACCATAAATGTTAAAAAAATGTTTCCCATTCAGTTCAAAGCACGTTCATGTAATTAAGGAAAACGAATGAATTAACGTAATTTCCATTAAGTAAAGACTTTTTCGGACACCCTGTAGGCGATACGACGCTAAAATGAAAACACAAATCGAAACGGAACAAATCTCGAACTAAAGCGCAGTGCGGGGTTAGAGGAGGTACACAATGTAGTCACGCTCATGTACACAAAACGGTACAGCGACAAAAAATTTTTTTTTGGTAAAACGAGCTTTCCTCGAGGCGAACACATTATATTGAAAACTCTCTCTCTCTCTCTTGGTACCTCCTCGGTATGGGCCGCAAGGCCTTTTGAGGTACTTCTTTTCCTTGTAACTCTCTCTCTGTGTGTGTGTGCACTGTCATAAACAGTAAGAGAATTATATTGCGCAATAAAGTTACAAGGATGATACTGCTATGAAACAGTAATAATAATGAGAATGGTAGTGATGACGATAACAACAGAAATAATCTTAGGTACTGTAGCTACTGCAGTGTCAAAACTGGAGGCAATACAAATTAAGTGCCTTTCATGACAAATATCCGCTACATCCCCTTACCTACCTTACGTACTCAAACCTACATAAAATAGTTACGTCAGATATGTACAATAAAGGTGAACTGAAAACGAGGAATTTTGACAATTTAACCGCATTCACTTATTGTATTAAGTGAAGTAGCAATTAAAAAGCTCGTTTCAAAATTACACTTTACTTACAAAAAATTCAGTTTAAATATCAAATTAATTAAGTTTCTTTTATTTTTTTTTATGAGTAATGATGGAAACAATGTGGAAAGCCGAACGAAAAATGTTATATATATATATATATATATATATATATATATATATATAAATGGCCAAAAGAGTTGAAACATTAAAATCTTTGTCGCGTCTTCACTTACAGTACTGTGAAAGAGGTTTAAATGATGTTAATTAAATTTATATATGTTAAGGATTCTCCTTTTATTTCCCTCGTTCGTTCATTCGGTTAAAACTAATTACCGGCATAGGGTAAAGTTGCCAATGGTCGCGCATCGGTCCTAACGTGACGCATTTGACTTTTAAAAAAAAAATCCCACAAAATACCGTTTCGGTGAAGGAAATAAAAGTGACGCGAAACATTACTTCTAGTAACGGAGTTTCGCATAATCACAATTTCACAATTTTATTTCTTTCGCCGTAACGGTATTTTGCGGGGTTGAATTTCGTACCACTTCGTAGTTTAAATACAAATACGTACGAAGAAAACGCAAAAATTGGAAAAGTATGACGACATATTAAAACTAACATAGCAAATAATAATTAGGCAAAACCTTTCTGAAGAAGTTCACAAATCTCGACGAGCGTTAACTAAATTCGGATAATTTCTCTTAATTAATACGTTCCTAACTCCCTCCCAAATTTATGGCGTTTCGACTCTTTTGGCCATGGCTTATGGCTGCTATCCGCTTAAACTTGAATACGAAAACTTCTAGGGTGGAAAAGCTTGCTTTTAAATTTATTTGTAGATGGATCAGTCCCGACATCAACTAATTCGTACGAGAGGGAGATCCGCTTCATCCTTCAAATGCGACGTTAAAATCTTTGGAATCATAATAATCATCATCATCATCATCATCATTATTATTATTATGACCGCGAACAATAGCTTCCGCATAAAATATTTTACGAATACGAAATTCAACCACGGGTCGGTCGCTTAAATTAGCGCATTTAAGTACTTTCATACGGATTCAAACTAAAACAAAAACCGATTTGTCATCTAGGTGAACTCGAACAATTCGTTAGCATCTACAGGATGCAGCAACAGTACGCAATAACAAAAGCGGATTCAACAACATATAGTGTCCGGATGTGACATTTTCACTCGCATACTACGTTAATAATAATTTTTGAAAAGCTCATTTACGTTCACTACGACTACTAAAGTTTAGTTTTTATATAAACGCGCTATTTATACTCTCTTTTCATAATAATATAAAAAAATATAAAATAATTATTCACAAACTCCCGAGTTAAATTTATTTGCGTTCATTCACTTATAAATAAATATGAACTCGATATCTGTCCTTTCTTGTAACGACGGCTTTTGTTACCAGATACAAAGACTAATGTGTCATCTACATTACCTTCTCGCATTTATAACAAATAATAATAAAATTTATAAGCGGTTAAGGACATAAGTATTAGCGAATTAAAAAAGATAAATATATACGGAAACGAGAGAGTACATAAAAATATAAATATATATTTATTTATATATGAAGTGTGTGTGTGTGTGTGTGTGTGTGTGTGTGTGTGTGTGTGTGTTTGTTTTGACCTTTTAAGTCGAACTACACCAGTGAAAATAAAAACTTCTCGAAATCTTTCCCAAAATTGTCGAATAAACGAAATTTCAAACTCTCTATTTCCTTCGATAGGTTTATGAAACTGTTGACAAATCGATGAAAATAACGTGTCAACCTTTCACAAGTTTAAACTTATCGAAAACCTTCTATAATTATCGTTATTAAATAAATACATTATTTATTCCCAGATTTACAATCATTATTATATGCCGCCGCCACCGCCGCCACACACAATATCTATATATAATGATTCTGGCCTCCTTCCACGAATGAGAGAGAGACTCGTCAATTTCATATCCAGCGTAGTAGAGTGAAGATCTCCAATGCCACCCCAGTTACCATGTCAACCAATGCATGCGTTTTGAAGGAAACCATTCATTTGCAAGTGCATTATATATATATATATATATATATATATATATCTATCAGTTAAGTTAAAAGTTAATAATAACATGCATCGTTTCTTGAAATGAGGTTTCAAATAAATGGTTTCTTTCAAAAAGCATACATTGGTTGCCATAGTAACTTGGCGGTTTTGGAGAACTTCTATAAAATTGATGGTGTCCAATTCAGGGAGAGGTACAGAATCTGTAACTGCGTGCGTGCGCGCGCGTGTGTGGTTTCCTTCATGATTTTATTAACAAAAACAAGTCCGAATAATAGGAAATATTGTAACAAATTTTAATATTTATATTTATAAATAAATAACTAAATAACTAAATAAATAAAATAAATAATCTTCACAATGATTTAAATTCATTGTATAATTTTGATCTACTAATTGGCTTATGTATTTAAAATAGATTAATACTTCTTATTCATGATTTATATATTATTAACCCATAACTACCTAGGAATTGGTTTTATCCTATAATTAATCCGAGAGCCCAGTTAAGCCTAAAGCTTAAGGGCTAAATTAAGTAAAATAAAGTCCAATTGACAATTAATTACGTTAAAATTATTGTAAAATTTATTTATAAATATAAAAATTATTCATTCATTCAATAAAAAATAAATAAACGATCAAACTTTCAGTGTCCATCATTTCATTTCAACATCTATTTACTTACAGTGCTTAGGAAACGTAGCATGATAAGTACTCCACGAAGGCACGCATACACACGCACGTACATGCATGCATACATACATACATAAT
>JAJOZX010001142.1:47500-120000 GCA_023014485.1 Bathynomus jamesi | reverse complement strand
AGACTTTGCTAATGGTGTAACCAGTTCAGTAATACGTGACAATTGTAAAGCATATTTGCGTATTATCATCTAATGACATCCTCAGGAACACTGATGTTCCTGAGGATGTCACTAGACGAAAGCGCTTGAACACCATTCTGTTTCCTTTCCTTCGTGGTTTTATTCATCATAAATATTTTTCACGTGTTACTTTCGTGAAATAATTTATATAATATATATATATATATCGTAGTTAGCGTCGCTGACTGCGATTCCATCGGCCCGGGATCGAGACCCGGTGATGGCAGGCGGCGCGCAGCAAAACCCAGCTGTTCATCCTTCCACACAAAGAAATTGGTTGGCCGATAAATGGGTACCCTGGGAAGCCTAGTGGTTAAGACGCTGGGCTGCTGGTGGGGCGTGGTTAGGATTCCACGTTAAACTGTAGGTCTAAGGTGGAGTGAAAAGCTTGACCTTGGTCAGAATGAACAATTTTGAAAGACAGTAACACTATTTCGCTTCAAAACTCAAGCTTGCATAATGTTCATTTATGCAAAATTTGCTAACCTAATATATTCCTCACAAATTCCAATACACGTTTATATCGACTGATTAACTGATATTTATACTTCGTTATTTTCTGAATTAATTCGCCCATTTATTCTTTCGTAATTTTTTTTCTCAAACTTATCAATTTATTACGCTTAAGTTCATCCTTTTAAGAACAAGTTGCGTATAACTTTATTTCGTAATGCCTTTTTATTAATAACAATTAATTATAATAAAAGAATTAAAAAGGATTTGTTGCGCGTGCGTTCGTGGTTTGTTTGAAGCGATTCATAATGAGGAGTATAATTAGTTACAACGACCAATGATAATTGTAGTATACTTCCTCGCGAGCCCACCCACAATGGTCCATCCAGCTACCATTTAAGCACACTCGGATTGGGTGACGAAACGAGTTAATTAAGCATTCGGTTTTTGTAACCGAGTACATTGTGCTGAAAAGCTACAAAACATTTTTGTACATATACATACAGAGTGGAAGAAAAGTTTTTAAGGGAAGGACAAAAGGCATTGCGCATAGTTTTCATAGACTTAGAGAAGGCGTATGATAGGATACCGAGACAAGAGGTTTGGAGGTGCATGAGGGAGAAGATGGTCCCAGAGAAGTACGTTAGATTGATTCAGGAAATGTATAGAGGGGTTACGACGAAAGTGAGGCGTAGTGTTGGTGTGACGGAGAGTTTTGGAGTTGGGGTTGGTCTGCATCATGGGTCAGCACTAAGTCCATTCCTATTGAACGTGGTGTTGGATGTGTTGACTGAGGAGGTTAGAGGGGTTGCTCCTTGGGGCACGATGTATGCGGATGATGTAGTGTTGTGCGCAGAGACACGACGGGAGGTAGAACAACAGCTAGAAAATTGGAGGGAGGCATTGGAAAGTAGAGGTATGAAGGTTAGTCGGAAGAAGACTGAATATCTGAGATGTAATGTACAACCGGATGAAGGAGGGGGTGATGATGTTAAACGGCGAACTGATCAAACGGGTAAATCGTTTTAAATACTTGGGATCAACAATCGAGGCAGAGGGGGAGCAGAGGGAGAGGTGAATCGTAGGATACAGTCGGGATGGAGGAGCTGGAGAGAGGTGTCGGGGGTTCTCTGTGATCGTAGGATGCCGGTGAGGCTGAAAGGGAAGGTCTTCAAAACAGTGGTTAGGCCAGCCATGTTGTACGGAATGGAGACGGTGCCAATGAAGGAGACTAGTAACAGAAAGATGGATGGGGCTGAAATGAAAATGTTGCGATGGATGTGCGGTGTAACTAGAAGGGATCAAATCAGAAACGAACGTATTAGAGGAACGGTGAAAGTAGTAGAGGCGTCAAGAAAAGTCCAAGAAGCCAGACTGAGATGGTATGGGCACATGATGAGAAGAGAGGAGGATTACGTGGGACGTAGGGTGCTGGAAATGGAGGTGTCAGGACGGAGAAGAGGAGGTAGACCGAAGACGAGGTGGAGGGATTGCGTGGCGGCAGACATCCGGGAGAAAAATTTGAACGAGGACATGGTGCGTGACAGAAGAGAACGGAGGAGACTCATCAAGAACAGCGACCCCATATAGAGACGGGATTAAGCTGCAGAAGAAGAAGATACAAATAATTAATTAATTAAATTCCGATGATATCACTGCAGTGTATGCGATACTTTTCAAAGCAACTATACAAGGCCAGGAATGATCATAGGCTAGAATAGGGAGGGCCCTAGGACCTATGTCCTAGCCCCAGTCAGCGCCATGTCAGTATGGATGGAATACAACAATGAAGAAAAAGTGTAAAAAGTGTACCTTGTATCGTGGGCTATTTATTATAATAACTGTGAAGAAAGTTCGCGTTTATTTCAAGAAAAATATTATAAACCACCACAAAATGCAACCACTCTATACTGGAAGTTCAAACTTTTGAAAACAGGGAGCTTGGTAAAAGATCGTCCGAGAAGCGGAACGCCAGTAACGGCGACAGGAGACAACAACAAAGAAAATGTCCTCGCCAGTTTTCAAGTCGATCCAACAAATTCAACGAGAAAAGTCGCGGAGGAATTGGGTATTTCCAAATTTTTAGTAGCAAAAATACTGAACTCACGGGGGTACCACGATTACAAAACCATTTACTCTCGGCTCATATACGATGGCGATTCTGATAGACGGCTGCAGTTTGCTGAAACAATGAGACAAAAGTTCAATAGTGATCCTGATTTCGTTGGAAATATCAAATTTTCAGATGAATATGCCTTCGGTTCAACGAGTAAAGGAAACAAACACAAAGTTCACTACTGGGTGAAAAAAAAATCCCAAAATACAACTGGGTAAACACGTTAAAGGGGGCTACACCAACAGTTTGAGCGTGCATTGGTTATTCAGGACTCTTTTCCTTTAACATATCGAGAGATACGATGGACGGGAAACGTTATTGCCAGGTATTGGGAGAGAAAGTTTTGCCACAGTTTACTAATGGCTATGACAGGAATTGGCTTTACCAACATGATGATGGAGCGCCGCCACATTACTCTGCAGCTACCCGAGAGATTCTGGACACGAACCTTGAAGGACGATGGCTTGGGCGGCGAGGTCCCATCGAGTGGGCAGCCAGACCACCTGATTTAATTAACCCCATGCGATTTATGGCTTTGGGCTTATTTGCGTGACAAACTCTATACTCCTGGTTTCATCTATCTAAATGTCAATGCCCTTGGCCGCAGAATAAATGAAGAACTGAAAAGGATCTCATTCGATATGTTCAGAAGAACAATGAAAAGTTTCACAGAGAATCCACAAATATATCATAGCAGAGGGAGAACTCGGAAGATTAAATTACAATTTAACAAAATATTTGTATGAATAAAATTCTTATAGACTTTTTGTTTGATTTGTTTCATCACTTGAACACTTGTCTGTATAATGTTGTTAACTAAATTAGTTGCATGTATGAAATCCTAAGAAACTTTTCTCCCACCCTGTACATACATACATACATTACATACATATAATCCTAAAACAAAAACGAGAAAACTGTTTCAACTTTTATTTGTCGCTAATGGAAACGATGTTAATAGGGCTGATTTTCATTCATGCAACACGAACTAAAACACGAGTGACAACCACATGGCCGAAAGAAAGGACAACCATGACTCAATCGCGCTTCCATTCCACCCACCCACCCATTCATTCATTCATTTATCCATCCATCCATCTCCTCTCTCTCTCTATCTTCCTCACACTCAATGAAATATTGTACCTTTTGCGGAACACTGCGCAAACCAACCCGCACGCGAAGAGTATGCGACCTCGCAAACCTCCCCCCTCTCCATGCAATAATATGTGCATGAAAGAAACGAGGCGACGATTCACGATCTCCGTCTGTCAACTGGGTTACCTCTTCCCTCCTTTCCCCCTTTAAACGTTACCCTCAGCCCTCAAACCGATTCAAATTCAAGTGACCACAACTATTACTTGGCACCGCGTGAACTCAATGCA
The DNA here is from genome assembly GCA_023014485.1 of Bathynomus jamesi. Taxonomy (NCBI): domain Eukaryota; kingdom Metazoa; phylum Arthropoda; class Malacostraca; order Isopoda; family Cirolanidae; genus Bathynomus; species Bathynomus jamesi. Next base: position 115,989 of record JAJOZX010001142.1, on the reverse strand, counting down.
CGAAATGTATTACGTCACCGTTTTTTTTCTTCTCTCACCCCACTCCCCTAACCCTCCATGTATGAGGTACGTACTTGCCTGTGACGTCACTAAACCCATATGACAGACGGCCCCCCCCCCCCCGTTTCCCTCCCAAACCGGAAACCAGGGAGTGAAAGTTAGTGGATGGAGGCGGTGGTGCGCTCGCTCAACAAAGCTCTTGGAAGAATCCACGCGCAAAACATGCTATTACAAATAATATAATAATAATAATAATAATAATAATAAATAATAATAAATAATAATAACAACAACTTCTGCATGCATCCTTAATGAAACATTTTATTTAGCTACAAAAGACATTTAGATTCAACATGAAAATAATAAATTCTGTAGGTTAAATACTGTCAACTGAAAATGAGACATAAAATATGACGAGTGGATTGAGAGTTACTCATATATATATATATATATATATATATATATATATATATATATATATTATATATATATATATATATATCACTGAGTAAGCAATGTATCGACGCGGTCAAAAAAGCAAATAGAATCTTGGGATTTATTGGTAGATCGTTTGAGTTTGAGTCGCAGTAAACGAGGCTAACATTATATAATTCCTTAGTACGCCCCCACCTGGAATACTGCGTCCAATTCTGGTCCCTATATTTACGACAGGACACGGACATAGAATGGAGTGCGTGTATCGACGGGCTACCAAGATGATTCCTAGATTTAGAAACAAATCCTACGTTGCCCGTTTAGAAACGTTAAATTTATTCTCACACGTAAAAAGGTGCATTCGAAGAGAATTTAATCCACGTGTTTAAAATGATTAAAGCTTTTGATAGTGTCGACGCGAAGAAATATTTCATCTTCAGGAATGCGGACAACTCGCGGTAATGGTTCCAAATTAGTGGGTAAACATTTCAATTCTAATGAAGCTAAACATTTTCTCTTCAATCGTATAGTTCATTCGTGGAATGGATTGCCAGCCGGTGTAGTTCAAAGTAATTCGATCGAATCCTTTAAAAAGAAACGATGTTTATCCTGCATTGAACCCCCAATTGGAAGCATATTTTTTGGGCGCTACAAATATAGAATTTTCACTTGGATTCTCTCCTCTTTGTTTCGATAAAATCCTTCAACCCGTTTAAAATTTACTCGAGTGGAGGCATTACTTTTCAGCCCAGCCTCGTACATACACGTGTGTGTGTGTATGTGTTCGGAGACATACTGGACTACCCTCGTGTCCCCACCCCGCTCCCGCTTACAACCCGTTCGTTATACATCACTGATACGCACCCGTTAAGTTAATAATTTGGAAGAGGCAACACTGGTGCTGCTACTAATTTGTTTCATAGAACACACGGATAATTACGAAATATGACTTTAAAAATTCTAAATAATTTTTTAAAAATGTGTTAAAAATTATTTGAAAATGAACAATTTATTTACTTACCTACAAAGAAAATTATATAATTTTTTATTGAAGGATAAACTTTACGACTAGTAAGTAAATTAGGAATGGATACTTTACCATGGTTTACGATTATTGGGAGCTGTCACGATATTGAAAAGTGCCGGACTGGAAAGAGGCCAGAGTATATATATATATATTACGAAAGAATATAAAGGACATCAAACAGCAACAGACCGCCGGTCCCTACGAGGTTGTCTGAGGAGGAGGAAAATTTAAAGACGAGAAAAGTTTCAAAGCAAAGCGGAGAAAAGAGAGAGGTGGAATTTACGATGAAGCCAGAATTTTAAAACGACACATTTACTTTTCTATAAAATCACCCTCTACCTCCTCCGTACATTTACGCCAACGATAAACGAGTTTTTTAAATCAATTCCGGTAAAACTCGGACCTTTGACTACGAAACCAAAATTTCGCAGCGGCCTTAACCTCTCTGTAAGACTCGTAGCGATTTCCACAAAGATGTTCTTTAAGTTTAGGAAAGAGGTGAAACTCGCGGTTATATGGTGAGTGCGGCAAGACGGTGAATTGCGGATCCTCAATTGTTTCTCGCGTTCGAACACTGGTGTGAGGTCGTGCGTTGTCATGGTGAACAATGGTGCGTGTTTGTGGGTGCGAACACTCTTGATCCGTTTTTTTCAACTTCTTCAGAGTTTCAATATAACGTGCGAAGTTGATTGCTTTCCCTCTTTCCGCAAAGTCTTCTTCGAGAACACTACCACTGATATCCCGAAAAACTGTCATCACTTTTCCAGCCGATTTTTGAACTTTGAATTTTTTTTGGTTGCGGTGAATTTTTGTGCCGATATTCCATGGATTGCCGTTTATTTTCATGGTCATAATGGTGGACCCACGTCTCATCTCCCTCACAATGCTGTACAGAAATTCAGCTTCATTTTCGAAGCGCTGCAGTTTTTCTTGGCAAATGCGGAGTCTCTCAGTTTTCATTTCGGCAGTGAGCATGCGAGGCACCCATCAGGCGCAGACCTTTCAGTAACCGAGAATAATGATAATGTGTCCACTTCGCGGTTTGTCTCACAAATCATCTTGCGCCCTGCTGCTGCTTCTTCTTTAACACTGCTTCGCCCAACGTCGAACGGTACTCGCATCAACACAGTTTGCCGTACACAGCTTGCATTCGCCGATGAATGTCTATGGGAGTAACACTTTCGGCGGTCAAAAATTCAATTACGGCACGTTGCTTGAAGCGAACGTCTTTACTCCTTTCCATTGTAATCGATACTGAACCAACGTGTGGAATGAGTGTAGACTATAGTAGGTTATAACACACAACCGGTTTTATCTGGTTACCTCTACACAATCTGGAAAAGGTGGGTATATCAAGTTACAATACAAAACTGGTTTTATCTGGCTACCTCTACACAATCCAGAATTATTCAAGTGGAGGCATTACTTTTCAGCCCACCCTCGTACATACAGGGTAGCGCAAAAGTCGTGCATCATAGGAATTCTCAGTATTGATTATAATATATATTTTTTTCTTTTAGGTCGGGGATGGCTGCAAAATTAACAATAGACGAGTGTGTGAGGTTGGTTTTAATGTATGGAATACCAAGTATTATAAATCGACGAATAGCCATTGATCGATCTGTAGTAACTGGTATTCCACGCATTAAAACCAAGCTCACCCTCTCATATACTGTTAATTTAATTTCGCATCCATCCCCAACCTAAAAAAAAAATATTAATATATTAATAATATTATAGTCAACATCCCGCATTTATATCTTTAAAATAGTGTAATTTCGATGACAACTATGCTATGGCATTCAGTGCCGCTTAACCTAAATAATGGCACTGCGGCTATAACGAAAAGGAAAAAAAAAAATTGTTTTAAATGTCATCTTACCCATTTTAAGAGGGAGTTCGTCTCAATAAAGAGCGCATTGTCGGACCTCGATAGGGCCATAAATTAAAACATTTATGCGCTCGTAAAAAGATCGTCAATCTGTGGCACTTTCCCAGAACTCCTCAGAGTGAGTTACTCGAAAAAAAAAATCGATCGAGTCTCAACGCTAAATTTAATCAAGCACAATCGCGTCACGATAAAGTGACGCTTTCAAATCCACGGTCGAACCGCATTAATGATCCTCGGACCTTCCTCTTCCACTGGGCACAAGAAGTAAGTTGAATTACATTATCTAAATATTTTATGGTCCATAACTCTCTTATACGTTCGCCGTTCACGCGTGTGAGCGAACGTGTATGAATTTATGTATGGAAAGTTCACCATGCTGATTGGCTATCCAGCCAGCCCAGCTTACGTACTATTAACAAATATATAATAGTAGTAGTAGTAATAATAATAATAATAATAATAATAATAATAGTAGTAGTAATAATAATAATAATAATGTAGTAGTAGTAATAATAATAATAATAATAATAATAAATAATAATGATGAATGATTGACTTTGCGTTAAATATAGTTAATAAACCACACTAAAAATAATAACTACGATCCCCCAAAAATAAAGATATTGGTATCGCGCGTCGTGTTCCCCTTTTATGTGCCATAACGTTAACCAAAAAAATAAAAGAGGAGGAGGAGGAGCGATCCCTCCCTTTACGCAAAGACCAAATGCCAACCACCTCCTCAATAACGCTCACCGTCGTCAGTAGTGTAATAAAATAACCTATCATTTGGCCTCAAAGGCGATATAATACACATTGCAAATTTCCACACAAATAACTCTGCGGCGCACGCGCACACGCACACACACACAGGAACTAAAAGAAGACCCGAGTATGAGCCTCCATTTAGGGGAAAAATTACCCAAAATACGGCCAATGAGCGAGGCACAAGTGTGAAGGGGGTTCGGGGAACAGGCAATAAATTTAATATTCTCAAACTTTTTTTACATTAAGTTAACTTCCATTCATATTTCATCATTTAAGACACTTTAAGCAGATTTCTTCTTTTCTCAAATCACAAAATAAAAAAAAAGGTAAAGCAAAGTAATTTTAAGAGTCTAATCATATTCGCTCGTGATTATAATATACTGTATATATATATATTTTTTTTTTTTTGTGAAAACCAAACCAACTAATGCAACATTAGAATTCGTTTTTTTTTTTTTTTTCCCCCAATAACAAAACCAAAGTTTATTGGTGTCGTTAGGCAATAAATTTGGCGTATTATTAAAATTTCAAAGAACGCAAAATGAAAGCAAAATCTCTGAAGTAAATAAATTATATATAAATTATATATAATATATATATATATATATATATATATATATATATATATATACCTCGGTGGTGTAGTGGTTAGCGTCGCTGACTACGAATCCATCGGCCCCGGGTTCGAAACCCGACGGCAGCCGGCGCGCAGCAAAACCCAGCTGTTCATCTTTCCACACAATAAAAAAAAGTGGTTGGTAGATAAATGGGTACCCTAGGTGGCCTAGTGGTTAAGACGCTGGGCTGCTGATGGGGCATGGTTCGGATTCCACGTTAAATTATAGGTCTAAGGTGGAATGTGAAGCTTGACCTTCGTCAGAATGAACAATTCGGGCGGAAGCTAACCAAAGGTTATATATATATATATATAATATATATATGCGGTGCCTCGGGGGTGTAGTGGTTAGCGTCGCTGGCTACGAATCTATCGGCTCAGGGATCGAGACCCGGTGACGGGAGGCGGATCGCAGCAAAACCCAGCTGTTCATCCTTCTGCACAATAAAAGAAATTGGTTGGTAGATAAATGGGTACCCTGGACAGCCTAGTGATTAAGACGCTGGGCTGCTGGTGGGGCGTAGTTCGGATTCCACGTTAAATTATAGGTCTAAGGTGGAATGTGAAGCTTGACCTTCGTCAGAATGAACAATTCAGGCGAAAGAAAGACCCAGGTTATATATATATATATATATATATATATATATATATATATATATAAACCTTGGGCAGGAGATCAGACCAATTCACTCCTTCATCAAATCCTGTAAAGTAACAAAGTATGTATATACAGGGTGGCCATAAAGTCTGGAAACCACATTTCTCTCAGAACTGAAGGTAATCTGCAACGGAGAAAAAAAAAACTATCTTAATATATCCTACGTTTCCAGACTTTACAGCCACCCTGTATAATGAGGCAAACAAACAATTGGACAGTCATCCGGAATTCTCACGGAGTTGTTGTTCATGACGATACAGAAAGGTCAAAAGATTACTTAAAAAAAAAAAAAAAAAAACGACAAAAGTTTTTATCTCCTCCCACACCAACTCCATCCATTTAAAAAAAAACATACCGAAAAAGATAGATGAATACACGGTTATTTTATATACAGTATATATATATATATATATATATATATATATATATATATATATATATATATATGGCGAGTCAAAAATCCTGCCTCAAAACTAACCATAAAATAAATGCTTTTGAAGCAGGGCTTTTTTACTTACCCTGTATAAACAAAAAAAAAAGTATATATACATACATTTCAACTGCAAACAACACACAGTATAATTAACGTAAAGAACGACGCTTGTATAGAAGAACATTCCGCGCAAGATGAGGAGGGAGAACGAACAAATGAAAAAATGAGGTAACCACCCGGGATCTTCCGATTGCCGGTCAGATATGATAACCACTACACCATGGGCCTCACTCGATCAGAAGTCGTAATTCTCCTATATATATATATATATTTTTTTTTAAGTGGGTTGTTTAACCTCCTTCGCAACATCTGAGGTCATATGACGGAGGGGACCTACAGTTTTACGTGGGATCCGAACCACGGGTCGCTACATAATCTGGACGCGGAGGACGGTCTCCCATCAACTACTACCCAGACCCAATGTCGCTTAACTTCGCTGATCTCCGAGAAGCGGTGTTACGACATCGGCCACTACGTAGCCATATATATATATATAAATTAAAATACGAGGGGCGGTCAGAAAATAAGTTTACACGGCGTATAATTTCGTAACTAAAGGACCTACTGTACATTGATTATGTTTGCATCAGGTGAATTCGTTAATCATTGTTGGCAACACTGCATGTCGATTCGGCTGCCATCTATCGTACATTGGTTATACGAGTCAGCTGAACATGGCGGCTCGACTGGAACGGTGCCCTGTCATTTCTGCAACGATATTCTGAGTCTGTCAGTGGTCAAGAATTTCTCGAGCGCATTGTCACGGGAAACGAGACGCGGGTTCATCAATGTACTCGGGAAAACAAAACGTGCCGCCAGCATGGAATGAAAACACCCTGGGTCCCGCGACCGTAGTAATAGTTCAAGATCGCGAGGTCCGCTGGCAAAGTGATGGTTACTTAGTTTTGGGACCACAAAGGAGTTTTGCTCGCGGACTTCATGCGAAAAGGAACAACAATCAATGCAGCCGCATGTTGTTCAACACTGGAACGTTTACGAGCGACCATTAAACGTAAACGTCTTGGACTGCTCCGTAGAGCGGGGCACTATTCCAGTCGAGCCGCCATGTTCAATTGACTCGTATAACCAATGTACCGCAGATGGCAGCCGAATCGACGTGCGCTGTTGCCAACAATGATTAACGAATTCACCTGATACAAACATAATCAATGTAGGTCCTTCAGTTACGGAATTCCTATTACAACTTTTATAATAAAATAATTTTAACATTAAATACACACGCAACTGTTATTTCAACCTCTCTATTTTTTTAATTTGCCACTTAATCTTCAGTCTTTACTGGATATTATATCGTTTCTTAAATTAACGCAAAATATCAGTCGCAAAAACCGTACAAAACTTCTTTTTTTTTTAAACCCTCACCAAAATGTGAAATACTAGTGAGAACACGGACGAAATTTATGCCCTCAAGAACCGTTGCAATCTTGCGTCGTCGCTCCACTGACGACGACGACGACAAAAATCGTGACAAAACTAATTAAAAAAAAAAAATTACTTTTGCATTTTTGTCTAAACCAATTTTTATATCTGTAAATAATAATAATAATAATAATAATAATTTTCAAAAAATTAAAAGTTACCTGTAATTAATGAGAACAATAATTGTAGTAATGTCTAATTAAGAATTAAAATGTTTGGTTTATAAGAATTTAATAATGTTTGTTTAATAAAGATGATAATGTTTAATAAGAAATGTAATTAAGTTAAATAATTGTTGGGTTATAAAAGGGTAGTTGGTAACACCCCGAAATGGTCTAGCTAGAGGCTGGGCAGAAATGCCCCAGTTATCGGACGGCCTTTGTCCTAATAAGGCGTTTTTTTGGTATTAAGATGTTTTTGCTTATTTAAAATATAAATTCTCTCTCCACGATTGAATGTTAACGCTAATTCTCCCCTCGCATTACCCCGTTTGTCTAACGTGTTTCGGTATAAATAAGTCAGTAAAGTGTGATTAATTGTATAATTAATCCCCCGGTCTCTCGCATTAGTCGAAAAGTGAAATGGCCTCCTCTGGGTCACGCGCTACCCGCGTTTATAAAGTACAGCGAAAACGAGTGTAAAGAGAATGAATGATAAAAGACAGAAATCGAATTAAGTAATGTAGCTAAAATAAAAATTGTAAAATGGGGTTTTAAGTATTTAACCACTATATAATGCATGGTGACCAAGTACTGAACCCTCATTACCATTCCCGAATCTGCTACATACAAAATGGCTGTGGAATCGTGTCGACGAATGAAACGGACAGAAATGATAAGTTTCAAACTTGACTCTCGTTCCCAAAGAAAATAGGAGGCACACAAGTGCCAATGTCCCTTTTTCACACGCCATTAACCTCAAATTATTTAACTCTACCAATACGGATTCCATTTTCAAAGTTCTATTTACTACACTATACGACAGGCGGAGAGAACCATACGTTACGTGACAATATCTGACCTTCAGTAAGCGCGAGCGCACACAACTTTTCAATTATCAACAGCTATGCAACTTTCCTTAATATTATATATATATGTATACTGTATATATATATTATATATACACACAGTGTATATATATATATATACTGTATATTTTCCCTCCTTCCCCCTTGTATCGATTACTTCCTTCGTTTCGGAGATAAACACGTATTTCCGGAAGAAACTTTCAGAAACTTCGTTAATGAATAAAATCCGAGAAATTCAGTTAAAAAATTCGAACCCTGAACCTTTAATTATGTGTATATATATAAAATCTCCTCAGACAAATACTAAATCACACGATATCGATCGGTGTCCCATTTTCTTTTCAAATTCAGCTCTTTATAATGCGGAATAACGCGGTTTCTGCTTTCATTTGAACTAGAACGGAATTGACGTTTCAAATCTGTGAACATCATAATAATAATAATAATTTCACATTAAAGTTATACGTAGATGACATGGTTTGGGTCGGGGGAGGGGATGTAGGATCGGGGGAGGGGATGTAGGATCGGGGGAGGGGATGTAGGATCGGGGGAGGGAGGAAGAGAGAAGGAAGAGGGAATGGCACTGCAGTTCAAACCGTGACCTCAAAAACAAATTTATCGTAACGAAGGAAAATTAAATATTCTTATTTTTTACCTACAAATAAATCCAGTGATGACACACTTTCAATATATACACTTCTTATAGAAAGAAAGAAAAACATTTACCATAATAATTAATTCTATTAACAATAATAATCAAAATTATTTCTCCTTCCTTATTAACCTAACCCCTTCACTGCGCTATTTTGGCGCCATATTATATATATATGTATATATATATATATATATATATATATATATAAACTGTATTATATATATATATACATACAGGGTGGGCCGTAAGTTTCCATACATAGGAAAAATTAAACGTTTGTTTTTATGTTTCAGATACCCTAAGAATATGCGTTTGACGTAAGATCTTGTTTACTGATGAAGCAAATTTTTACGTCAATGGAGAGGTTAATCGGCAAAACATACGTTATTGGAGTAATGCTAACCCTAACTGGCTGAGTCCGACGAAGATGCAAGGTGCCGGTAAAGTGATGGTGTGGGCTGGGATATGGGGTGACAGAATTATTGGACCAATTTTTGTCAGTGGAAATCTTAATGCCGAAAGGTATCTTAACATGTTGCAAGAAGAGATTTTCCCATCCCTGCTAAACGAGGAAGGTAACTTCCCAGTTTACTTCCAGCAAGATGGAGCTCCACCTCATTATGGTCTTCACGTGCGTCGGTATTTGGATCAGCAGTAGTTTCCGGATGCTTGGATTGGTCGGCGTGGTCCTGTGGAGTGGCCTCCCAGATCCCCAGATCTCACCCCCCTTGATTTCTATCTTTGGGGGCACTTGAAGGCCATGGTGTATCAGGAAAAGATACGAGACATAAATCATCTAAAGGAACGTATCACCAACGCCATTACAAGCATAACGTCAACTGTGCTAATGCGTGTTCATCAACAGTGGGGAACACGTATTGAAATGTGTTTTCAAAACAATGGCAACCATGTAGAGCATATTATATAAATAAAAATGGTTGTCCATAACAAAATGTTTATTTTTCCTATGTATGGAAACTTACGGCCCACCCTGTATATATATGATGAATAAAACCACGAAGGAAAGGAAACACAAAATGGTGCTCAAGCGCTTTCGTCTAATGACATCCTCAGGAACACTGAGTGTTCCTGAGGATGTCATTAGACGAAAGCGCTTGAGCACCATTTTGTGTTTCCTTTCCTTCGTGGTTTTATTCATCATAAATATTTTTCACGTGTTACTTTCGTGAAATAATTTTCATATATATATATATATATATATATATATGCTGCAAACCACAAGGAAAAAGAAAAACGATTCCAAGGCCTTTCGTGTATTCAGAGCTACACCTCGTCATTCCCTGACGAGGTGTAGCTCTGAATACACGAAAGGCCTTGGAATAGTTTTTCTTTTTCCTTGTGGATTTGCAGCATTCATTCATTTCACGTGTTTAATTGTGAAATTCATCCCATATATATATATATATATATATAGCTGAGAATTTTCCACAATTAAGAGGCTAAATACAAGTTTATAAGAAGCAACTACTATCGAGTTAGCATTTATGAACGGAATACGACACACACTCTTATCTATTATATACGGATTTAAAGGTGAACGTTACAATCAATGGCCGTCCAAGAGGACATGGAGGATAAATAATAATAAAGCCCCAAATGCTGAACAAAAATTTCCTACCCACTAGCCTAGCCTACGCAATCACAGCGATTGTGACGTCACAACAGAAACGCACCAAGCCATTTCGCAAATATCACACGTGACGTCAGAAAAGCTTGTGACGTCACAGACCGCCTTGACATCGCAGTCTTTATTTTAAGCAAAGTAATATTAAAAGAAAACAGCGAGAGGAAATTCATTTTTATACAAAATGTTTCAGTTTTACTTTTTATTAATTCGCCAACACAAATGCAAGCGAATATATTGCAACACAGATTAACTTTACACACACATATATATATATATATATGCGCCTCGGTGGTTAGTGGTTAGCGTCGCTGACTACGAATCCATCGGCCCCGGGATCGAGACTCGGTGACGACAGCCGGCGCGCAGCAAAACCCAGCTGTTCATCCTTTCACACAATAAAGAAAGTGGTTGGTAGATAAATAGGTACCCTGGGTGGCCTAACGGTTAAGACGCTGGGCTGCTGGTGGGGCGTGGTTCGGATCCCACGTTAAGCTGTAGGTCTAAGGTGGAGTGGGAAAAGTTTGACCTTCGTCAGAATGAACAATTCGGGCGGAAGCTAACCAAAGGTAGAGGTGTCTGTGTAAATTATTTACGGTTGGAACTGGGCCATTCTTCCATAATTACGATAATCGTCGTCATTACAAACTGCTACTGTATTAACATCATTAATTAACATTGTTAGATATTATTAATCTATTATTATACCTTTCACGATTTCTAACATCGTCATTTAAGTGTACGCATCATTAGTTAAAATTATTTAATGTTTAATATACATCATCTTCGTAACCATTACTAGATACGGTTAAATTAACTCGCTCAGCCCTCCCTATCTGGCTGTATAAGGAGGGCTGAGCCCCACCGTTGGAATCAGTGCGTGAAATAAAACGAGAAGCCTGAAGGCCGAATGCATGAGCCTGGTGGGCAGAGACTCAATTTGGTTCGACAGCGGCGCTGGGAAATACCTTCATTTCACACTTCATTCTCTCCCATTCGATACGGGAATTCGTAAAAAAAGGGGGGCGGGGGAGACGGGGGAAGGGGATTATAAACACCCACTGTAACCATTCAGAATTTGTAATTTCCCCAAAATCTCCCAACATTCAATTAAAACATGACAAATTTAACTGTCAACTGTAACCGTTAAGACTGTAAATATAAATATGACGGTTCATCTCTCTCTCACACACACACACACACACACACACACACACACACACACCACACACAATAAAATCCAAACAGGCCGTATTGTAAACTCGGCAAAATGGGGTCCCTCAATGTAAAACTATGAAGCGAAAGGGTAACAAATAAACCAACATTATTCCTCCATTCACAACTTCGTTAACTTCTTCTCTCCCCTTTTCGTGCGTTGTCATGCACGACCTCTTTCTTTACCTCCCAAGAAACGATTGACGCGCGCGCACAAACTTTCTTTTCAACTCTCAAATCACTTTACGCGTATCGGATCACTTACAACCAATCCTCTCGTTGGACTTCGTATTTGTAATCTACGTATAAAGCGCATAATCGAACGTAATTTCAGACACAGCATCACGTAAATTTGAGACGAAGGGCGCGCGCGTGCGTGCGTCTGCTACTAAAATATATTATTATTATTATTAATTAAATAAACGAAAAAACTCTCCTTAAGAAAGCATTATATATATATATATATATATATATATATATATATATATATATATATATATATATATATATATATATCCCCAAAATAAAAGCGACCACCTTTTTCACCAGTCCAACAAAACCACAATTCCAAGGATACCAAACTAAATGAAACAAAAATCATATTGAACCCATTATCTTGACCTTAAAATGAGACTTGGTCTATTTAAATCGGACGAGTTTTCTCGTTACAAATTCAACTAACTTCAACAATACTGTAGTTGTTAAAAAATAAAGCTAAAATATACGAAAGTACAAAAATAAAATAGCTAAATTCGTGTCAAGACGGTAGTCCATTTCATCGGTTCTGGTACACCATCGCGTACTTGCGAGGACAATGTCCCGATTTCATCGCGCTAGAAGAGTGGCCACCCAACAGTCCAGATTTAAATCCACTTCACTATTTCGTATGGCGACGTTTAGTTCACAAAGTTTACGACCAAAATGTTGAAGTTGGCAACCAACTTCGAGAATGCAATTTAACAACATGGAATGATCTCGATGAACACCACTTCTGAAGCAGTTCGTCAGTGGCGCACGAGGCTACAAATTGATGATAATGGAGGACACATTGAACATTTGCTGCGTTTATGTCTTATTCGGTTTGATTTTGTTCATTGTTGTTGTTGTTGTTGTTCTTCTTCTTCTTCTTCTTCTTCTTCTTCCGCAGCTTATTATCCCATCTTTACATGGGGTCGCTGTTTTTGGTTCGTCTTCTCCACTCTCCTCTGTCGTATACCACGTCCTCCTCCAAGTCCTTCTCCCTGATGTCCGCCACCACACAGTCCCTCCATCTCGTCTTCCTCTTCTTCTCCGTCCCGGCAACTCCATCTCCAGCACTCTGCGCCCCACATACTCCTCCTCTCTTCTCCTGACGTGTCCATACCACCTCAGCCTGGCCTCCTGCACCTTCTTAGATGCTTCCGCTACCTTCACTGTTCCCCTTATATGCTCATTTTTGACCCTATCCCTCCTCGTCACTCCACACATCCATCTCAACATCTTCATTTCAGCCACATCGATTTTTCTTTCATTGCTCTTCTTCATTGGCACAGTCTCCATTCCATACAACATTGCCGGCCTCACCACTGTTTTGAATACCTTTCCCTTCAGTTTCACTGGGACCCTCTTATCACAGAGCACCCCTGATACGTCTCTCCAGTTCTTCCACCCCGACTGTATTCTACAGTTTATTTCTCTCTCTGCTCCCCCCTCTGCATCCACTGTTGACCCCAAGTATTTAAAATACTCCACCGTCTTAACACGCTCTCCACTCAATGTCACTTCCCCTCCTCGGTCCTGCTGCACATCACATCTCATTTGATTTTGTTCATTGTAAACTTTTTTTAATATTAGTTCAGCTAAGTCTATAATTACCCTGTGAGAGAGTTACAAGGAGTTACAAGGAAAAGAAGTACCTCAAAAGGCCTTGCGGCCCATACCGAGGAGATACCAATGGCAACGGGTGCCACGAAAATTTTCTACACACTCAAATAGTGTGCAAAATTTGGTCTAACCTTTTCTTGAACTGATTCTACAGAGGAACTGTTCACAACTTCCGAAGGTAACCTGTTCCATGTGTCACAGATCTTATACGTAAAGTAATTCCCACACACACTAGTCCTAAACCGTTTCAAATCCAACTTCCAACCATTGTTGCGAGTTGGGTTATCATTTAAACTAAACATACTTCTAAAATCGACATCGTTGAACCCGCGTAAGAGCTTGAAAACCTCGATCAGTTGACCGCGCAGCCTCCGAGTTTCAAGCGAAAAACAAGTTCAGGGCGCGTAACCGTCGATTGTAGACCATATGCCTAACGGAAGGGATTAACTTTGTGGCCCTCGCCTGCACTCGCTCCAGCCTCTCAATATATTTCCTGAGGGTGGGCGACCAGAACTGCACAGCATACGCCAGGTGCGGCCGAACAAGGGAATTGTACAGTGAGAGCACAATCTCCTTGTTCCGAAACTGAAATTGCCTCCTGATATAACCAATAGTTTCTGGGCTTTGTTTTCCACCTCTACACACTGTTTCGTAAACTTAAGGTCGCTGCTAATTAGCACACCCAAGTCCTTTTCTAAATCAGTCACCTCGATATTACTACCCAACATCGAGTAGTCCGACTTGGGATTGGCGTAGCAATGTGCATCACTTTGCATTTACCCAAGTTAAACGGCATTTGCCATTTTCGGACCACTCTCCTATCCTACCTAGGTCCGCACGCAGTTCCTCGATCGCTTCGGGCGTCCCAACATTGGCCGCAAGCTTGGTGTCATCAGCGAATTTGGCGATCCGACTGGACGATGCCACCGTCGATATCATTTATGTAAATGATAAACAACAGTGGCCCCAAAACGGAACCCTGAGGAACCCCACTAGTGACCGAGGCCCAACCCGAACTAGCCCCTTTAATTACCACCCTCTGCCGCCTATCCTCAGCCAGTTTCAATCCACCTACCTATTTCCCCACCGATACCCAGCGCGCGCACTTTCGCCGTTAGCCGGCGGTGAGGTACCTTATCAAAGGCTTCTGAAAGTCGAGATAAAGTATATCAATAGCCCTACTCTTATCGTACTCACTCAACATGACGTGGAAAAACTCGAGCAAGTTGGTGAGACACGACCTATGCCGTCTAAACCCATGTTGGGAGTCCCCAAGCAGCTTGTACGAATCCAAATGGTCAACGATCCGATCCGCTATTATCCCCTCTAATTATTTACCTACAACTGAAGTGAGACTGATGGGACGATAGTTCCCTGGACTTTCGTGATCCCTTTCTTAAAGATAGGGGTCACATTGGTTCCCTCCAGTCACCAGGCCCGTCTCCAACGATTTGTTGAAGACTGTAGCAGGTGGGAAGCCACCTGGTCGCGCACTGCCGCAACACACTGGGGAGAAACTGGTCTGGCCTAGGAGCCTTAAACGCGCTGTTTGTCTATTCTGTCGGCAACGACTGTCGCGGTACATCGAACACTATCCAGGCCAGCACCTTGAACAAAGGCAGGTAACAATGAGTGGCTGGCAACCACGATACGCCTTTGAGCGGCTAATACCTACTTTTGAGTAGGTGGACCTGCATGCCCTGGGGCCAATAGTGTCAAAAATATAGACAATGAGGGCAACCTCTAAATATTGAGTAATACGAATAAAATTTTGCACGATGAATTATCTCCTGAAATAGCATCTATCTGGGGGGGGGGGGGGGGGGGGGGGGAGCGAAATTTCCGTCACTTTCTGTTTTTGGTCATATAAGGGCCACCCTTATATATATATATATATTATATATATATATATATATATATATATATATATATATATATATATATGGATGTACGATTCCAGAATTTTGGCCGATACCGATACTCAAAATAGGCCGATATTTTGCCTATACCGATACTTTATTTTAAAATCAAATAAAACATTTTACCAATAATTATTTATTCAGTAATAGTTGTAGATACTGTAGCACAAACAATGTATAAATATAACGTACTGAAATAAATTTAGTCACAAGAGAGTACACACTTTATAACTACGTATGCCACTATATAGTTACTAATTACTACATTACTCTAGTCCAATTCGGTGCCCGAGGTGCGTTGCATAAGTATACCTCTAGATATAAGTCCTCCCTAGGCGTTAATGTTTAATTCTAGTGAAAAAGTGATGTAATAATCTCGTGATACGCAATTGGTTTCAAATTATAACAGTTTAAAAAATAAGAGGAAGAAATGAAAAATGATGAAACTCTGTATGTATTCAATAAGTTTATTCAAATGAAAATTTATTCAATTGTATTTTATAAATAATTAAATATTAATTTAAAGAGAACTTGGAAAAGTATCGGCAGTATCGGTCGATACCGATACATCCCTTATATATATATATATATATATATATATATATATATATATATATATAAGCAAGATACCTGTCGAAAAATCATATTAAGAACCTCACCTGTGTTTGTCATAAGAACCAGGTGCCCAAGGGGGCACCCCTCTTCTGCTCATGGTAGCCGTGGACATTCCACACTGGGGGTTGATAATGGGCGAAGTGGTGTCTCATCCGATCTATGAGAGACTATCCGCATTACATCCACGAGGAAATCCACAGAAGGACGCGTGGATAACAAAAAAGGAATCCGAAGAGAGGCGAATCACGCGGACTTTAACGGAATCGCCGGTTTCCGTTGGCGAACATCCGTCACATTTGGCTCTCACTTCCAGTTTATCGATAATTATCATTCGCGTACAACTTTCTTATTAAC
The DNA here is from genome assembly GCA_023014485.1 of Bathynomus jamesi. Lineage (NCBI taxonomy): Eukaryota > Metazoa > Arthropoda > Malacostraca > Isopoda > Cirolanidae > Bathynomus > Bathynomus jamesi. The sequence continues at coordinate 99,371 of JAJOZX010001142.1, read as the reverse complement.
GCAAAATTCAAAAACTTTTCCTTTTTAATCGACTGTAAAATATTTTTTAGGAACGAAACCCTGCGAAAAGAAACAAAAGAACAACGCTATTACACTAATTAATTTCTTTTCCACCATTATTTTGTTGCTATTTGAACAAGTTAGAAAAACTTATTTTACACAACCTTCCGTAAATACATCTTTATAAATCTACCCGTCACACTCTAAGAATAGTGCCGTACTCACCATCACTAATTTCACACTATTTATTTGCGTTATCCGATAAATACACCTTTTTCCCACAACACCCACTCATATATATATATTTTTTTTTTTTTTTTTTTTAGTTCAGGAAGAACGATTCGCCTCTATTTAAAGGGCATATCTCAGCGGAAAAACAAAGAAAAAGTGAGAGGAAAGACAGAGGAAAAAGAAAGGGTGGAGGGGACAGTCGAAGTGGAAAAAGACCAAGGATGACAAGGACTGCAGGGTCGAGCCCCATCATCCTTGGGTGCTAGGGCCGGGAGGGCGCACGTGAAACTCCAGGAACAAGCACGTACAAACGAGCACAAAGAGCACTCAAGAGCACGAGCTTAGAACCCCCTTGCGGGGTATATATATATATATACATACACACACCTTCGTGCACTTTATTTCTCTTTGAAGACTCTTCCGGACTTTAATTATACACAGTAGACGAATGCCCACAAATAAAAATAAAAATAATAATAATAATAATAATAATAAATGGAAAATTATGGCTTGTATTTGATTTGAATTTGTTTTCTCTGGAAAGTTTTTGGCGTGTTAGCTCCTTTTACCTCCTGATCGAGGCTGTTCTAAATGTCAGTCAGGTCCTGAGGAGGGTAAAGATCTTTTTGCTAAGTCAAAAGTGTAATTCGATTTTCTGACGTTACGAGTTTGATTATCGTGTATTGAAGCGGTGGTGGATTTGGGAAGCTAAAATTCTATTTAAGATGATTTCTGGCGTAGTAATATTAACAATTTAATAAATACGGGAAGGAATATTTAGTTTGTAGATATCTGCTAGTTCGGAAAATTTTTAAATCGTCGAACGTTTTGTCTTTATCATTATTACGTTCGTTCGATTTATAAATTTTCCCTAATTATTAATTTTTACATTACGAACAATGACTGCGCAAAATATTGCCACGCACTTCCGTAACCGCTAATGCAGTACTATAAGTGCGAGAATGCCACCATAATGAAGTGTTTGGTTCTCTAAGGACTTGTTTTGAGCGTGATTCACCTACTTCTGTAACGATGTACTGTATGAGAATGGCTTATTTGTTGCATAGTACAGCAATTTAACCCTTTACTACATAAACGGACGAATTTGTAACCTGTCAAATACACGCATTCATAACTTAACCCAACAAAAAATTCATGCGGTAAAAAGGGTTGAAAGACAGGTTGGTGTGAAGGGTAATTCGCAGAAGTTTCTCAACTGCACTAGTTTCATAGGGAGCTTTTCTGGTAATGAATAAAAAAAATACAAAATAAAAAAAAATAAATAAATAAATATAGGGTGGGCCGTCAGCCGCTTTAACGAAATGTTTAACGAAACTCACTTGGTAAAGCGACTTATGGCCCACCAAATAAATATATATAAAAATATATAAAATATATATATATATATATATATATATATGAAAAATTATTTCACGAAAGTGACACGTGAAAAGTATTTATGATGAATAAAACCACGAAGGAAAAAGAAACACAAAGGGGTGCTCAAGCGCTTTCGTCTAATTTCGTCTAATTTCGTCTAATTCCTGAGGATGTCATTAGACGAAAGCGCTTGAGCACCCCTTTGGTTTCTTTTTCCTTCGTGGTTTTATTCATCATATATATATATATATATATATATATAAAATTTTTGGAGTTCATTGTTGGTAGTTGTTTGGAATGGAAAGAAGTCCTTATTTGAAGGAAGTTATGATCGTTGTCTCATCTGCATACTGGTAACAGAACGAGTTATTTAGTGATCAGTGAAAGTAATTTAGGCGCATGTAAAGGAGGAACACGATCGCTGCCAGAATGCTCCTTCGAGGCCCTCCGTGAGATATGGGTCTCGTCTGTAACGTTGATAATCCTGCGCTTTACACTGTGTCCTGTTAGTGAAATATGAGCAGAACCATCTTGAGGGTAGTTCCCTGAAGCTATCATAACCGAATTTTTTTTATTATTTTTTTTAAAGAGTAGGTGTATGAGGTATTGTATGAAAGACTTTAGGCTAGATCAAGTTGGATGAGTATTAATGTAATTCTGTCGTTCAGACTGCTGTAAACTACAACTAATGTAGCGGTTATTGCATCAGTGGATAGTGTGTTTTCGTAGAAAACATCTGTTGTTTGTGTATTATTGTCTCTTAACATAAATTCTATTTGATTACATACGACTCTCTCGTACAGCCTACTGATGATTGAAAGGACGGAAATGAGTCTGTAGTTTGAGGAGATAAAATTTATCTCCTCATTTAAAAAAAAGTACATACTCTAGCCCTTTTAAGGCAGTCTGTGAAGGTAACATTTCGATTGGTTAATGAGCTTTGCGAGCATGGACGCAACTAAATTCGTACATTCTTTGTAAAATGCATTTGGGATTGTGTTTTCGATTGTACATTTTTGTTTTTCAGTTGTTTTACGGCCGTTAACAATATTAAAATAATAATAGATGAAAAGAAGGTATGAGGAACGCAAACCATCACATTTTCCCTTCATTTCTCGCTCCGAAGGACGGCTCATGAAACGCTTTACCGGATGTCACCCACAACCGGATTTTGCTTGAAAACCAGTTTCCTGAAACGGAATATCACCCACCGAGTCCCTAACCTCGAACACCCTTAAAATCTTCTTAGCTGCAAAGGAAATTAAATACAACCCCAATGAAAAAGTTTTAAGAAAATCCAAAACGTACCACTATTTTTCAATGCAATGCAACTCGCTTATAGAGTGCAACGTTAATAGGACAACGGCGTCAATCTTCAACTGCGTCGCCCCCCCAAAAAGCGAAAGAAATAGTAAATTTTGTCCGTTTTTTAAGCTTCACCTTTATCTACATAATTAACTAGTGACTCTGGTTTTTAAACACACGAGAGTTAAAGGTCTGATCTTATGTGACCAAACATAGCTTAAGTTTGATAAAGGGTCCCGAGCAATAAGGGTAGTTTCGACGTTAAAAATTCTTAACTTTCGCAGTCTCCGAGCTAAATTACTTCTTAAGTCCCTGAAAAGGCGTTTTCCTTACTAAGTTCCCTATCGATTGATAATCATTACTTTATACCCGAATTCCTTCCAGTTGCAGAGCTTGTCAAACCAGCGCCTACGACAGGCGAGGTGCTTCCCAAAGTAATTTATCTCCGGGCACGCTCTATCGAAAGTAACCAAAGCAGTTACTAAATATACATCGTCTTAGTAAGGGTATCACGCAAGTGCGAAAAAAAACACACACGGCTCTAATTTAGGAAATTCAACATTTTTTTTTTTGTTAACCCTTCTACTAGTTAGTAGTTACTAATACCATATTATGTCAAACAGTCGCGTACTTATCGAGTAAAATATCTAAGCACCAGACCTAATTTTTTTTCGTGAGAAATTAGCTTCGGAGGGAACCTAACCTATCGTTGGCCCGGGTATGACGAGTTTTATAAGTGGAAGGCACCCACGCAAAAAGTCGTAATGGCTATCAATCGACGAGAAATTTAATAAGGAAAACATCTTTTCAGGGGCTTTGGATGAGAAACGATAGTTTATTTACGAAATGGCAAAAAATAAAAAAAAATAAAAAATTTTGAAACTTCAAAACTCCCCAAACAAAACTAAGATAAATTAAGTAACGAGAGACCTTTCGCATACAGTATATTTAAAAACCCCAAAACACTCGTTAATTATGAAACAAAAAAGCTTTAAAAAATTACATAAAATTCGCTACCGCTTTGCCGGTACGCAGTTGAAGACTGATGACGTAATTGGTCGGGAGCCATTATATAAGAGAAAAAAACAACCCGCGTATAAGAAAAACGGGAAGAACGCCTATTACAAAGCCACCAATTAGTACGGTGTCGCCAAACGAAAGAACGACAAAATACTCGTGAATCAACGGTCGCTAACGCTCATTCACCAAAGCATCACCGAGCATTTTATGCAAAAATTTTAAGAAAACCCAAAGCGTACCACTATTTTCATTCAAACTAAATAAATATAACATCCTCTTCATAATGTACAAAAATAAATTATTCAAACTAAAACGATGAAAAGAGAGATTCCAACTTTTCCGAGTTGAAAAAGGAGTTTAAAAACCGACCTTTCCAGAAAGAGAGAGAAAAAAAAAAAAAAAGGAAAAAACACTTCCTGAAGTACTTCCCGAACCATAAAAAATCTTCGCAACAGTTCCGTTTTTTTTTTTTATTACCCGACATCCCCCCCACAAAAAAAAACCTGAAATCCCAATGATATCAAATAAAACGCGTTGATAGACTGAAGGATCGAGAAGCTTGAAAGGAGATAGAGGAGCTTTCGACAAATTAAACCGCGTCCACGAGCCTTTAAAGCTTCCAAATATAAGACGATACGATAAATGGAACTAGCTACTCGGTACCGTACTGCGAAGAAAGTACATTACGACACGCCATTAAAGTACGCTTAACTACGAACGTACTCTCGGTAAAAGAGACAAATACGTAGTCCGTAATTATTAAGGCAATAAGCAAGTATGGTAGGACCTTTCTTCTTTTTAAAATTTACGCTTCAAATAGTGAAAGCGTTTCAACACCAGCCTATAAAACCCCGAACACAAACCTAAGAACGCTCTCTAACAACCGTTTGAAATACTTCCTAATGTCTAACGGTAAATTTAAGAGACGAACGCCAAGACGAAGTCGCGCTACGAGGAATGACTTACGACATCTTTACGACGAACGACCGCGAAGTCTGGGCTGAGCGTTTTTATCAACTCGACGGAGGATCTACCCGGGGAGCGAAAGAGGATAACCTCAAACCGCGCAATGACGTCATAACACCTTCGACGCTCCGACGAATCAAATCAAAACCCAATCGAATCAACCTCCTCCTCCTCCTCCTCCTCCCGGAGCTGGAGATCGCCGCCCTTTATCTCGATGAATCAACCAACCTCTCCCGCAGACGGAGAACTTCACACGCTAACACACACAATTAGTAACGACATCCTGATCCACACATCAAACGGGAAACATCGAAACCACCGAAATAAACACTCCATTTAAATACGCGAACGATGCACTTTTCTTCACCTCGTTCGAGATAAAAACACTATTTTAAATCGAAAGCAAAAGTAAAGAAGACGCAAAAAACACACACACACACACACACACACGACGATTTCAATCGTAGAAGACGACTGTATGATGGGGGGGGGGGGGTATATTCCGAATCCAGTACGGACCGGTTATTATCTACTACAGTGGTCTCTCCTCAATCTTCCCCTATCCCCACCCCATCGAATATCAAAAAATAAAAATAAAAAACGGGAACATGGGAGGGGCCAAGGTGTAGGAAGTAATTCATTAACCTTTTTGCAATAAAGGTTTCTTATAAGAAACAATAATTTATCTTTTCTCGCGCGATAGCAACGTTCCAAATGTTTACAAAAATTTTAATGCTTAAAAATCCGCTGCAGACGAATTTGAATGAAAAAAACAGTAAAGTATTTTTGTTTTTAAAGTCACAAAAAGAGCCCCTATTTTATTTATATATATATATATATATATATATATACATAATGCATATGAATCCAACCCACTTAGGGTCCTAAATGCCCCTACAGCTAAAATTCGAGTTACGAACAATGAATTACAAATACGAGCACCATCAATTTCATTAACTTGACACCGCACTAAAAGAGCAATACTGAATAATGCATACATTAACTAATTATTAACAATAACACGCAAACAATTACGAGGAAACTCGAAAATAATCCCCAAACTTATGATAATCAGGAGTAAATATTAATATTAATAATAGTTATCCAACAAGATGATATCCATTTTCTCTCGCAAAGTGCGACCGCCATCTTGACAAGACCACTAATTGTGGCTTTTTACCATTCAAGTGTTATTTCTGAGAAAGAAAAACGCTATAATCCAGACATTATCATTATTTCGCATTGCTTCTCGTAATAATCAGTGAAGTATTCACTTTTTTTAACACGTCACGATCACTTAATTCAGATTCACTAGAGGAATAAAATTGACATCACGTAGACACAAAAACTTCACAAGAATAGAAGGGGGGGGGGGGGGGGGGGAAAACACTTCCGTTAAATGTATTTTAACCACTATTATTATTATTATTAAATCAATATTTATAATTCATATATAAAAAAAAATCACAATTTTAAAATGTAATCACACTTGAAATTTTTCAATTACACTTTTCCTCCCCCTTAACAAAGGAAAAGAAATATTGTATTCGTTATTAAAGCGATCACTTTCTACATTTTTTTTTTTTTTTTTCATTTTCAACTTCGCTTTTACGAAAAAAAAAAAAAAAAAAAAAAAAATGATGATTTTCACTGAGAAAACTCCGTTTACACGCACAATATATATATTCACACTCGCAGTTAATTAACGAGTTTCGAAGCGCACCACACCACAAAATACCGGTAACAAAACACTCGTTATTATTATTTCCTCGCAATATTTATTTTTCTCAATTATTAATTGTGGTATAGTAGTTACTGCGACACTGGCTTCAAATAATAATAATAATAATAAAATAATAATAAAATAAATAATAATAATAATAATAATCCTTCGATGCTCCAAAGAGAAACAACACAGCAGCAGCACTTCAACAAACTTCCGATATTGCACAATCTTTGTAACCTTTATAGAGTCGCGTTGTAGACGTGTGTATGTGACTACACGCGTGTGAGGCAACGTCGCCTCGGCTCCACCGCCGCTATTTTAGTTCACACACACAAAAACACACACCGAGCGAACATGGGCGTTTTAAGTCACTTCTAAAACACCGCATAAAATATCCTAATCGCTCCTTATTCGGTGAGGGGGGGGCGATAGGAGGGGGATTTCTCACACTCGACCCATTCTTAGTTAAAAGGAACTAATTAACGCGACCATCTATCTATTCGGTGACCGAATTGAATAGACATCCTAAATGGCATTGGAAACTGGAGGGACCCCGTTCACACGAGACCTTCAACCACAGAGAGAGAGAGAGAGAGAGATTGGGAGGGATAGGGAGGAGGGGGAAGTCAGAGTTAGAGGGAGAGGGGGTGTGTGGGGGAGGAAAGACAAGGGGAGAAGGGGGAGGGGAATGAGACACGAGCTGCTTACATTCAGGTACAACAAAACTCTCACCGACACACTTTCGACAAAGTGCACAAGATAATAAGCCAAACGAGCAACAAAGTCTCCCCACGAACACACACACACACACACATATATATATATATATATATATATATATATATATATATATATATATATATATATATATATATTACAAATCACGTCTCGATTACAAGTTTTTTCTTCACACGTATTGAGAGTAACGAAATTTTAACTCTTAAAATCCTTTTCCAATAAAGAAGCACATATGAACACTGGGGAGCGCGTACTTTCCTTTATTTACACAAACACACGCGTCCCGTAAGAGTATAGGATGTGTTGCTAGTGTAAGTTAATGTCCGTGAGTGTCTTCGCGTGTGTGTGTGTGTGTGTGTGTGTGTGTTGGTGTGTTTTGAGTGCGGTAAGAGCGACTCTTAAGCCTCACCATTTGCTTCACTTCGCCAGCCTAAACTCCCTTCCTTCAAATGCGAGACCAGATCTTTCGTCACACACTCATGCTCGTTGCAGGGCTGTCTCGCGAGTAGCTGCTGCTGCTGCTGCTGCTGCCGCCGCTTACAACACGGGCCAGCCACCAACCTTGAGCTCGCTACAGGGCCTCCCGATTCGCAGGAAACGGGTCCGCGTTTAAAGCCCCAATATGACTGCTACAATGCATTTAACAGCTTCCTAATAACCACCACCGTTTCATTGAAAACTAATTTCAGTGTCCGCTCTTAATGCTTCTCCTTCGAGCGAATGACGGAGGAGCGGAACCGCGTTAATAACGCGATCAAATGCGAAATATAACGTCATCTTTACCGAGAAACGCTCAATTACGCAATTCAAGTGACTCAAAACGGCGGTTATACTATTCTTTCGTATTATTATTATTATTATTTTATCGATACAATATATTCCCGATCCATAATAAAAATTACTTCATCATCGCGCAATAATGAATACCATTCTATCAAAATTACAGAAATTCTGGTCTCAAACTGTAACACACAATCCGACTCCTCCTCCTCCTCCTCCCTCCTTCCACTTCAACCGAACTTAACAAAAGAAGCGGAAAATTTATAATAATAATGCCTATAAACATTTAGTACCCAAAATATAGGGTGGTCCTCATAAAGAAAAAAAATACATATATGGTTGTTTAAGTACCCATTTTGTTATATATTATTTTTAACGAGTTTTACTAGACAATAAAAACCAAGAGATTTCCAACGAGATGAGCGCGGTATGGGGACCGAAGTGGCGAGGTAAAACGATCGCGTCTTTCCATCGGATAAGAAGCGCGACACACCCCGGGGTACGTTATGGGGAGTAAAATGTCTCGGCGGGAATAGGTAGGAGGACTATGACCCCCGTGGGAAACTCGGTTCCGGATGAAACTGAACGCGTAGATTGACGAAGCGAAAAAGAATGGTGAAGGAAAGCGCATCACCGGCGTGATAGGGTTAGGGTGTTCCCCGGGGAGTCCCTGGGGCAGCGAAGGAAGCGGAGGGCATCGGCGTGTGAAAGGACGCAATACCACCTTCCACGTCGTACATACCAAAACATTAAGCAGTCTTCCCGGGCATCATCATTATTATTATTTCCGTGGCTAATGAAAAAAAAAAGTCGACATTCGGACAACCACCCTCCCATTACAGTGTCCCCTTTTTCCTAAACTGCGTAACGTCTACTTTCCGCTCTCCTCGACTCTCTTCAGGCCCTTCCTGACCGCGCAACAAACCAAACACTCCCCTTATCTTTTCTTATCAGGCGCACCCTTTTATTCGTAGAGTCGTCGTCGGGCGATAAACTCCGTAACATCAAAATACCTCCAATTTAAGAGCCTTCTACTCCAATCACGCGACAATTGAGACGCTCGTGACACTTTTAAACGTTCGGTTGCTACGTAACTAAACCCCGAGTTCAGCCGTTTATAAATTCTTTCGCAACTTTAGCAAATGATTATAGACGAGAGCGACGAAACATCTTTCTTACTAATTATCGTGAAAATAGTTATTTACAATACTTCGCAAATGACAACACGAATAAGAAGCATTTTAAAAAGCCTAAACAACCCTGAATATAATTAAGTACGATAACGTCATTAAAAAGGAGTAAACAATAACTACTATTTTCGTACAATAAATGCTAATATAAACTCTTCAAATCAAGACCAAAACTTTTTTTTTTACACTAACTGCATAAAATGCCAACAATGGCGCGACCACCACCACCACCACCGACCTATTCACTTCCTTCGGCCCCTAAACACGCTAACAACACGTTAATTCCCGTTCACGCACTTCTAAACACAGACTCACCTCGGCAGTAAATCAAAGCAAAAGTCCTCTTGCGTTTTTGTTGAGGGAAACCAGACGACGACTGGCGGAATACGGAGAAAAAAGTTTAATACTCTGTTACAAAGGATACGCCGATGATGATGATGATAATAATAATAATAATGATGACGGCGAGTAAAAAGTATACTAAACGCAACAAGAGTTGCGGGGAAAAAGAACGGATGAAAAAAAGGAAGGAGGGGGAGGGGGGCGAGTAAGATTTTTTTTTTTTTTTTTTTTAAGTCATTCCCATTTTAAAAAATTACCGCCAAGCCAATCAGTGACGAATGATCGACAGTAAATTTCTGTCCTCTTTGTAGACTTTAGATCACAAACGGCTGAGGGAACGTCTTTCAACTTTACATCCATAATGAGGGAAGGATTAAATGTAATGAAACGTTATTTGTCTGGAATCCCTAATGGAATTCATCAGGCTTTCATTTTTAAATCTTAAAAGCGTAGAAACTTTGAAACACTAGTCAGATCAGTGTGTGTGTGTGTGTACTTTACGGAATAGCGACAATCTTTAGGATACGAGAGCACATCGCGACACAAATGTGCGTATGGCAACTTAGCAGTGACGTCATAATGACTTATTTTTCAATAAAAAATCACTAAATATGAAAAAAGGTGATATAATGGTTAAGTTATTTAGATTAGGTTAAATGTCGCAATTCACAACAAAATATGAAAATGTCGCGGTTTTGTAAGGTAACAAAACGTGTGTGTGTGTGTGTGTTTTATTCACAAATTAATTCGTTTTAATAACTTCAAAAGACCTTTTTTTTTTTTAACGTGCTAAAAATTCTTACTGACATCACTTAAGTTAAAATCGAAAATAATATAATTCACCTCGAGAAGTTCATTCCTCTTTTGGCCACGTAACTGCAGCAATTATACCTACAATAAATCCGTTTGTACAAAATACAATTACGCTTAAATTCATTTTCGTACGTAATTACTTTTATCGGAAAAAAGGATTAACTTTACGTAAAATTTCGAAGTTACGAATTAACGCGCAATATTTTCCGCGCAACAACGAGGTACCTACGAGCCTCCGCGTATCCTCCGGAAGAGCGCGTCCGTAGGGGCGTATAAGGCCGGCAGCGGGCGGGATCATCTCGCGACTCGAGTCGCGCGCGTGATTTTACATTAACAAAATGGGAGCCCCCGCACACCGCAACGACCCACAATCACGTCGTGGTGTGTGTGTGTGTGTGAAGGACAAGTACCACCTCAAAAGGCCTTGCGGCCCATACGGAGGAGGTATCAAGGAGAGAGAGAGAGAGGGGGGGGGGGCGCAAAGATAAAAGGCAACAGTAGTCCTGATTCGTGCTCTGTGGGAAGCTTCGGGGATTAAAACACCAATAAAACAGGCTAGGAAAATTTACGCACGTTTTGGTTGGTCATTCGAATCGCCAACGAAGATGCTATTCAAAGTTTTTCTATCTTCGTTTACAGAGAGAGAGAGACAGAGAGAGAGAGAGACAGAGAGAGAGAGAGAGAGACAGAGAGAGAGAAAGGGGGAGGGAGAAAAAAGAGAAGAGACTAGCTTAAAGTTGTTTAGTTATTTTTCCTGGCACGCGAAACTTATAATACATTTTTTTTAAAGCCGTCACTCTCTACCGATTTAAACGAAGCTGAACGGAAGGTCACACGCAGCGAGAACTTAAAAACGAGGGAAGCTATCGAGTAAAAGAATATTATTTACTTTACGAGAAGAAGGGCTCCCAATTACGCGGAAATCATTCGATCGAATCCGCTTAAAAACGAGACTACAAAACAATTAGGCCACGAGCGATCCGAATGATAAATTAAAAATCAAATAATTAAGAAAAGGGTTCAAAGTGACGCTTCGCTCCACTCCAAAATGAACAAATTCGGAGTTAAAATCACCGATTCAATAAATGCAATCATCAAAAGAAGAAAAAGTCCTCTCAACACGAGTTGAAATTTATTAAATAACGGGGGTTGGCCAAAATAATGAAACCGCCACATTTTTTGGTGGTGTATTTTCTAATATCATCGCTGTCATTATACACTACGAAATTGATATGCGAATGCGTAATAACATTGAGAACATCTTCTATTTTAATACGCTGGTACCGTTCTTATCCATTCTCGAGAATAAATAACAATATAGCCCTTGGAAAAGCAGTTACTGACTGTGAAAGGGGGTTTGATAGTAGGAGCCCATTCGGTAGGCGTCTCAATATGAAAATTATCGTAACTGCCGCTATATCTCGAGGAGCAGTCCCCAAGATGGATACACGGAAAGAAATGGGGGAAAAAAAAAATAGACCAAATAGGCGCAACAGCGTTCCCATTACTATATCCAACTCCGTTCGAATTTTCGCACTGGCTGGTCATGAGGGGGGAGGGGGGATTTACTACATTTCCTATACCATCATTTTGACTAATACTGGTCTTTGCAGATTATTATTATTAATTTCTGAACAAAGTTTTGATGCAGCAGCCTTTGGTTCACGCTCCACAACTCGTAATAAGATTCTTCTGTCACATTCCGTAAGTGTTGCTTTACGCCCCCAACTATATTACTCACTCGGAGCTTCTTTTTTTTTTTTTTTTTTTTTTTTTTCCCACTTCCTTCGATGTATTCGTAACCTTGAGGATTCTTCCTAGATATACAGAAGCAATTACGAGACTTTTAATACTGAGACACCAACCAAACGGGTTCCTACTATTCATGTCCCTTTCACAATCAGCAACATCTTTCCGCACCCCCTCCAACTGTCATATTTCTATTTAATCTATAAGAACAGGAAAAAAAATGGTTATCAGCATATTAAAATAAAGATGTTCCCGATGTTATTATGCGTTCACATATCAACTACGTAAAGTGTATAACGCCATTAAGGATATCACAAAATACAGCACCAAAAAATGTGAGTGAGTATTTCCATTATTTTGTCCAACCCCCCCCATCTATCTATATAACTAATGCAAAAATTTTTCTCTTGAATAAATATTCTTCTATAACTCGTCACAACCACTACCCCACCTCCATTCCGCCCCGTTAAAACCCCAGGGAACGAACAATGCACGCGCGCGCGCGCGCACATACACACACCTAAATGTCGAGCGACGAGACCAGAAACCACTTCCCTACACCTGGCTCGCTTTTATTCGAGCAAGAGCGGTTAAACGGCGGCTCGTCAGCCTGTCAAGAGAAATCCCCCCCCGAATCAGTCCTTTCGAAGGGGGGTTTTCAGGGGTTGCACCGATAGGTTTGGAGGCGGAACCAGCACGTGGAAGAAAGGAGGGTTAAAGTAAATAAATAAAGCGCTCCGACCACGACATCACTCGATACTTTCAGCTCCTCAAAAGTGCGTCCCTTCATTATCAATGTATATGCAGAACAGGACCTCCGCGATATATATATATATATATATATATATATATATATTATAAACTAGGCAGCTGATGGAAAGGTCATGCAAAACAGGCAATAAAACTGCACGCGTGCGTGCGTGCGTGCGTACGTACGTACGTACGTACGTACGTACGCACGCACGCACACACACACAAGCTGTTCCTTATCACGTACACCGTATACATCACCAGCATCAACTCGAGAACTGAAACCACAACTTTTGAAAATGTTCCACTAACGAAAACAAAACCCGCTTATTATTGTATCAGAATATAATAACGTGTACGACGAACCTCTCATTTGAAATGTAAACAATTAACGTCTATCACGCGTCATGAACGTGTTAATCTCATTTATGAGTGAAGGGCCTCACACTTTGCACATTTCCTACACCTAAAAAAAGAGACGTTCGAAACGGATGCTGCATATATATATATATATATATATATATATATATATATATATATACAGGGTGAGTCAAAAGTAGCGCCCGATTTCTGTCAGTTGATTGTTTGTTTGTCATTTGTATTACAGTGTACAAGAAGGTAGAAATAAATGAATGACATGTTTATCTGACCATTTATTCGGGGGAAAATTATTACGGAACTGTACCGGAACTGTATCTGCAAGACAATTATTAACAACATGACTTCCAAGAAAGAATCTGACAGCCGAAAAAACAGAAATCGGGCGCTACTTTGACTCACCCTGTATATATATATATAATATTATATATATATATATATATATATATATATAATATATATAATATATATATAATATATAAAGAACTACATCGGTGACCTTGAGTGTGAGACTTTATGGTGTGAATAAATACTACGTTCAACAAATTAATGTTATTCTTATTTTTATGAGGCATTTTTTTAATTCGTTTTACGAGCAAATATTTTCTACATATTATCGCTAACGTTTAATAAATTCTCCAAATGAAAGCAACAAATTAAAAGTCTATTTAACAATAAAGGGCGCGCGCGCGCGCGCGCGCACACACAAGTAAGCAGGCAAGGGTATGTGGGTGAGCATATGATCCGCGAGTGAGAGGGTGGTGGTGATGGTAAAAAAAAAAAATCCACTGTTGTTTAGTGTTAGAAATATGACATTACTTCGTTGTTTTCAGTTTAAATTTTCAACTGATTTAAAGAACAAGTTTTAAATAATGACATTAAATTCTTCAGGTAACTATAAACAATCCATGTTTATATATATATATATATATATATATATATATATATATATATATATATATATATATATATATATATATATATATAAAAGCAAGTTATACCTCAATTTAGATTGTCTTCATCTCAAAAATTACCCATTTTCATTGGACAAACTATGAAATGATTTAAATGCTAATGTAAAAAAAAGTAGCGACTGTAAATTCATTTAAAATCAAGTTGAAATTTCGATTAATAATGAAATACTAATAAAAATCTAGGATTAAATGTACATTACTATTGTTTAATCATTTCTCGTGTATAATCTAGGATTAAATGAACATTACTCGTTAGTGTTCATCTCTCTCATGTCTAATATTAATTTCTTTCGATAGTATTTGTAGATCATACCTTCAATAATGACTGTTTTATATCAATAATAATAATAATAATAATAATAATAATAATTTAAGATTAATACATACCCTGATTAATAATTCCTATTCATGCTTTCTGTATTATTAATAACAACAATGTTTTATTTTTAATTACGAGCACAGTAAAGCCTAAAAAGCTTGAGGGGAAAATAAATAAAATAAATACTCCAGTCTCACAATTATTTGTTATTGTAAAGTACTCTTTTTTTTAGTAAAGGTCATTCAATTAAAAAAAAATCATCATACACACACACTATATTACAGACAATGTGTGAAACCAATCATTTCACGTCAAGCCTAAAAGCCTCAGGCATTTAGGGTAATTCGATTAAGCGATTAATGACTTCGTGAAGAATAGGTTGTTAGGGTGGTTAGGATAGATTAGGTTGGTTGAGTTAGGTTAGTTAAGTTAAACATAGGTAATACGCATTACTAACATAATCTAAGTGTCACAGGCATTACACGAAATGCCTGAAATTTTTAGACATTACCGTGAAATGACTGGTTTCAAGCATTTACTATATATATATATATATATATATATATATGAATAAAAACGACATAAGTGTTAAGGAACGTTTCTGCACACGAGGAGGAGAGATAACGAATAATGAAAAATGAGGCGAACCGCCCGGGAATCGAACCCAGGGCCTTCCAATTGCCGGTTGGACGCTCTACCATTATGCTACAGACCTCACTCAATCACAAATCGAAATTCTCCCACATAGGGCAGAAACCAATGCCCTGAGAAGGCACCCTCGCAAATCGTGAATATGCGCATATAACTGCAATGACCGCGCAGTATATAAATGCGCATATTCACGATTTGCGAGGGTGCCCTCTCAGGGCATTGGTTTCTGCCCTATGTGGGAGAATTTCGATTTGTGATTGAGTGAGGTCCGTAGCATAATGGTAGAGCGTCCAACCGGCAATTGGAAGGCCCTGGGTTCGATTCCCGGGCGGTTCGCCTCATTTTTTTATTCGTTATCTCTCCTCCTCGTGTGCAGAAACGTTCCTTAACACTTATGTCGTTTCTATTCATTTATATACTGCGCGGTCATTGCAGTTATATGCATATATATATATATATATATATATATATATAAACGTAAATAACGACGCTTTGTATAGGAGAATTAGCCGCGCAAGATGAGAGCGAAAGAACGAAACAAATGAAAAAATGAGGTACCTACCCAGGAATCGAACCCGGGATCTTCCGCTTGTCGGTCAGATATGATAACCACTACACCACAGGCCTCACCCAAACAAATGCCGTAATTCCTCTACATACGCGCAGAAACCAATGCCCCATATCTGACCGGCAATCGGAAGATCCCGGGTCCGATTCCTGGGTAGGTACCTCATTTTTTCATTTGTTTCGTTCTTTCGCTCTCATCTTGCGCGGCTAATTCTCCTATACAAAGCGTCGTTCTTTACGTTAATTATACTGCGTGTTTGCAGTTATAATGTATATTATTTATATATATATATATATATGGGAATGAACTCAGAATGGTTCCCTGAGTTTTTTATGATACACACAGACCGTGCATGGAACCATGCACGGTCTGTGTGTGTGTGTATATTTTAAATAAAAAAGAAGCCTCCAGTATTCGGGAACACAGTATAAAATGTAAAACTGATGTCACTTTAGATAATTTTAAAATTCTCGGTTGTAATTCTTGTCCTAACTCACTTAGAATTTTGGAATCTCTTTATATTAAAACATTGACCCCTTCTCTAAACGTGGATTCCTCAGCTGTCCCTCTAAATTTTTTATAAACCACCCTCCCCAACTCTCCAATTTTTTATAATCCCCCCTCCCCTAACTTATAACTCCAACCGCCCAACCCATAGCTTGTTTCCTGTTTTGTTTTGTTTTAAATTACTCGTGCCTCGGAACCAGCATTGAAAGGTTCGTAGTGTTAATTATTCCATTGTATTAGTGTTAATTATTCCAGTGTACTAATTTCAAATTTACTATATGTAATTTAAAAATAGCTTTTTAAATTTCTGGTTAATTTATTATATATATATATATATATACACGTCAATGCTTGAAACCAGTCATTTCACGTAATGTCTAAAAATTTCAGGCATTTCGTGTAATGCCTGTGACACTTAAACATAGGTAATACGCATTACTAACCTAATCTAACTTAACTAACCTAACTTAACTAACCTAACTCAACCAACCTAATCTATCCTATCCACCCTAATCTTCACGAAGTCATTAATCTGAGGCTTTTAGGCTTGACGTGAAATGATTGGTTTCACACATTGTCTAACATACTGCAACTCCAACTCCCTGTAAATGTAAATTTCACTCAAGTGTACTATAAAAATAACTATAATTGGTAATCGTTGCTTCTTTCGTTTCCAGTTTAAGTTAAAAAAAAAAATCACTACTTCATAATGATTAGTTAAAACCGATGTCGGAGGTGATATCCGATCATCCGTATTAAAAATAACTCCCGCTGTATTCAACAGATTATACGTTAAATCGGCGCCGAGGAGCCACCAGCCACGCGGCACTCAAAAGTGCCACGACAACACGATAGATAACTCTCACTCACTTCGGCTTTTTTTTTTTCCTCCATCATTTATCGAGGGGACCCGTGCGACTGCTACGATAGAGACGTAATTAACAAATTACATTCTTTCCCTCTTATTTGGGGTGCGCGTACGGTTAATAATGCGAAATGCATCAAAACGTGCCATCGAAACAAGTGCGTGAATAAATGTTTCGGAAGCAACTAAGCGTTCAAAGGGTATTTTCTGTTAAGGCATTAAATAATAAGGTACTCGCTAATCTAGCGTAATCTTGCCTTATCAGAACCAACATATCTTTTTCCCGACAATAAAAATGTTGAATTTTTCTATAAACATTTTGTTTTACGTTCTGAGGTACAGAAAGTACCTACATCCGTAAATTATCACACACTGGACGTCGCTTAAACGGGCGCGCGCGCGCGCACACGCACACACACCTTTGAATCCTATCACACTAATTAACTCTAATCATGAGCAAATGACGGCAGTGTAACCAAGATAACACAAGTGCGCAGTAATGGACCTTCTTATTGCTAAGTACCTAATGATAGACAATTTGGTCGTGATTTTCAAAAACGTCATCTACCAATCGTAAATGTATTGGCTTTATTTTTATTTTTTTCAATCTAACCGGAAATTAGAATCATTAAATTGGGGTCCATCTAATTTAAATTGAAAACTTAATTCGAACCAAATGTGAACAATAATAAAAATTAACACACACACACAATTATATATACAGCGTGGTAAACAATGATTGCCCCCCCCCCTCCCACCCACCTGCACAGATGAAACTAATAGAGGTACAAAAAAACTGATTGTTGCACCTTTTAGACAATTTTACGTCAAAACAAAACCATTCAATAGTTGGTATTGCCTCCTTGTGCTTGGCGGACGGCTTCAAGTCGGCAAGGGTAGGAGGTGAGGAGAGACTGGGAAAGGTCAGTATCGTACTCAAGATTTCGGAGGATTATTTCGATGTGCTGCTCCATGGTCCGGCGGCAGAATCTTTCAGGATCCATCCTGAAAGACCGAGTGGAATCTCTGATACTTGCTGAACCACCATCCACCCGATTCGGCCGCCGAACCATGGAGCAGCACATCGAAACAATCCTCCGAAATATTGAGTACGACACTGACCTTTTCCAGTCTCTCCTCACCTCCTATCCTTGCCGACTTGAAGCCGTCCGCCAAGCACAAGGAGGCAATACCAACTATTGAATGGTTTTGTTTTGACGTAGAATTATATTGTCTAAAAGGTGCAACAATCAGTTTTTTTGTACCTCTATTAGTTTCATCTGTGCAGGGGGAGGGCAATCATTGTTTGCCACTCACATATATATATATATATATATATATATATATTATATATATATATATATACAGGGTGGGCCGTAAGTTTCCATACATAGGAAAAATAAACATTTTTTTATGGACAACCATTTTTATTTATATAATATGCTCTACATGGTTGCCATTGTTTTGAAAACACATTTCAATACGTGTTCCCCACTGTTGATGAACACGCATTAGCACAGTTGACGTTATGCTTGTAATGGCGTTGGTGATACGTTCCTTTAGATGATTTATGTCTCGTATCTTTTCCTGATACACCATGGCCTTCAAGTGCCCCCAAAGATAGAAATCAAGGGGGGTGAGATCTGGGGATCTGGGAGGCCACTCCACAGGACCACGCCGACCAATCCAAGCATCCGGAAACTGCTGATCCAAATACCGACGCACGTATTTAAATTTTCCTATGTATGGAAACTTACGGCCCACCCTGTATATATATATATTATAAAATATAATATACCAAGTTGGTCAAACGTATAAATTTTCTTTCGTAACTATTTTTTACACAGTTGGACAATTTTTACCCAATTGGATGAACAGGTTATATATTTTCTATTTATTTTTTCAATCACAAAAGTTTAAAGAAAACGCTTTTTTACCGTATGCAAATGACTTTTTTTTTCAAATTTCAACCCAGTTATGGTTAAAAAAAAACTCTGTCAAATAAGTCCTCCTTCATACTTCCTCACACTTTACACACGCTCTAATTTATTTTAGGTAAGGTTATAACGTAACCTTAAAAAAAAGTAGAACGTACAAGAAAACCCGACTTATTTACAAAGTTCAACCGAATTGGTAAAAAAAGTGACTTACTATTGAGCGCTATTTGAGGATTTAGGGGGGGGGGGGGAATATATAAATATATATTTATTACACACACGATATGTACCTACATATTTAATCAGCATTCCGAAAAGGTGAAAGGAGTTACAAGGAGTTACAAGGAAAAGAAGTACCTCAAAAGGCCTTGCGGCCCATACCGAGGAGGTACCAATGGCAACGGGTGCCAGGGAAAATTTTGTAAAAGTTTATTTTTCTTTCAACTATCCTAACAGTAGTAGAAAACTGGATAGAAAAGTAGAAGGCTCTCTCCCCACCCTCCGCTCCCTCCCTGCCAGAGGCAGGTACGAAAAAAGGTTGAAGAAAATACCTTGACCCTGGAAAAGTAGCCAAGGAAATTTTACAGGAAAGTGGAGAATATATAAATAGCTCTATATTTAGCTTGCTCACAGACACCGTGCAAGCGATCTCCTGCAGAGTTTTCTTATGTTTTAGTCTTAAACTATGAGTATTCAGTACTTTGTCTAGCCTATTTTTAAACACATTTACACTTTGACTGGAAACAAGCTCTGAGGGAAGTTGGTTCTAGATATTAACTATTTTATAGGAAAAGAAATTTCCGCAGACTGAGGTCCTAAATGTCTTTACACACTCAAATAGTGTGCAAGATTTCGTCTACCCTTTTCTTGAACTGATCCACAGAGGAACTGTTCACAACTTCCGAAGGTAACCTGTTCCATGTGTCACAGATCTTATACGTAAAGTAATTCCCACACACACTAGTCCTAAACCGTTTCAAATCCAACTTCCAACCATTGTTGCGAGTTGGGTTATCATTTAAACTAAACATACTTCTAAAATCGACATCGTTGAACCCGCGTAAGAGCTTGAAAACCTCGATCAGTTGACCGCGCAGCCTCCCGAGTTACAAGCGAAAACAAGTTCAGGGCGCGTAACCGTCGATTGTAGCCCATATGCCTAACGGAAGGGATTAACTTTGTGGCCCTCGCCTGCACTCGCTCCAGCCTCTCAATATCTTTCCTGAGGGTGGGCGACCAGAACTGCACAGCATACTCCAGGTGCGGCCGAACAAGGGAATTGTACAGTGAGAGCACAATCTCCTTGTTCCGAAACTGAAATTGCCTCCTGATATAACCCAATAGTTTCTGGGCTTTCTTTTCCACCTCTACACACTGTTTCGTAAACTTAAGATCGCTGCTAATTAGCACACCCAAGTCCTTTTCTAAATCAGTCACCTCGATATTACTACCCAACATCGAGTAGTCCGACTTGGGATTGGCGTAGCCTATGTGCATCACTTTGCATTTACCCAAGTTAAACGGCATTTGCCATTTTTCGGACCACTCTCCTATCCTACCTAGGTCCGCACGCAGTTCCTCGATCGCTTCGGGCGTCCCAACATCGGCCCCAAGCTTGGTGTCATCAGCGAATTTGGCCATCCGACTGACGATGCCACCGTCGATATCATTTATGTAAATGATAAACACGGGCCCCAAAACGGAACCCTGAGGAATCCCACTAGTGACCAGGCCCAACCCGAACTAGCCCCTTTAATTACCACCCTCTGCCGCCTATTCCTCAGCCAGTTTTCAATCCACCTACCTATTTCCCCACCGATACCCAGCGCGCGCACTTTCGCCATTAGCCGGCGGTGAGGTACATTATCAAAGGCTTTCTGAAAGTCGAGATAAAGTATATCAATCGCCCTACTCTTATCGTACTCACTCAACATGACGTGGAAAAACTCGAGCAAGTTGGTGAGACACGACCTATGCCGTCTAAACCCATGTTGGGAGTCCCCAAGCAGCTTGTAGGAATCCAAATGATCAACGATCCTATCAGCTATTATCCCTTCTAATAATTTACCTACAACTGAAGTGAGACTAATGGGACGATAGTTCCCTGGACTTTCGTGATCCCCTTTCTTAAAGATAGGGGTCACGTTGGCTTCCCTCCAGTCACCAGGCACCTGGCCCATCTCCAACGATTTGTTAAGACTGTAGCCAGGTGGGGAGCCACCTGGTCGCGCACTTCTCGCAACACTCTGGGGAGAAACTGGTCTGGCCCAGGAGCCTTAAACGCGCTCAGTTTGTCTATTCTATCGGCAACAACTGTCGCGGTACATCTAACACTATCCAGGTCAGCACCTTCGTGCCTCACGCCTGGCTCGGGGATGACGCGGGTATCCTCCCTGGTGAACACTCCCGCAAAGTACTCATTAAGCACATTAGCGATGTCCGCAGAACGCCGCTTCCATCCTTTAACGGACCCTACTATTAACATAACTGAAGAATTCCTTAGGGTTCCCCTTGCAGAGGCTTGCCACCCGTAGTTCTTCGTTACGTTTCGCTAGCCTAACCTTCGCCTTCACTTCCCTACACAGTCGGACATACGCTTCAGTGTTCTCGTGGGAACGATTGGCCTTCGCCCTCCTATACGCTACTTTCCTATTTCGGATAGCCGAAGCGATGTCACGATTGAACCACTTAGGCTGCGTTGAAGCAGGGGTGACCGGTTTTGAGGGTATGGCAGCAGACTGCAGCACCACGAATGAGGAGGAGAAAAATGAATTGATAAGGAAATACCACGCCAATAAATGAATAGTTTTGTACTCCACTCGATTCTACTCGACGGGGGCGCAACACACCCTCTTTCACCGAGAGAGAGAGAGAGAGAGAGAGAGAGAGAGAGAGAGAGAGAGAGAACGACGACGGGGCCCTTCTGATGGGGTGCAAAGCATGTTTTTCGCGACTAC
This sequence comes from Bathynomus jamesi, assembly GCA_023014485.1. NCBI lineage: Eukaryota > Metazoa > Arthropoda > Malacostraca > Isopoda > Cirolanidae > Bathynomus > Bathynomus jamesi. The sequence continues at coordinate 77,225 of JAJOZX010001142.1, read as the reverse complement.
AATCTGTCAAGCGTTGCCTCCTCGGTTTTCGCCTGAATTCTCCATCCATCACCATTGAAGATCAGGTGGGGATGGCACCAACAGAAGGGGGAAGGGGGGAAGGGAGGAAAACGAGACTTTCAGCGAACCCTATATAATCCCCGAGCCTCCCCCTTCCTCATCTGACATGCACACTTTCAATCGGTACTGCAGTATTAATTAATTAATTAATTAATTTAGTATATATATATATATATATATATATATATATATACATATATATACATATATATATATATATACATATATATATATATATATATATACATATACATATACGGGGCTCCAATAAACCTTAGCCCCCCCCCCATGGCCTAAACCATTAGAGGTACTGTAAAACTAAACATACCTTACAAAAGAGAACTTAATCCTGCATTTAATGAGAAACAATTAAAACTTGGTGTTTCCGCCATTGGCTTCCAAGACAGCCTGAATTCGCTTTGGGTAGCTTGCCAAAAGTGACTTGAATAGATCTTGATCGTTACGCAAATTTGCTAAAACAGTTTCAGTGTGTTGCGTCATTGTATCCTTCGAAAATCGATTTGCTGCAGGTTCTTGAAACAAGAGACATTCAACCTTGTCCTTTATAACTGATCCAATGTGTTCACAACGTTCAGGTCAGGAGAATTTCCTGGCCATTCTTCATTTCCAAAGAAATCGATCTCATGGTTCCGCAACAACTGTTGAGTGGCTAATGCCTTAAAGCAGGGGGCCTTATCGTGCGGAAGTGTGACCTGATCGACATCCATAACATTGTTTGGGTTTTTTAGAAAAGGAATGACATGCTGGGATAGAATATCATCACGAAAATACTGTCCATCCCAACTCCGACCATTTGGCTTCAGCACCCACATGAGCTTCTTTGCAGTGAACAAAACAAACACACCAACACAGTCTGGACTTTTTAAGAATTTGCGATAATGTTCATTGTCATCGATTTCATCTGGTGTTGTGACCCACACTCGATCATTTTGGTAGTTAGGCCGACGTGTTACGTAAACAAAAAAATTCATCGGAGACAGCTAAATGCATGAAATCATCCGCATCCCAATCTTCAAGATAATGGGCAAACCACATTATGTCATCGATGTTAAGTCGAGTTTTTCTTGGCTTTGGAAGTTCATGCCAAGGCTTTAAACCTTGCCTATGACGGTACAGTCGAATGATCTCACCACTAACGATCTTTCCTCTCAACACTTCGATCCCTCTAGAAAGTTTAGCACAGCTGTTTTTCCGCTTACGCGTACCGCTTTCAACGATGTCCTTTGTTTCCTGAGAGAGTGGCAAATTTGGACGCCCAGATTTGGTTGTATCCACTTCACATTCATCCAAAGTTTTATTCCAATTTCTTTTGACGAAGTCCTCACTTCTTCGCAACTTTTTGGCAACCCATGAACGTGTTATAAAGGTGGCTCCAGCATCACGAGCTTCCCGAAATGTTATTGCTCGTACGCGATCTATCACACGTTGCCTCTCCGAATCACCAATTAACTGAGAAGCCATTATATTATCACTATCAGCTAGAGTAATTTTAATACCCGCAATAAATAAAGAATTTTATATATTTTTATAATCACTAAAAACTATTTCGATATAAATAAACATGTAAGCTGCAAATGAGGGGCCTGTGTGTGTGTGTGTGTGTGTGTATATATATATATATATATTTCATCCGCACACACATGGCGAGTGAGTTTTTTTTTGTTTTTTTAAGAACATAGTGGAAAGATTTCTTTATGATTTTGTTAAATAAAGGCAACTTTATTTACCAGTATGTTGAATTCCTTTTCCAACGATGGACTACAATCGATTATAATTAGCGTTCGATGACAAATTATTTAATTTATGTTAAGAAGGACCATTGACAATAAAGCCAATCATAATCATCATTAATAATATTATTATTAAAAAATTTAAACGAGGGAAATAAAATTATGAAAAAAAAGGGGGGAGCTAAATGAAAACCCGGTTTTTACATCGTATCATAAAAGCGGGGGAGGGGGAGATTAACTCGAAAACGGTGGGAGAAGTTGGAATGAGGGCGAGAAAAGGGGAAGAAGACATTACGGGAGATGGATGGAGATGAGAGAGGGTAATCCGGGGAGATCAACCGATACAAGGGGAAATCCCCTTCCGGATTTCCTTATTTCCCTCTCAGAATAATTTTCATCGGATATCTTTATAAAGACTGAAGAATTGGTCTTTACGTGGAGGCGGCAAATAAAAATTTACTTTATTTACCCAATTTTTCTTCCCGTTTGACGCTCACTCGGATTTCCTTCGAACTGCAACACTCCGTTTAACACCAACGAGAGTTTTACGAGTCTCACTCCAACTGTATACCACAATCCTCCTTATCCAACGAGTAAACTAGTTCAAAGAGCAATGTAGTAGTAGTAGTAAAGACATATAAAATGAGAAAATTCGCAAATAAAAGCCGCATGAAACCTGCAAATAATGAAAGCATTTTAGACACAGAGCCTAAGGTGGTTTTTTTCCTACTTTGTATGACGTCATGAAGGCACTATTGATCATTTGTTCTCGTTAGTCCCAACAAGGGTGGGGGTAATGAACGCTCCGCTCCAGATAAATGGTTGGCTGTCAGAGATTAATGTCGACTACGATCTCCTATTTTACTGCAGCCGTAAACTGATTCCAGTTGACTTAATGCCATGCCTCAAGAAATAATAATAATAATAATAATAATAATAATAATAATAATAATAATAATAATTATTATTATTATTATTATTTGCGATGTTGGGACGGTACACATTACAACTTTCGATTTCATTTTATATATATATATGAACAGCCATTCCAACTGTGTATAAAACACGTAACTTTTATCTTCCTTCACGAACAAAATACATACGAAGATACACTCTGATTTATTATGCATAACGCAGAAGCAGCACTTCCGCATGTCTCGTTGCAAAGGTGACTATTAGAGAAAAAAAAAAAATCCATGCAAAGTACAAACCCACGAAGCCCTTTAAAAAGTTTCCTTAATTAACCTGAACCCGAATCGATACACGCGATAATAATAATTACCGAGTTGAGAGAGACTCGTTACGAAGGGGATTCTCTAACCGATCTGAACGATAAAATGGGGGAGGGAGGGTCTTACCCCGGCAAACACGCGTAAAACGAAGGTGAAAAATTGTACGTTCCGCGTTCTTTTTCGTCTCTTTTAATTAAAAACAAATAATTCTTCACCCCCTTTTCAATCAAACGCAGTCCGCCTCCAGACTGGCCTAATTCTTAAAACGCGTAACAATTGGAGGCGACATACGCGCGTGCGCGCGAAGAAATAGGACATCGATAACAGCGACGAGTGCCACTTAGCGAGTGGGTGAATTATTTGTCACGCAGGTACGAAACGAAATCACAAAATGCCCCACCGAATGAATGCCCACAAATACAATGAGTCATAAATGCTCACGTCGTTAAAGTAAATAATAAACGTATACCGTACGATATTTTACGTACAAGATGCGGGCGAGTATAGTACGGGTACGGGGACTAGTACCTATACACCTCTCCCCCCATAAAACACACGCACGTACATAAAATAAGCTTACAATAAACCCAGTAAATCATTTACCTGGTGCGCCGCTACATATAATGAAGGTCGCGCATAACGCGTATTATCCGTATACAGAGCGTAGACATTGGTGGAGGAAGCGAGTGCCTACCTAAATGCCAAAAACAAATCGGCACCAAGGAAGAGGCCAAGGTCCCCCAAAACACCACTTTCTAACCTTTTTACTCTGAGCGCAAAAAATAAAAAAAAATGCCCCTCGAGAGACTAAACAAAAGACGCAACGCTATTACTTTTTGAACTAAGATGGAACCAAACATTGGGGTGGGGGGAGCCAATTTGAAGGGGCCCAAGGAACAAAATCAAGTGATTAACAAAATATGAGGCCTCTTCGAGCGCGCACACACATATATATATATATACACACACAGTATGTATGTATATATGAGTATATATAATCCTAAACAAGTATCTTCTAAAAGGTAGGTACCCTAAAGTGTCGTAATTCTGTAATCTGTAGTATACACCTCGAACAATAAATACGCTTTCAGTTCTTGGACAACCCGAAAGAGGAACTCATCCCTGGCTATGCATGCGTCCACGCCCTCTCAACCACCTTCTTCAGTTAAAGGCCAACAAAGTTCCCACCAATAATAATGCTTTGGGGTTGTTTAATCTCCTTCGTAATCGCAAAGATGCGACACGAAGGGGGCCATCTAGTTTCACGTGGAATCCGAACCACGGGGTCACTGCATCATATGAACGCGGAGGACGGGGCCACCCATCCAACTACTGAACAGAGCCAACGTCACTTACCTAATCTAACTGGAAGCGGTGCTGCATAGTGGTCACGACGTAGCCCAGTTAACCTCCTGAGCACACGAACGGTTTAATAATAATAATAATAATAATAATAATAATAATAATAATAATAATAATAATAATAATAATATAGCCTTAAAATACCCGAACACAATTTTTCCTAAACTAAAATAAGTGACAGTAATTACACTTGGTTTTTCATCGTTTCACCTCATGACGTCAAAGCTGATGACGTCACAAGGGCAGAGTCATTTATATCTCGTTTTAAGGAAAATAATGTAAAAAGTGTGTCGCAACAAAGATGGTACAACGATTACCTCAACCACATTGTGCATCTGAAATTCAACCACAACTCAAAACATTACATGTAATGCATTTTATTATTATTATATATATATATATATATACAAGGTGTCCGAGAATTATCTGTACAATTTTTGGCTGTTATTAAAAGTCAACCATGAAGTGTAGAAATTCCAGTGTTGTCCCATTTTACAGAGAATCTCGTTAAGTTTTTTCTGATACTAAGTTTTGACAAGTTTTTTAGAAATTCCAGTGTCTGAACATTATCTGTACAATTTCATCTTTTAATAAAATTCTTGATAACACACGTAAAATTCTTAAACAAGATTATTTAGAATCTGTATTTTCAAAAGTTTCTTTTATTAAAGTAACGTTGTTACAAACATTCGATATGTGCACCATTAGTGATTCGCAAAACATCCAATCGATACTCCAAATGTTGCCATGTACGCTGCAGCATATCCACATCAATTCGCTCAATAGCAGCTGTGATTCTTGCTTTTAAATCATCAATGTCTGTCACCCGCGTACATTTCTAAAAAACTTGTCAAAACGTGGTATCAGAAAAAACTTAGAGATTCTCTGTAAAATGGGACAACACTGGAATTTCTACACTTCATGGTTCTTTTAATAACAGCCAAAAATTGTACAGATAATTCTCGGACACCCTGTATATGATGAATTTCACAATTAAACACGTGAAATAAATGATGCAAACCCACAAGGAAAAACAAAAATGATTCCAAGGCCTTTCGTGTATTCAGAAGTACGCCTCGTAATTCCCTGACGAGGTGTACTTTTGAATACACGAAAGACCTTGGAATCATTTTTCTTTTTCCGTGTGGGTTTGCATTATACAGGGTGTCCCATAAGTCCGGCATCATAGAATCCAGATAATTCTACTCATAGGAAATAGGAGTCAAAGAGACTTGGCAACAAGTCTGCTAACACAACTGTGTTATTGGCTCGCGGTCTGCATGCAGTCTGTTAAATTCAGCACCGGCCTCTGACTCCGATTTCCTATGAGTAGAATTATCTGGATTCGTTCTTTCTTGCTCACAGACATTATGGCCTGTAGAAAGAGAAAAATATGAATTATGGTTTGTAGAAATAGAAAAATATGAATTTATCCTATGATGCCGGACTTATGGGACACCCTGTGTGTGTGTGTGTGTGTGTGTGTGTGTGTGTGTGTGTGTGTATATATATATATAGTAGCCAACTCTTCAACGGCAGAAGGATTAAAACCTTCAGCACATCTTCTCATACGCATTCAATGCCAACTTGTTTCGCTAAAATAAAATAAATAAATAACCTGTTTCACGGGTTTCAAAAAATTTAAAAAAATTCTAAAGGTGGTTTAATTTTTTTTTTTTAGCCTTGAAAATGGATAATGGATAACCGAAAATATATTTTGCAACAAACATGTTTAAGGCGACTCAATAAACCTATATATAGTTATATACACACTAGCGGAGCGACCAGGCGTTGCCGGGGTGGATGTTGAACGCTGCAAGCTAACAAAAATATCACGATGTAACCTAACCAATCGTCAAGGGCGTACAATTAACCTAACCGCTAGTTTTAATTATATGTGAAGCTCAAGATTTTCATGACTTCTTTTCCATAGTTTTATTGACCAAATAATTAGTCATGAAACTATTAAGATTCACAAATCTTGACATAATGTGAAGCTCAAAATTTTCACGGCTGCGTTCTTTTCTGTAGTTTAATCGCGGTGCTGGGGCCTTCAGGCCCAGTAATTTTAATTATTTAATTTATTAACACCCAGGTGCACAACCTGGGGACCTAATCAATGTATCTGTGAAGTTTCATGTTTGTAACTGCTTCCATTTTGGAGTTATGGCTGGAACACACACACACACACACACACACACACACACACACACACACACACACCACACCTTTATTATAAGTATAGATATACTGTATACGTGATGATTTGAGGCTGTCCCCTTTTCTATTCTTAATTACCCCTTTTTCCCCCTCCATAGGATCTACTTCCGATTTTTCCTAAGTCGGGACACAAAATCATTTGGATTGGAAAACGTCACTGCGATCATCCATCACGCCACAACCGTGACTAGTATCTTCGTTTTCTTCAAATTAAAACATTCAATGGCCTTCAGTCAATTTACTGATCGTCTGTACCAGCGATTTCCAATCTTTTTAGGTCCACATACCACCACTGAGCGAGGAAAGTGGTACCGCCATATCAAAACCGTGAGGACAGGACTAACAATATCACCTTCGAAATCATTACACTGGTATGCATCAATTTTGCTGTCAAGGGTTTTGTAAGTGATTCTTATAGAGATTTTCCTGCTGATTTCGAATCTGCAATCCGTTTTTCTCAATCAGCTCAGGTTATCCGGCTATGGCCTCATAAGTAAAATAGAATTTTTCGTGATTTTGTCAAAGCGGAATTGGAACAGTAACATCTATCATCACTTGTTTCACTTGTATAATATCTTTTTTTACTTTTCAGGCATATAGATAAAATATTTCATAATGAATAGAGCGTGTAAAAATGATCCCAATAGATTCTGCTACATATGTGGGACGGTTACCATGCCAAATAACCAGTCCCAAATCACTAAATTTGTGAAGACAATGTATAGAGCATACTTTGGAATTAAGCTAGGGGACCAGGACAAAAATTTCGCCCCTCATATGTGCTGCAAGACGTGCATTGAAAATTTGAGATGGAGCAAAGGCAGAGCGAAATCTTTGCCTTTTGGAATTCCCATGATTTGGAGAGAAGGAAAGGATCACGTGACAGATTGCTATTTCTGCATGACAAACCTCCAAGGTGGGCTTATAAATTTATTTTTCTTAAATATTTTGAAATCCTCGTATGAAACTTGACATAATATTCACCATAATGTAATATTCACCATATATAGCATAATATTCACCATAATGGTAATCATACATTTACATATACATATTGTTATAGAAAATACATTTACACATACATATTGTTATACAAGTTACATTTACATATACAATGATTGTATATTTTTTCTTTCTTTTTCATTCATATTGTCCCCGAAGGGACAATATGAATGAGAAAGAAAGAAAATATACAGACTCCATCGACCTATTTCATATCTTACAGACCGCAGCCTTCCCTCACGAGCCGCCACTGTCTGAATGCTTCTTCTATTTCATATGCAAGTTTTATATCCATGTTTCTGTGTTTCTATTTTCAGGAGTTAACAAGAAGAATAAACACATTGTTGTATACCCTGACATTCCTTCTGCTATGAGACCTGTACCCCATGGTCCTGGAATTCCAATACCCGACCCACCTCAAACCCTGGACTTCGATGATTCTGATGATGAATCAATGACCAATGCCAATGACCAGTCCCAGTCGTATATACCTCAAAATACCGCTTCAAATGAGCCGAGGCCTCTCAACCAGGCCAAACTTAATGATCTTGCCAGGGATTTAGGACTTTCCAAATTAGCTGCCGAGATCTTGGGCTCACGACTTCGAGAGGACAACTTGCTGGCTCCGGGAACAACATTCTCCTGGTATAGGAAACGAGAGGAAGAATTCCGCAAGTTTTTTGCAGTGCACGAAAATACCTCTTCCTTAGTGTACTGCTGCAATGTTGAGGGGCTAATCGAATACTTGGGCCTGCCATATAACGCATCAGAATGGAGGCTATTTATAGACTCGTCTAAACGAAGTTTGAAAGCAGTACTTCTCAACATTGGGAATAGGGTTGCATCAGTCCCTGTAGCACATTCCGTACAACTTACTGAGAGCTACGATAACATGAAAATTTTACTGGATGCTCTCGTATACGACCAACATAACTGGAGGATCTGTGGAGATTTGAAGGTAATACTAATATCATAAGTAAACTATTGCTATTGACTATGTTGTTTTTCCAAAGGTTATTTGAGAGCGTATAAGAACACTTAACTTCCCCACAGAAGTGATACAGTCCAAAGCATAGATTTTTTTATCTGATAGAACAAATTCTCTAAATTCTTTAAATATTTTCATTTTTTTTCAGATTGTGGCATTTGTATTGGGAATGCAAGGGGATACACGAAATACCCATGTTTCCTCTGCAAATGGGATAGCCGAGCGGATGAGAAGCACTATGCACAGCGTGAATGGGCATCCAGAGAGAATTTTGAACCTGTGTCGCATAATGTCGTTTCAGTGCCCCTTGTACCACCAACAAAAATTTTGCTCCCACCACTTCATATTAAGCTGGGCTTGATGAAAAATTTCATCAGATCAATGAATAAGGAGGGTTCAGCATTCCGATATCTCGAGAGTAAATTTCCTCATATATCTGATGCTAAACTAAATGCTGGGGTTTTTGATGGTCCTCAAATTCGAACTTTGATCAAGGATACTCAATTCGAAAACGCAATGACTCCAACTGAGAAGAATGCCTGGCAGGCATTCATATCAGTTGTCACTGATTTTCTTGGCAAGCGTAGTCCAGAATACGAGTCCGTTGTCGAAAACTTGATGGAAGCTTTCAAAGCTCATGGGTCGCGCATGTCCATAAAAATGCACTTTTTGTGGTCCCACTTGGACTATTTTCCTGAAAATTGCGGGGATTATAGTGAGGAACAGGGTGAACGATTTCACAAATATCAAAATAATGGAAGAGAGGTACCAGGGAAACTGGGATATCAATATGCTGGCGGACTATTGCTGGTGTTTGAAGCGAGACGTGCCCGAAGAAAAACAAGAAAAACACAGACGGAAAGCCAAAAAAACTTCATTCCTTCCTCAATAAACTTTTTTCCATATTCATTGTATGAATAAAAGTATTTATTCACACAATGTTTTCATTTTTCACGCGTGTTCTTATAATATTACTCGTATCTACAGTGTTTAAGCTAAAAAAATCAATAAATTTGGGGATAAAATTGGACTTATAATAAATGGCCAATAGAGAAAAAACCTGACCTGATTGAGGAAAACCAATGTCATTTTCGAATTCAGCATGGTCGAATTATATAATATGAGTTGAAAAAACCCTCACAGCAGACAAAAAAATTTCATATGCATACCAGTGTTATCATCATAGTTATAGTCATGGAAGTAGCTACCAATTAGCAATGTTGCCTACTTATAAAGTTATAACCCTCTAGAGCACCACCTAATGCGTTCCACATACTGCGGGTTGAGAGTCACTGACCGGTATGAGGTGATACTCCAAAATCTAATCAGTAACAACAAAATCCCAATTTCAACAGAAGAGAGAAAAAAAGCGTGAATACAAGTGAATTTTATGAAGTTTACGAGCGTCTGAGACAAATGTTACGATGGCAAAGAAACGGTTAGTAGTTTTTTTTTGTACGACTACCTGCTAATGAGACTTATGGTGAAAAATTATCTACACAAGGAAGCTTTGGTAATACATCGATGGCCATTACTACACGTTTCTTTATAGGGGGAGGGGGACCGCATTATCTCGCCACCCCGAATCATACGAGAAAAAGCTCTTCCCAATTCGTGAAGTTATGTAAAAATCCGTATGAAAAGCGGAGGAATGCCACGTCACGAAGAAGTTACCCAAACGAAGGCCGCTCGCCTGACCCGCGTTACGAGTCGGATGTCAAGGACCCTCCGGGTAGGAGCAACAGAAGCTACACACAAAATCACCTCCTAATAAGTAAAGTTCACCGTTTATATATACTGACACAAAGAGATACCGTTTGCACGCACGTACGCACGCGTGCGCGCGCACACAATATATATATATATATATGTTCCGATACGTTGTTCTACGAATTAAGACTACGCATAAAGGAACAAAAAAAGTTTAATATCATTTTAATTGCCCGAATAAAACAATGCTTCGCCGCTTCATAATAAAAACTAACACACCTGAAAGTGTCAGCGTGCACTCGAAACAAACGCAACATCAACAGGTGTAACACGTTACAGTAAGGGGGGGTAGGTGGGAGGGAGGAATATCCTGTCAAGTAATTCAAAATACGTTACAAATTTTACATACAAACAAACTATTAGTAACTTTTTACTAATATAAGAGGAAGCGTAAATCACTGCAACACGTACTAAGTACATTAACAGGGTGTAGCAAAAGTCTCTAGACAATGGCAAAAAAAAATAAATAAAAAAAAGTCCAGTACGAGTATTTTCAAGAATGTGATACAATGTGAATTCCGACTTTTTTCACACACACACACACACACACATATATATATATATATATATATATATATATATATATATATATATATATATATATATATATATATATATATTAGGGATTTTTAAGGTATTCTTCGAAAAAATATATATACGATTTTCGTTGAATACCTTAGAAATCCAAAACGAAAACCACTAAGCAATCGTTTACATTTTTCATACCTTTAAGGAGTAAGGCGTGTACACACACACACACACACACACACACACACACACACACACACAATCCCGTGCAACACTCCTTCAAGGGCAAATCCTGGGCTTTTCCAAGAGCAACACAATCCACACAATTTTTTTTTCTTCCAAGACCTCGACGAGTAGCGAACGTTGTAATAAATCTATATAAAGACACGTTATAAGGCAAAAATTCTCCACCTACAAACCTTTTATCGTAATGAGGACCGTCACATTTTCAATGCAATTTTTTTTTCTTTCTTTCTTGCTTTCTTTAAGTCAAACTGGAGAGAACTTTTCACTTTTTCACACCAAAAAATTCTCCTCAAATTTTCTTAAGACTTTTTTTTTCTCAGAAAATATTTTCTTTTTCCTGTTCATATTCAAGTCCTTTCAAATTGCAGTGCGCGCGCGCACACACACACACACACATATATATATATATACACAGGGTGTCCCACAAGTCCGGTCTCATAGGAAGTCTGTGTTCATTGACCGTCCACCTACCATTGAAGACCTTAGAGAAAATATCCGTGCTGTTTGTGACCAAATCACACTCGAAACTTTGGCACGTGCGCGTTTAAGTTTGGAACATCGTATGAACATGCACGAACAAGGACATCAATTTAAACATTTGTTTTCGTTCCAATGTATTACTTTTGCAAATTTAATTAAAAATAAGTTTTCATACGAAACCGGACTTATGGGACTAATATATATATATATATATATATATATATATATATATATATATATATATATTTCAACTGCAAAGAACACGCAGTATAATTAACGTAAAGAACGACGCTTGTATAGGAGAACATTCCGCGCAAGATGAGGAGGGAGAACGAACAAATGAAAAAATGAGGTAACCAACCACCCAGGAATCGAACCCGGGATCTTCCGATTGCCGGTCAGATATGATAACCACTACACCATGGTCCTCACTCGATCAGAAGTCGTAATTCTCCTACATACGCGCAGAAACCAATGCCCCGAGGGGGCATGCGGGAGGTGCCTCGCCTGCATTCTAAAAATTCAAAGACGAGTTTTGCCATTTGTTCGAGCACATTCATCGTGGTGTTTATTTACTTTTGTCAACCCTGTGTGTGTGTGTGGTGTGTGTGTGTGTGTGCGTGTGCGTGTTCAGAATATACACAGGTCATCCTGACACGAACATTTGTATATCGACATTAGTAATGCTGCTATAGTTTGACACTTTTTTAACGATAATCATAATATGAACCCCCAAAAAGGAATATAGTGAAGGTTAGGTTAAGCTAATTATGCCATTTCTATTTGGTCAAGTGTCGCCATCTACAACTGAAAATGTCACTGCTTTGTAAGGTAGCCAAACGAGAGAGAGAGAGAGAGAGAGAGAGAGAGAGGAAAAGAAGTACCTCAAAAGGCCTTGCGGCCCATACCGAGGAGGTACCAATGGCAACGGGTGCCAGGGAAAATTTTGTAAAAGTTTATTTTTCTTTCAACTATCCTAGCAGTAGTAGAAAACTGGATAGAAAAGTAGAAGGCTCTCTCCCCACCCTCCCTGCCAGAGGCAGGTACGGAAAAAGGTTGAAGAAAATACCTTGACCCTGGAAAAGTAGCCAAGGAAATTTTACAGGAAAGTGGAGAATATATAAATAGCTCTATATTTAGCTTGCTCACAGAGACACCGTGCAAGCGAACTCCTGCAGAGTTTTCTTATGTTTTAGTCTTAAACTATGAGAGTATTCAGTACTTTGTCTAGCCTATTTTTAAACACATTTACACTTTGGCTGGAAACAACCTCTGAGGGAAGTTGGTTCCAGATATTAACTATTTCATAGGAAAAGAAATTTCCGCAGACTGAGGTCCTAAATGTCTTTACACACTCAAATAGTGTGCAAGATTTCGTCTAGCCTTTTCTTGAACTGATCCACAGAGGAACTGTTCACAACTTCCGGAGGTAACCTGTTCCATGTGTCACATATCTTATACGTAAAGTAATTCCCACACACACTAGTCCTAAACCGTTTCAAATCCAACTTCCAACCATTGTTGCGAGTTGGTTATCATTTAAACTAAACATACTTCTAAAATCGACATCGTTGAACCCGCGTAAGAGCTTGAAAACCTCGATCAGTTGACCGCGCAGCCTCCGAGTTTCAAGCGAAAACAAGTTCAGGGCGCGTAACCGTCGATTGTAGCCCATATGCCTAACGGAAGGGATTAACTTTGTGCCCTCGCCTGCACTCGCTCCAGCCTCTCATATCTTTCCTGAGGGTGGGCGACCAGAACTGCACAGCATACTCCAGGTGCGGCCGAACAAGGGAATTGTACAGTGAGAGCACAATCTCCTTGTTCCGAAACTGAAATTGCCTCCTGATATAACCCAATAGTTTTTCTGGGCTTTCTTTTCCACCTCTACACACTGTTTCGTAAACTTAAGATCGCTGCTAATTAGCACACCCAAGTCCTTTTCTAAATCAGTCACCTCGATATTACTACCCAACATCGAGTAGTCCGACTTGGGATTGGCGTAGCCAATGTGCATCACTTTGCATTTACCCAAGTTAAACGGCATTTGCCATTTTTCGGACCACTCTCCTATCCTACCTAGGTCCGCACGCAGTTCCTCGATCGCTTCGGGCGTCCCAACATTGGTGTCATCAGCGAATTTGGCGATCCGACTGACGATGCCACCGTCGATATCATTTATGTAAATGATAAACAACAGCGGCCCCAAAACGGAGAGAGAGAAAGAGCGAGAAATATATATATATATATATATATATATATATATATATATATATATATATATATATATATATATATATTATATATATATATGTATATATATATATATATATTAGTGGTGGACCGGATATCCGCATCACTTAACATCCGCATCAACACGACTGCGGATGTTATGAGGATATTACCTCAATAAATTATGCAATTTACAATTAAATTAGCTAATAAAGTAGCTTATAAGGCCCAGTCATGCACATTTCATGTAAAGTATTAATAATTATTAATGAACAAACAAATATATAAACCTGAAAATATAAATAGCTGGTAACACAGAAAATTGAATGAAACTTGTTTCATTCAATTTTCTGTGGCTGAAACTCGAGAAAGTTATTATTTTTATCATAATGAAAACATTAATATTAATTTTAATTCTTATGCATTGCCTCCCATAATAGTAATATCACGAAATTTGAAAAATTATGTCATATATTTATAATTCTATATTATATTGATAGATTAACTAAATACCCACATCCGCGGATATTGAAATTAAAGATCCGCATCCGCGGATATTGAAATTAAAGATCCGCATCCGCAGATGTTGAAAAACTGACATCCGGTCCATCACCAAGGAACTTTTCTGAGAAAATTAAATCCACTATAGTCCGAATAAATAATGGTAAATGACAAACACTAGGTTTTTTTTTTTTTTTTTCATGTTAGCCCGACGTGGGCAACGGGTCACTCGCAAGGAAAAAACTAGTGTTTGTCATTTACCATTACTTATTTGGACTAAAGTGGATTCAGTTTTCCCAGAAGAATTCCTTCTTCCATGCACGGTCTGTTTGTATCATATAAACCTCAGGGGACCATTGCGAGTTTAATACTATATATATATAATATATATATATATATATAACAATGAAAGTGGAAAAACAAAGGCAAAAGGCTAATCTTAATTCTGGTAAAAATGTAACTAGAATGACAGACGGGCAATTAGTTGCCTCAACCAGATTTAATTATAAAGAACATGATTGTTGCCGAGTTCTCAAACAAAAGCGAAGATGAAGAGCGAAAACACGTCCAAAATGGTCACCAAACGTGATTAAAAAAGCAACAATGAATTCACCACTTCATTAATCATGATCCCACTTCGGCAATGACCACATAAACGGGAAAAGACCGGAGTCGAATGAACCACACCTTCAATGCCTTTCAACTCGCTCCACGAACACGGACAAAACGTTTCTTCTGTATGGCGCACACGGGATGTGAACGCGCGAGCTGGCGTCAATAATGGTGGCACCCCCGCGCCCTTAACCCCCCCCCCCTTATCATTATCCCAATCTTCTCGCAATTTAAACCCTCACCAAAGAATTAAAAACGATCGAACACACTGTACCCGTCACCCGCATCATTTGGAGCCGATTGAATCTCCATGTAATGTACACACCTGCGTCATGTATATGCTGCAAACCCACAAGGAAAAAGAAAAACGATTCCAAGGCCTTTCGTGTATTCAGAGCTACACCTCGTCAGGGACGAAATGTACTTATGAATACATGAAAGGCCTTGAAATCGTTTTTCTTTTTCCTTGTGGGTTTGCAGCATTCATTCATTTCACGTGTTTAATTGTGAAATTCATCCCATATATACATATATATATGTATATGGTGTCCCATAAGTCCGGCATCATAGGAAAAAAAAATTTAAAAAGGCAAAACAAAAGCTTTTATTTAGAGAACGTGCTCAATATGTCCACCATTGTTTTCAATACACAAATTCAGACGTGATACCCAGTCAGCAAGCACACGGTGAATGATGTCAGGAGTAATGGTGTTACATGCCCCAATAATGTGCTGCCGCAAATGTTCAACACTCCTAATTTTCTCTGCGTATACCAGCGCTTTCAAGTGGCCCCAGAGATAAAAATCTATGAGTAGAATTATCTGGATTCGTTCTTCCTTGCTCACAGACATTATGGCCTGTAGAAAGAAAATATGAATTATGGTTTGTAGAAATAGAAAAATATGAATTTCTCCATGATGGGGGACTTATGGGACACCCTGTATATATACAGGGCGTCCCCAAAATATGTATACACACTTTAAATACTTATAAAGGCAGTGTTTATTAAAATACATTTCATTTTCAAAATGTAATAGAATCTACAGACATTATTTAATTGTTTTGTCAACGCCTGTTTCAAACTGACGTCCGTTCTGGTCCAGGCACTGCTGATAACGCGAAGCAATGGAATCGCAAACATCACGAAACATTTCGTTTGGTATTTGTGTGCATTCTCGTTCAATGGCTGCTCTCAATTCAGCGACTGTTGCAGGTTTTATAGAGTAGACTTTGTCTTTTAAGTATCCCCATAAAAAAAAGTCTAGTGGTGTGAGGTCTGGTGAACGCGGAGGGTATTCTACGAAACCCCTTCGTCCAATCCACATCCACATCGTGCCAAGTACCACTCGCAATACTCCACTCTTCGGTCCGGATCATCATCATCATCTTCATTAATAGCATGGACTAATCTTGGAATGTAACTTTTCCATTGACAGCGCTTCAAAATGCGTTGGACAGACGATTCTGAAATTCCTACCTCACGACTCGCTTGCCGCACAGATTTTCTTGGACTTTGGTGATACGTTTCCAGTATTCTTTCTTGCTTTGTGGGGCTTGTCGATGTCCGTGGTCTTCCGGAACGCTTCTTGTGGACATTCTGAACAGTTCCATCGGCTTCAAACTTATCTCTAATTCGAGTGATGGTAAGTCGCGTTGGTGGATCTGTTTGAAACTCCCTCCTAAACTGTCTTTGCACTTCAACTACGTTTTCACACTTCCAGTAGCATTTTAGAATGAATTTCCTTTGTTCAAAGCTTAGTCTGACTGCCATTATTAATTCTAATGGGTTTAACTTGGAAAGAAAGAACATCAATTGAGCTATCAGCTGTTAAAGTGTGTATACATTTTTTTGGGACGCCCTGTGTATATATATTCTCTCTCTCTCTCAAGTTACTTGCTCTTCTCATTTATTTTTGTCCAAATCCATTTCTGACATTTGTTTATATATGAAGTTCATTCAGCAAGCAGTAAAATATTTATACCTTCCAAGAGTAACGAACGTTGTGTGTGTGTGTGTGCTACGTCGTGGCCAATGTCGTAACTGCTTCCCGGAAATCAGCTAAGTTAAGCGACATTGTGTCTGGGTAGTAGTTGGATGGGAGACCGTCCTCCGCGCCCAGATTATGTAGCGACCCGTGGTTCGGATCCCACGTAAAGCTGTAGGTCCCCTCCATCATATGACCTTAGATGTTGCGAAGGAGGTTAAACAACCCCAATTAAAAAAATTATATATATATATTGTGTGTGTGTGTGTGTGTGTGTGTGTGTTCAAAAGTGGCGCCATAACAACATGGATATTCTTACTTATTAAACGGTGGTACGGTGCCTAACTTTTGAATAACCCTGTATATACAGTGTCAGTCAGAAGTGTTTTGCTTTTGATTTTTTTTTAATTTGTTATTTACATTACATTCATTTCCGAAATGCCATAATATTACTGCTGATACTATTAAACGAGTGTATCACAGCTTACAATCTCGCATACACCATTGTGCCATCACGAACTACTTCTATAACTAATTTAACTATCAATATTAAACTGGTACGTAATGTTTGTAGGGAATTACAAAATAAACAAACTTAAATATTTGATATTATCCTGAGGCAGGATACCATTACAGAAATATAATAATAATAAGTTATCTATCGAGCAACTTTATTATACAAAAATGAAAGTTCTACAAATAATCAATTTAATCAATTTAAAAGACAAGAAACACCTTTCCATCGGTCTATTTTCACCACAGCCCACCTTTCCGTGAGAAAAAAGGGGAAAGTGGTGAAGTCACTGATTTATTTATTTTTTTGGCGTAACCTTCCGTATTTCACTACTCTTCAGGAATACAGGAGCATCTATACCTCGCTATAGCAGTAGTCCGCAAACTTGATTCAGTCGTGCCTCTATTATTATTAGTCTATACCTAATAATAATAATACACCCCTCCCTCCCTCCCCCCGTTGTCATGGATACTTCCGCGCCCTTATGGGTGTTTAGTCGTTAATTTAGGTTAGAGGACAAGAAATGGTGGGGACCAGAACGTTTCTTTTGAAATTAACTTTTTTTACTCGAGTGTCAATACTGTTCTCGTTGAAGTAAGTAACGTTTTAAGAACTGAGTAAATCTTAGCGTATCCCTTTTGCAGCAGCGCACCGCGGACCCGAGTATACTTACCCTACTCGGCCGACTTGATCGGCGTAGCTCGCAACGTGTCATGATGATAATGAGCGCGCGCGCGCACCACCGTTTGACGTTGGTACAACATTCGTCATTTCGCTTTCTGGCAAACACTGGCCAATGTCCACATTGACGGTGTAAGGAACGTGATACCGCAAAATGGGTATTTTAGACGTTCAAAATCTCTCCCAGAAGCGTTTGAAGACTTTTTTCTTTAAATAAAATCGTTAATAAGGGAAGACCACACACTTAAATACTACTAAAAAATTCTCAACATCGCCGTTCCCTACCACTCATTAACATTTTTTACTTACAATTCTGGTGAACAATTAAAATTTTAACAACTCTCGACGAGGAACAACTTTTAAAAAGCTTTTAACTAAATATAATTCTACTATGGCGCCAATTCAGACGAATTCATTAAACTTAAATGAAATATGCAATAACAGTATATGCAATAAATTAAAATAAATTATATTTATTTATATATATATATATATATATATATATATATATATATATATTACACAGATCGTGCGTGGAACAAGGAATTCTTCTGGGAAAATTAAATCCACTATAGTCCGAGTAAGTAATGGTAAATGACAAACACTAATTTTTTCTTGCAAGTGACCCGTTGCCCACGTCGGGCTAACATCATGAAAAAGAAAAATCTATAGTGTTTGTCATTAACCATTATTATTTATATATATATATTTTTTTTTAATTGGGGTTGTTTAACCGCCTTCGCAACATCTAAGGTCATATGACGGAGGGGACCTACAGCTTTACGTGGGATCCGAACCCAGACCCAATGTCGCTTAACTTCGCTGATCTCCGGGAAGCGGTGTTAACGACAGCGGCCATGACGTAGCCCCATATATATATATATATATATATATATATTATATATATATATATATATATTCGCCTTTCTGTCTGTCCTTTATGCAAGCGCAAACCGTTTGACCTACAGCTACCAAATTTGGCACGGGAACCTCTTATGGGATGAGGAATGTCAACACAGAGTCGGTCAGCCTGTCTGTTTGTATTACGGGCGGCAATGTGAAGCTCGAGATTTTCATGACTGTTCTTTTCTATAGTTTTATTGACTAAATAATTGAACCGACAGTAATTGGGAGCTCAATTATTTGGTCAGGGGGGGTTTCGGAGGATATCTGATCAAAAGCTCAAAATCTTCACGGCTGCGTTCTTTTCTGTAGTTTAGCCTGTCTGTCTGTCTGTGAAATTTATCCCGGGTAGTAATGGTGGAACGGTGGGGGTAATATTGACTAAATAATTGAACCGACAGTAATTGGGAGTTCAATTATTTGGTCACGGGGGTTTGGGGGATATCTGATCAAAAGCTCAAAATTTTCACGGCTGCGTTTTTTTCTGTAGTTTAGCCTGTTTGTGAAATTTATCCCGGGCAGTAATGGTGGAACGGTGGGGAGGGGTTAGCCCCCAGGTTGCATAAAGGGGGTGAGGGGGTTTTGGGGGCATTCAGTTGACCTAACCGGGAATTCAATTAAACCCGGGCAACGCCGGGTACCTCACCTAGTATATATATATTATATATATATATATATATATATATATATTATTATATTATATATATTATATATATATATATATATTATATATATATATATATATATTATATATATATATATATATATATGAAAATTTTCACGAAAGTAACACGTGAAAAATATTTATGATGAATAAAACCACGAAGGAAAGGAAACACAGAGTGGTGCTCAAGCGCTTTCGTCTAATGACATCCTCAGGAACGCTGAAGTAGAGTTCAAGACTATAATAGGTTACAAAAAAAAAAAAAAAAAATTATATATATATTTTGTGGGAGGAGCATACAAATTTGTAAGGAAAGCTACCAATTTTAGCACTTTGCCCAAATTCAACACAAGATCAAATGGATTGTTTACAACCAATTTTATAGATAATGCCCGAATGATATATAGGTCACAAAAAAAAAAAATAATAAATTTAAAACTAAAAATTGTAAGAGGAGCATACAAATTTATAAGGGAAAATTACCAAAGGTTTAGCACTCTGCCTTCTTGTCTAAATCTGTTCGTTCTGAACGAATTCAAAACAACGGGATCGAGTTGAAAAAGACCTTTGCTCGTGGTTTTATTCATCATATATACCGGGTGTTTCAAAAGTCCCTCACTAATTTGATTTTCAATTTTCTTTGCAGCTAATCGACCAACGACGTTCATCTTGTGGTAAACTCTTACTCAGTAGTTGAGAATTTTTTTGAGTCTACATTTGAAGTTTTGCTCCGTTTTCTTCTGCTACCATGCTGACTCTAGAGCAGAGGTGTAAAATCGCTGCATGGCAGGAGGTTTTTCAATCTGTGGTCGAAGTGCAGCGACGATTCCGGGAAGTCTACGAACAGCATTATGCACCGGATAGGAACACCATCGTCGCCACCCACCGAATTTATGGAGACCGGATCCGTAAAGGACAAACCACGATCAGGAAGACCTCGAAGTGGGCGGAGTGAGGAGATGTCGAAACTGTCCGTGAGCGTTTACTCATTAGAGTCAAGGAAAGTCCATTCGGCGAGCTGCTGCGGAACTGAACATCAGCGCGACATCTATCCAACGGATTTTGCGGCGTGGTCTCAAGCTGTATCCGTACAAGATCCAGGTGGTTCAGAAGCTGGACCTCAAGACTACGATTGCGGGTGGAGATGTGAGACACTGCTGCATCACTACGAAAGAGACCCATCGATCCTGGAGCACATGTGGTTCAGCGACGAAGCTCTCTTCCACCTTTCTGGTCGCGTCATCGGCACAACACCCGCATCTGGGGAACTCACAATCCTGCGGAGATCCGTGAACTGAAGGGACACGCCAAATTGGTCGTCTGGTGTGCCATCTCCTCAGCTGGGCTGATTGGTTCCGTTCTTCTTCCGGATCAAGATGGAAATTCCGTGAACGTCAACGGAGACAATTACCTTCGTATGTTTCAGGAGTTCTGCATCCCCCAACTGTCAGCTGTAGCTGACATGCAAGAAGTCATTTTCCAGCAAGACGGTGCCCCTGCTCATTACTCGCGTGAGGTTCGCTCATTTCTGAATAAGCAGTTCCCGGATCGGTGGATTGGTCGCTGTGGTCCCATCGAATGGGCTGCTCGCTCGCCTGATCTTACCCCATGCGACTTCTTTTTGTGGGCTACATTAAGAGCAAAGTGTACGCTACCAGCCGCGAGTCCTCCCCACACTAGAAGAACGGATCAGGAATGCGTGTGCTTCTGTTACTCCCGAAATGTTGTCCAATGTCGGCCAAGAATGCGTAAAACGATGGCTCGCTTGTTTCGAAAAAACGGTGCCCACGTTGAGGTGTACCAGTGACTTTCCAGTAGACTTATGAAGCCAGTTTGATGCCACCAAAATTCTCATGAATCGTAGACTCAGCAACCAAATTGTCATTTGGTTCCTCTTGTATTGCATATTTAAATAAAATTTTAAAAATAATGAGGGACTTTTGAAACACCCTGTATATATATATATATATATATATATATATATATATATATTATTATATATATATATATATATATATATATATATATATAATACTGTATATTTATTGACTTTGACCTTGGGCGGCTAACAATCGAGTGACAGCAATTCTTTACATGTATAACCGTATATTTTTTGTTGTATTCAAATGTAACTGGGCGAAATGTAATTAACTAATTGTCAAACGTGATTGTTCAAATGTCATACGATTACGTCATAAAATTCTGCCCAAATAAGCTTCGAGAGAGAAAACGTAATTACGAGTGACAACACTATCAACAAATCATAATCATTCAACAAAATAATACTGTAGATGGCTACGGCTTTCATACCAATCTCAAATTGAATACATCTGCGCCGTCTACTTTTCTCCTAATTCTACTGACTATCCAAAGCTCTTTGACTACCTCACTTCTAAAGTGGAATACATTCTATCCCATTCTTCTTTTGCTGAAATCTCCATTTTAGATGATTTCAATGTTCACCACCATCTTTGGCTTTCCTCCCATTTCACTAACATCCATGCTGAACAAGCTTACAACTTTTCTATCCTGAATGACCAAGAGCAGAGTGTACAGCACTCTACTCGTATCCCCGATCATCTTGAAGACAGGCCCAACATTTTTGATTTATTTCTCCACTCATCTTTCTTACTCTGTCAAACTTTTTTTCCTCTGGACTACTCCGACCATAATCTTATATCCGTTTTCCGTCCTATCGCTCCAATTCGGCCTCTGGATCGTCCCAGGAGGAGATACCTTTGGCACTTTGGTGCCGCTAATTGGGAGGCCCTGAGGCAGTACTACTCAGATTTCCCACGGAGTGATTACTGCTTTAGTGACCGGGGCCCGTCCAGGTGCGCTGAGCGCATCACGGAGGTAACACTCGAGCATGGAGGTACATTCCATATTTTATTCCAACTACTAATGCAAAAAAAAAAAACCCTTGGTTTAATTTTGCTTGTTCTAATGCTATTAGAAACAGAGAGGCGGCTTTCAGAAGGTACCATCGCCATTCAACTCCGGTCTCTCACTTAGCTTATATTTCTGCCTGAAATCGTACAAAATCTGTTCTTCGACTCGCCAAACATTCCTTCATCCGACAAAAATATGAAAAACCTATCCAATTCTAATTCTTTTCGCTCTTTCTGGCACCCAACAAAGAACCTCTCCAACAACTTTACTCGTTTCCCTCCTCTTTTCCATTCTGACGGCTCAGTTGCCATCTCTTCTTCTGATAAAGCTGAACTCTTCGCTCAAACTTTAGCCACCAACTCAACCATGGACGATTCCGGTGCTGTTCCTCATCTCCTCCTCCCTCTTACTAAATTAGGTCAGAAATTCTGAAATTAGAATCTCGTCCGAGTATGTTTTTCTGCCCTATCTGGGCTCAACTCTAGGAAGGCGTTCGGTTCTGATGTGTTCCTCCTGTTGTTCTCAAGAACTGTGCTTCGGTGCCGACATCCTGCCTAGGCAAACTCTTGCGTCTTTGTCTTTCATCTGGTACTTGACTTTCCAACTGGAAGTTCGATTTCATTCAGCCTGTCCCAAAGAAGGGTGACCATTCTCAACCCTCCAACTACGTCCAACTGTTCTGATTTCTTGCCTTTCTAACGTTTTTTAATCTATCCTCGATAGGAAGATTCTTAAACACCTCTCTTCTCACAATCTTCTTCCAGATCGTCAGTATGGGCTCCGCAAGGGACGCTCTACTGGCGATCTTCTCGCGCATCTCTCGGACTCTTGGTCATCCTCCCTTTAGGATTTTGAAAGTTTTTGATAGAGACAGTCTGGCACAAATCCTTAATTTCCAAACTGCCCTCCTTCCGTTTCCATTCTTCTTCTATCTGTGCCTTCATCTCTAATTTCCTTTTTGGCCGATCTATAGCCGCGATTGTAGATGGCCACAGTTCTTCTCCTAAAGCTATTAATAGTGATGTTCTTCATGGTTCTGCCCCATCACCCAGTCTTTTCCTTTTATTTATCAATGATCTATTAAGTCGTACTTCCTATCCTATTCACTCCTATGCCGATGATTCCACTCTTCACTTTTCCACCCGCATAGCCGTCCTATGCTTCGCGTAGGACGGGTATGGTAACACCTGACCTCTTATCTTTCTATTATCTCCGATTCGGCCAGTGAAAACCTCGTGACTTTCAATGCCTCAGAAACTCGGTTCCTTCATCTGTCTACTCGTCACAATCTTCCACACGACTATCCCCTTACTTTCAACAATACACAACTCAATTCTTCCTCTTCGATCAACATTCGAGATTTCCTTTTCTCGTGCTCTTTCCTGGAAAGATAACGTATACCTACTCTCTGAAACAGATTCCAAGATGTTAGGTGTGCTGTACCGGCTCCGCAGTTTCTTCACCTTCGCTCAGTTGCTTTCTCTGTACAGGGTCTCGTCCGCTTCTCATACGTGGGTTGGCTCAACCCACACAGATGTATTTAACCGAGTGGAATCAAAGGCTTTTCATCTCATCAATAGCCTGCCTCTTACTGACTGTCTTCAATCTCTCTATCTTCCCCGCAATGTTGCCTCACTCTTTTTACTATTACTATTATAACGGACATCGCTCTTCTGAACTCTCTAACTGCATGCCGCGTCCTTTAAGGAGAGCGCACAGTACCGAACTTTCGAGACGCATTCCTTTTTTGTCCAACTCTCTAACGCGAGGGTTAATCGGTATTTTCAATATTTCATCTACTCAACCGGTCAACTCCGGAATAACCTTCCTTAATCCACCCCCACCCCCCCCTTGCTCCAACCTTTCAAACGCAACGTGTCTAGGTATCTTGAAAACTTTGGAACTTCATTTTGGTTCTCTTTTTCCCTCTATAGACGGGGAGGCGGAGGGAAACGTTTTTGCGGGCATTCGCCCTTAGTCCCTCCTTCCAGCATAAAAAAAAAAAAAAAAAGTTTACTACTACATTTTTTGGTTTGCGTTCGCGTGAAATGAAATTCTAAATGAATGAAACAACCAAAAAGTAAATTAGA
Source organism: Bathynomus jamesi (assembly GCA_023014485.1). Classification (NCBI taxonomy): domain Eukaryota; kingdom Metazoa; phylum Arthropoda; class Malacostraca; order Isopoda; family Cirolanidae; genus Bathynomus; species Bathynomus jamesi. The sequence goes on along the minus strand of JAJOZX010001142.1, from coordinate 52,512 downwards.
ATTTAACTACGATTAATATATTCATACTTAAATTACCCTCTAGAAGCTATGCACTTGTAAATTGAAAGAAAAAAGTTCTTGAACAACTGAACTGTATAGCAACCAACCAACCAACCAACCAACCAACCAACCAACCAACCAACAAACAAACAAACAAACAAACAAACAAACAAACAAACAAACAAACAACCAACCAACCAACCAACCAACCAACCAACCAACACCAACAAACCAACCAACAAACCAACCAACCAACAAACCTATTAAGCCTAATTTTAAAACTCAAAAAATTTCCTCTTTCGAGTGTTTTGGAAGACATTTCAACTACACTTTGAGCTCTCCATTTTAAAAAAATAATTACAAAGTCGCGATTTTTTTTAATGGGTTGAAGATGCACGAAATAATTCATAACTTGCGTATCCACGAAGTACAAATAATTAGGAACAAATTTTGGGAAGTTGCGTCTGTACCAGTGACGTAGTCGAGACCACTACGACCGAGACAGACCTAAGCACCCGAGACCAGAAAAACCATACGCAATTTTTGCATTTATTCAATATTACGTAATGCCTAATTCCTAACCTCTGCATTTCACAGTCAGGAATAAAGATTCTCAAGGTGTTATCGAGTGACGGAGCTGGGCACTTCCGCAAACCGCAAATTCCGCAATTGCGGAAGTATGTTTTTCGTTTGCGGCAAAGTCATCGCAAATTAGTGAATTTGCGTTGCGGAACTGAGACCGCAAACGCAAATCTTTCCGCAAATTTCCCACGTGGCCACTGGCCAAGCCCGCTAGTGCTGTGACGCTGCTGTCACTGGCCGCCAACGTGTCTAAGTCTCAAAATTTATGAAATTTAAATGATTAAATTTATTATTTAATTTATTTACTATTTACTTGAAGGAGGTGTTTTTGTTCAATATAATATATCAATATATGTAGTATTTTTATTTCTTCTACAATAGTGATTTATTGTAATCAATTATTTAGCCTTGTTTTTAATAAAAACAAGGCTAAAACATTAAACATTAAAAAGATATAAAAACTTTTTATACCTCTTTAATGTTTTGGATACTTTTTATAGTTAAAATTGCGATTGCGGAAGTGTTTGCGGAAGTGCCCAGCACTGTAAAAATTGGAAATATGGTTTGCGTTTGCGGCACCGAAAATGGCAAGCAGTTTGCGGATTTGCGGTTGCGGAAGGTAAGGTTTGAGTTTGCGGATTTGCGATTGCGGAAGTGATTTTGAGTTTGCGGTGCCCAGCTCTGTCGAGTGACAACTGCAAAATTTACTCATAATTTATTCACAAATTCATAGTTCGTAGCATTTTTCAGCAGTTAACTGCCTAATTAAAATAAAGTAAGTGTTCGTTGTACTTGAGGAATATCAATGATGTAGTCCAGATCACCATGGCCGAGACCGAGACCTAAGCACCCGAGACCGAAACCAGGAAAAGAGGTCTCGATTCCAACATCACTGGTCTGTACGAACTATTAAATCTTCGTCTAATTTCAACACCAATTCTACAAAACAGGACCCGAGACGAATGTGTGCGTGCGTGTGCGTGTTTAAAAGGCAGATGCCGGTTAAACTGTGAAAACATTTTGGTACAGGCAGGTGTTAAGGTAGGCATAAAAATTAGTGGTCGGGAGGGGAGGGGCAGGGGGAAGAGGCAGGGGAAGAGGGCAGGGGGAAGAGGGCAGGGGGAAGAGGGCAGGGGGAAGAGGGCAGGGGGAAGAGGGCAGGGGGAAGAGGGCAGGGGGAAGAGGGCAGGGGAAGAGGGCAGGGGAAGAGGGCAGGGGGAGGGCAGGGGGAAGAGGGCAGGGGGAAGAGGGCAGGGGGAAGAGGGCAGGGGAAGAGGGCAGGGGAAGAGGGCAGGGGAAGAGGGCAGGGGGAAGAGGGCAGGGGAAGAGGCAGGGGAAGAGGGCAGGGGAAGAGGGCAGGGGGAAGAGGGCAGGGGGAAGAGGGCAGGGGGAAGAGGGCAGGGGGAAGAGGGCAGGGGAAGAGGGCAGGGGGAAGAGGGCAGGGGGAAGAGGGCAGGGGCAGGGGATGCAGCTTGCGCGCAATGATTGATTATAATTAATGGATGGAAACACCTTCGAAAGGAGTTTGTACTCGGCGGGTTTGTGGCCTATTAAATGAATAATATAATAATAATAAAGCGTACTTCTTCTTCATTCATTCAATAATAATAAAGTTCCCCTATTTCCCCACCCCCCCAAACACACAGTAAACCAGCCATTGGTAACGAAGTGCTGGCAGTTCTGAAGGAATGTTACACCACTCCGCGCGAGCAGACTACGAATGTGGCACCGAGAGGAAGTAATCCCGAGTCCCCAGCACAAACAGGAAGGACATTACAGACACTACCCATCGGCGAACGCGGACCCATATACTAATGACCTTGCCGATCGTGCCCTCATTTCTGTGCAGATGCGTCATGGACGGAGTAATTTAAAAATGGGTACGACCTTTCGCCAAACTCCGTCCTTCGCGCGGAGCCTATGAGGACATTAAGAAAAAAACTCGACTAAGTTGAACCCATTTTAACCCACAACAAGAATCAATACCCAAATATACCTGAAAAAAATTCATATTACCCGCCTATAAAATTAAGTCAAGGCCGGAGGACGGGCAGGCGAAAATTCAGAGATTAGAACAAAGAAATGTTAAATAGTTCGGAGGCTCCACCTCACATTAAAATTTTAAATAATCACACGCACAAAAAAAAAGAAGTTTGAAGCCATACTTAACAGCTTGGGTCCGAACAGGTACGCTAAAAGAATTAGGAAAGGACAAGTTAGTTAATTAAGTGTTGTTGTTGTTATTATTATCATTGTCGTTGTTTCTCAACCCACTTGACTCGTCATAACGAGGAATACAAGCGAAAGATAATTATTTTCACATCAATCAAACAATTAAAGATGAAGGGCTTCATCCACATATTTTCCTTTTATTAAAATAAAAAAAAAAATAAAAAAAGCGATCGAGACAAGCTTGGGCAGGTCAACTCCCTTCTACACGACTAATTCCGGGACCAGTCCGGACCGGTCCAGAATCCGAATTTCACACAGTTAGTAACAAACTGTACCAGAAACGTGTTATTCTAGCATTGTTCCTATTGCATATTAAACCGACCAACCAGTTTGTTTACCCCTCCTCACAACACACACACACACACATATATATATATATATATATATATATATATATATATATATATATATATAACCACAGGGTGTCCCATAACTACATAATAAAAAGCTTAGCGAAGCGTAATTTACTATAGTTAATTTTGGCCGCCTTCCATAATAAAAATGTAAGTACTACATTTCTTTATTCCCTTTAACGTACGTAACACTTTAAAAAAGGGGGAAAATAAAAATAAAATGGTTCGAAACTATTTAACGGAGCATTCATAACTTTTATATACGTAAAAGTTTTTCTAGAGTAAAATTCTCAAAATCCAATAAAAGTTTCTTTCTACTCCATCACATTAGGGGGAAAAAAAGGAGGTTAAAACTTTAAAATAAAAAAAATAATAAAATACTGAAATCTTTAATATTCAACGTAAGTTTATATACAGGGTGCTTATAAAAAAATTCTCACTTATGACACTAATATGTCATTGCTTACCACTTATATTTTTTTTTTTTTTGTGTATGTATGTATGTATTTGCTTGTTTTTCAATAATAATGTCGTTTTTATCACGGATTGTAAGGGTGATTAATGAGTGAACCTCATTCAATGGAAATGGCTACAAGGTTTACATTTGAGTAACGCAGATTTCTGGGTTGTAGCCATTTCCACTGAATGGGGTTCACTCATTAATCACTCATACAATCCGTTAAAAAAACGACATCATTATTATTATTAAAAAACAAGCAAATAAACACACAAATACTTGCATAAACAAAAAAAAACTAAGTTGTAAGCAATGACATATTAGCGCCATACAAGTGATAACATTTATCTTTAAGCATTGTGTGTGTGTGTGTGTGTGTGTGTGTGTGTATGTGTGTGTGTGTGTGTGTGTAAAAGGAAAATTTATTTAGTAAATAATATTAACTTTATAACGAAATGCATTAGTGGCTGAACAAAATCTAAACCAACTTCTCGTCGCATACAAGATTCTATAATCTAAAAAAACAACTAAAAAAACTAAAAATTTTGAACAAAAATGTCCTCCAATTTAAAATTAATTTAAAATAAAAAAAAAAAATTTCTGCGCGCGCGAATACCAATAATAATAATAAAGAGAAACGTCAAATTTATTCGTTATTATCTGATAAAAGTCAAGATTACAGATAATTTACAATTTTAAGGAATGACTATTTTAAGTTAATATTTAAAATAGCTAATATATATATATATATATATATACAGGGTGGGCGGAAAGTAGCTCCCTATTTTGGATTGGTAAAAAATACGTATATTATCCATTTATTTCAGAAGAAATAATATGAAAAGGTAGGCATACATGGTAGGTTTTCTCTAAAATTCAATGTGGGCTCCAACTCTTTCCACCAGCTTCTGGAGCCGCCCAGGAATGGCGTCCACTGACTTTAGCAGGAACTCCGCGGGATGGAGGACATGACTTCCCGAATTCGGTCCTCCAGTTTTCCAATGTCCTCGTTTGGTGCGGTAGACTTCTTCCTTTACCCACCCCCAAAGAAAGAAGTCGCACGGTGTCAAGTCGGGGCTCCTGGCTGGCCATTGATGTGGACCACGACGACCCATCCAACGCCCAGGGAAGTGGGCATCCAGCCACTCACGGACAACAAGAGCGAAGTGCGGAGGGGCGCCATCTTGCATAAATATCAGATCGTCGATGTTCTCCCATGTGCTGACAACCGGCCAGACCTCGTTTCGCAACATAGCAAGGTACCGCTCAGCATTCATGGTGTTGCGCAGAAGGAACGGGCCCACAACCTGATCTGAGGTCATACCACACCACACGATAGTTTTTCTTTTTCATGATGTTAGCCCGACATGGGCAGCGGGTCACTCGCA